>CM025620.2:1121726-1211368 GCA_014621495.2 Entosphenus tridentatus | reverse complement strand
GACGGCTGCTTGCGTTGTGGCCGAAACGTCGTGAGAATTATTTTATTATGTTTTTTTTGTTGTTTCCATTCTACGTGACTTTACCGAAAGAACCAAGACACACGTTAATGTTCAAGAATTAGCTCCCATATATTAAAGAGAGGGCCCTAGTCTTTAACATCTGACAGTTCACCTGTATTAAAGCAACCCTCACTGTGCTGATGAGACACATTTAAACCAGTTCACAGTTTGTCATGAATGCTGCTGAAATTATTCACTCCCAAAGTCCGTGGGACCGACAGATTGTGTAAAGAATATTTAGACTTTTCATGTGGAGACATATATATGAATAGATATATGAAAGAGACATTGTCTGCTTACCTATTTTGTTAAAGCATATATGCCACATAGCCAAAGTGGATGGTTTAATTCCCTGACGAAGCATACTTCAACTCGTTCTTATAGGTGACATAACACCAACATTCATAAATACTCCTGACCATGACAACACGCTTCAAGAAAAATATCTAGTTTTTTCACCACACAAAATATTAATGGTGATGTAATTCAGCGCCAAATTCATACGTTTCAACCCATACAGTTTGCCCATATTCTTGCACAGGGAAATTTAGTTTTTCAAGTTCATACGGCATACAGCCGTTTCAATAAGGGCAAACATTTTCTTGTCTATTTGTTTGTGTTTCTCCCTTGTGATGGGACTTTGTCGGATGAACGTTGAGATTTATAAGGGCACGGTGTGACCAACAAGATCTGAATTGGTCTGTAATAAGGTAGACACTGATAAGGGATTGGCAGCTATGCAAATTTACAATTTAACTGGAGGCACAGCAAAAGCAATGGACATTGGTACATGGGAGGGTGCCTTTTCCCATGCAGCAGGTAGCAATGAGGTTGATGTTTTCTCACCAATACCGTGACTCGATTTCACCTCCATCAGCACATCTAACGGTTGTTACCTTGCGAACTGCTTGTCACGTGACCCCTTGTACACAAAGACGTCCGACAGCACGAAGGCCGATGCGCCGCGTTTCTCCCTGGTGCACGACTCAGAGGCCATAAGCGGCACATGCGGCGTAGGCCAGGCAAGGACAATGGACGCGAGAGGTTCATCGCAGCTCTCGTGGCACAATGGCTTCTGCAGAGCAAACATGACGAACACGGGTCACTCGTACGTTGTGCATACCTATCTACCACGTATTTTTGTACAAAGAAATTGAGTTTTCAGGTCAATACGGCGAACAGCCGTTGCAATACGTGCAAAAAAGAAATCATATGGCCAAATAAAAAAAAAGTATTGTTTAACCCTTCGTAATATTCCGTGTTTATTGTTGTACATTTACAACATGAGTGTGTGCATCCACATATCAAGCAAGCAGCAGCAGCGTCAGCATGCAAGATCACATACAGTAGCATGATAAGTAGCATCATTGACACCAATTATCAAAATAAATACATAAAAAATTTTGTTTCGCAACATAATTGCTATTTGTTTGTGTTGCTGCCTTTGCGATGGGGCTTTGTAGGATGAACGTTGAGATTAATAAGGGCACCAGGTGACCAATAAGGTCTCAACTGATCTGTAATACGGTAGGCACTGATAAGAGGTTGACAGGTATAGGGTTTTGTGTAACACGACTCGTCTTATTGTTTGTTGAATTTCTTTCACACCGTACGTAGCCAACCATGCTAATCGGAGTGTGCGATGTAATTCTACGGTGTTCTGTGGGCGGAGGAGCACTCTACCGAAGCGCTACGAGGTAGAACCTGAGCTGTAACTGGCCAGATCCTGACAGACACACACACGAGTTAGCTCCTCGGGCCGTGGGCTCCTGCTACATTGCGCTGTGCTAACAGGTCGTTCAATAACAATAATAAAGCGCCCTGGAGCGCTCTGCACGTTGAATGCACCATCCCTGTATTCAACGAGGCGAAGGCGCATTGTCTTTTATTACTACACGCTTTCTGTTAACTCACTTGTTGTTGTCGTATCCTCAAATCTTGTAACTCAATTTTAACCCACTTCCCAATGTGGTATCGACTGCAAACTTGGTATACTTATGTCTTACTGATGACAATACTATATTCTATCATTAAAAATAAAATAAATATTTTGTAACATTATTTTTACATGTTATGTTTCGGCTTGGGTCTAATTGTCCACGCTCAACTGACGTTGGCTGTAACTCACCATGGCCCCTTACGTTGTGGCAAGCTTCGGAGTTCTGCCATTACTCGTACGGTACATTTCATTAAAGCGTGTTTTTTTTTAAAGTATTTTTAAATATTACTTATTTTTATCCGACATGGAAAACGTGGAGAAAAAAAGATGCAAGAGAAGGAAAACAAATCAAATGTAAACAATGTTTTTCAACTATAAATCAGGCGTGAATAAGTTCAGTCCAGTTTAACAGAATATATATATAATTTGTTTGTGTTAGATCGCGTACATGTGTCGCGAAACCCTCCACCACCCTGAGCCAACTAGTAATGTTTGTCACGTAAACAACAGAACGTGCCACTGTTACTCGTACAGCACTAACCGGTGTGTTGGAGAGAACATCCACAACATTTACAATCCGAGAACGACGCTTCGTCAGTAACTACAACGAGCATCATAAGGTGGACTGCCACATCTGGCTGACGATACAAGTTGTGTAATTTCTGGCGAACCCTGCTGAGACAGCGACATTAATACACCTCACAAGGCAAGTCGGCGCTGCTGCTGCTGATAGGGGAGACTGCCGACGCCACGGAGACTCCTCCACTCTCCTCCACTCCTCTCGCTGTACCTTGAACTTCTTTCGCGCCGTACGTAGCCAACCAAGCTGATCGGAGGTGCGGGGGGAAGAACAAACTTAACACAACAAGCAATTCTGAAGATACATGGGTGTCTGTGTGAGTCTCATGGGTCCATATGCGAGTCTGTGGATCTCCAAGTCGATGTGTGTACGTACCTTGAACTTCTTTCGCGCCGTACGTAGCTCCGCTGATCGGAGGCGCGGGGGTCAGGGCCGCGGGTCACCGCTCGTCAAAGACACTCGCCCGGTCTCACTGTGGAGTTCTCCTCGCCCCCCTTGCCACGTTGAACTGAGTGTGTACACCTTGAAATGTGCGGAGTGCGTGTGTGTCTACGTTGTGCGTGAAACGGGAGAGTTGAGGGGGGTGAGTGGGTGATGAGGGTCGCTTTATCCCTCCGCCTCGGGCCGAGTTGAGGCTCAGCACTGCGAGGCTGTGTGGAGTGTGGAGGAGGAGCAGCCTTCTAGTGGCTGTGCTGGTGGTTGTTGTTGTGGTTGTTGTTATCGTGGCGCTCCCTCTGCATGGCGACTCGCACCCAACCCGGCTGTGAGAAGCTTCGCTCGCCGCCTCCACCACAGGCAAGCTGAGGACGAGCGCATTGTGCAGGGGGGGGGTTATGATTCCCTCTTGCCTCCGCCTAGCGGAGAACTCTGTGGACACAACCCCTCACCCCCCTAGACTTCCACTGACATGGTACAGCCCAGCCCCAGAAGTATAAATAGGGAGATGCTCCCCCCCCAATGCAGGCAGTGGCGCAAGGCCCGGTAGGGCCTTTGCGTTATGGAGTTGCCGCGCCGGGAGATAGAGTTGAACCAGCAACCTCTGCGGTGGGTCCAGTTTATAAAACAAATTCCATCTTTTCTCAGTTATGCGCGCGCGGAAAACTGATAAGTGATTTATTTGATTTTTTTTAACATGCGGTTTAATACCGGGAATACAAAAAAATGATAGCACAATCAGTGTAACGAACTCGTATCTTAAAGGAAGAATGGTCGTAGCCGATATATGTCTGGCAGCTCAGCATTACGTGAAGCAAGCCTGACTGCCGAGGAGACCATGGTGACATCGGTCCAGGGTTTTGTTTGAGCTGAACTAATTCCAGTTAAATGATGCACTCCCAGAAAGCCATGTGGCTAATGGGAAGGTAAAGCTATGTGGAGTCGTATTTGCTTAGTTATTGTCTGCCACATGGTATTGAATAACAAGGCAGTCTTTGTATAAAACGTAATTTTCCAATGACACTGCTTTAGGTCGGGCGGTGGTGGCGATACGTGGCCTGTAATCTATCACGAGAGGCGAGGATTGGTGCATCAGACAGGTGAAACGCCTTTCCCGTGGGCATCGATGAGGTTGCCGTTCCCTGGCTCGCCAAGAGAAGTCTACAGAAAATGTGGATTCCACCCAAGGCCGGATTCAGATTTTGTAGTCCCCTGGGCTTCAGGTACTGTGAGGCCCCCAGTAATATTTTCAAAAGGAAAACAAAGTTAAAGAAAAATACATTCATTTTTACAAGGCTAACAACAAATAAAATTAAGCATTCACAAATTAAAACACTTTTCACTTAATCTCTGGAGGCCCTCCAGCTGGCGGAGGTCCCTGGGCTGCAGCCCCTAAAGCCCGTGCCTTGATCTGGCCCTGATTCCACCTGGTACCGTCTCTTTGGGATATAATGTTTCCTCCTCACTCCACATGGGTTTTATCCAGGTGCTCCGGTTTCCTCCCCAAATAGAAAAAAAAAAACTCATTAAAAGGCTGATAATTCTGTGCAGCGCTTTAAAAGTTGTCATTAAAAGACAATAAGGAATGGGCGCATGTACTTTACCGCGTGTTTAACTCCTTTCGCACCGTACGTAGCCAATCGTGCTAACCGGTGGTGTGGGGGAAGGACAACAAACAAACAAAAAAGTTCTAAAGCAATGCGTTTTCAATTGAGATGTGAAAGTGCATAGCTCCAGTGGCTTCCTAATATTGGAAGGAAAAGCGTTCCAGACAGCCGCAGAAGCGCATCTGAAAGCGCGCGATGCAGTGACCGCCTTTGTTCGATGGCGAGCCAAAATCCGCTGTGAGGATGACCGGAGTGTGCGTGATGGTTTATGCTCCTTGACAATATCAGCAAGGTATTGTGCTTAATTTGTGGCGAGCACTTTATGTGTAATGATGAAGGGCCATTGCTCAAAACGTGGTGAAAACCTCACTGACGAATCTGAGTTGATTTGTTAATTATGTGTTATGAAGTGGATCTATCGACATGTCACCTTGCGCTCCATCGTCCTCGCATCTCACACCCGTGCCTTGGGTTGTCTGTCCGGGTCGTACCCGAACACTTTGGACATTGGAATCTGTTTGGGTGGCAGAAATTGATTTGCGCAGAACTTTGAGAGGACACTACTGCACGGTTTTAATAGACTTGCAAAAAGGTGGCAAGGAGCTCGCTTGTGCCCTCTCGCCACTCGGTGGCGCCTTCCCTCGGCCTCTCTCGCCACTCGGCGATGATCCCACGGAGCTGCCGGCTCCTCCCACACACACCCACCTGTTTCTTTAGATATCTCGGCCAAGTTGCCCACCAACTTTTACAGATCTTGGGTTCAGCGTTGTTGTGTGGCAAGTTTTGTGTTGATTTACCTTGAGCTTTTTTATCATTTTGTGTGAGAACATGGCAGGTGCTTTCTGGACAGATGGACCGAAACATCCCGGCTCTTGTGACACGTAGACCAACGGCTCCTAATTAAACAAATGCAGGACCGAAATAATGTTAAAATACGAATGAGAATTAACACCTGTACGGTTACATCGCGTGCATATGTGCCGTTAAACCCGCCACCACCCGACATTACCAGTTAGTAAGGTTTGTCACGTAAGCAGAACATGCCAATTCGCTACTAGTGCAATGACGACTTGAGATGGCACTTTATTGAAGACACGTTCACTTGACATCAGGCGGAGATCTCACTGCAACAGCCCAGAGTCTCCCATGCATCTCCATTATATATCAATCGAGGCCACGTCCCCCCTTGACGCTCGCTCTACCGGCAGACTCCACCGTCCTCTTTTGTCACCTGACCACGCTCCCTTCTCGAACATTCCTGTAGCCACCAGTCCCTTTGCACTCACAACTGATACCCATGTCATTACCTCCCGTGGCCACTAGTGCATTCGCACTGTAGGCTGACTTCCCTATCATTACCTCCCGTGGCCACTAGTCCCCTCACACTGCATGCAGGCACACTTGTGTGTCAGAGAGTAAACCAACAACATTTACTGTTGGAGTACGACGTTTCGCCAATAATTACAACTAGTATAATCAGACGACAGCCAGATTTGTGGAGACATACTCCTGTTTTGTTCTTAAATAGAGGGATAAATGTGATGTCGTCACTTGTGAACTAATCAAATGCGAATGCCATGGGTGGAATAAATTAATGCCTATAAATTGCAATGGGTTCAATTACCGGTTGGGGTATTCATATGGTAATAAGCGAACATTATGCATGTTCTATTTATGTGACAAACCTTACTAATTATCTGTGGCGGGTGGTGGTGGGTTTAACGCGATCTAACCCAAAAACATTTGGAGAATATTGGTCCCGAAACCTACGCGTTAAACCTGTACAGTAATATAATTTTAAATACATGTTTTGAAGATTGTAATACAGTTCTGTACACTACTGGCCACGGTTTGCATATTTGTTCCAACAATATATACCTTATCCATTTCAATAATATAAATATTAATCTTTAAAATGTGATACATTTTATGAGACTGAATCAAATATCTTTATGTAATATGCTTTTTCATATCGTGTATAATATTTGCATGTTGAGTTTTTACAATGAGTATAAAGTCGAATCTCCTCATGGCTTCTCCAAAGTTTTTTCAATTAAAATTTAAGAGTAATACTGTTTTAAATTACTACCGTCTGTTTGAATCCATACACAACTAATTTCTTACTACTTATACACGAAATAGTGACTAGTACTGGGGTGTGGCTGATGGGATATGTAAAAAAATAATTGTGGATTGACAGATCTGTGAAGGCGGTGGATCGTTTTATGTATTAAATATCCACAAGGTCGCTAATTATTATCCTGTTTTATGCATTAGTATTGCTGCTATAGATACGAATTATTCCACAAAATATAGACTGCAGCTTAGAATGTTCTCGAGTCAAGTTATACAAAGTTGTTTTTTTTCTTCTAGATTATAAAAACTACAGTATTCTCAATGGAAATTGATGCAGTCATCCAAGCTCTTATGCAAACAAAGTTCTAAATGAAACAGCATTTAAACATACTGTTATAAAAAAAAACATTTACCAAACTGAAAAAACTGCATCAAGATTATATAAAAAGTCTATGGTAAACATTTGAAGAATTAAGAGGGCTTGCACCGACATGTATGCGTGACCAATAGAATCTTCGCGGCACGGTTTCGCAACCTACGGGCCTCCTATCATGGCATTCTCTGCATCCCGAGGCCGCGTCTTTGACCCAAGGACGACCCACCGTATGGAATGCACTCCTTAGATTGAATACAATTGAATTCCAACAGCTGTACACTGCTCATAGTATGTACAAGAAATTCTGGCAACGCATCACTCCCTGACCGTTTAGTTCTCCATATATGTGTAGTCTTGAGTTTCCTGAAAAATAAAAACACAACTTAACTGAGCACATGGGAGCATTGCCATGGCCTTTTACTATCATAATACCTATCGGCCCAGCTCATTTTCCTGCCAGCAATTTAGTCAACAGGAAGTGGCTATAATGTGCTCGATTAGATAGTGTTCAAAAAAATAATAAGAACGATCTCTTATCAGGTGCCATTTTGTAGGTGGACCTTTCGCGCCTATATGAGTCGTGTCGCCGGGCGCCATCACTCGCGCAAGCCTGGCATGGACAGCACAGTCGGCGACATTTCATCATTCTGAAGATTATCGGTAATTAACACATTCATAAAAAAATTTTAGACTTTATGTTCAGAACTACTACAAATTATATGTGCTTGATGAAAGGTTATTTTCGCGATGTTTAAAAATAAAAGGAAAATTTACTTAAATGTTCTGTCAGCGGTTTTAAAATTATGAAAATGTTTTTGTTCATTTGCTGAAAATGTGCATTTGATTGCGACCATTAGTGCGACTTAAAAACCCAGGTTTTATGGTAAAATCACGTGAGAAAATACACGGCTTCAATGTACTACCCTTCTACATGTGTAAGTCCATGCTAGCTATGTTTCTTGTATATTGGTTGATATTTTACTGACTATAAGTGAGAAAAAATTGAAATATTACCAAGATAAGGTCAAAACGTAACTTAACGCTATTGTTGGTTTCGTACAACGAATTTTACTCAAACTCGGTTTTTAAATTAGAACATGCCCTGTGTGTAAGAATAACATGACAATTTCCTGATTATATTTCCGGTATTTTTTTGTTATATATTAACTTAAACAATTCGTTTATTGAGGGCATTAAGTCAAGACAAAGGTCTCACCCAGCAAACTGCAATAGGGGAGTAGATTTTGTTATTATATTTTTTACATGAATACAGTCCATGTCATTGCTGTTGAATGGTGAATATTATTTAACTATAAACTGTTTCGTCCTGTTTGAGGGATATCCTAAAATAATACCACCTTTCTTTTCACGTTATTTTTTTTAAGCTCCTGTAAAAATGTATTCATGCAGGGGAATGTTTAAGATCTTTGGTTGTTTTTCAACACAGTCTGCATCTGTATTTTCACCAACATGAACCCACGGCAGCAGCGTCCTGTCGTTGTCAAAAGGAATCGTCAGCATCACAAAATTACTTGCGCACATTTACAACAACATCATATTCAAATGTAAAAAAAAAACAAGTTCACTAAAATCTATCGGGATATCTCTGAGAAAACATTGAAGGTGGACCACGACCAAGTCGATTAAATAAAGAGGTGAACCAGCAAAAAGAATAACTTTTGAACCAGTGCTTATTATCTGCTATTACATTCTGATCATAAACATGGACCCTGAATGAAGAAAAACCTGAAAAGTGTACAAAGAAGCATCGAGAAGGGTATGGTTGGCATTACAGTGAGAGACAGGACATGTCGCGAGAAGGGACAAAGGACGTTGGTCGAGAATAACGAAGTGGCAGCCAAGGGAATGGAACGCATTGGAGAGGGCGACCACCGAGGAAGTGGAGCGATGCAATCGGCTCCGTGTGTGGGTTCTCGATCGTTTATTGTATCGTGAGATTTGGAGGTGACCTGGGGAGACCTTCATCCAACAGTGGAGTGATCATAATAATTAAAATTTCATAAAGTGATTAATGGATGCTGATGATTAATATTTACTAGTAAGCAGTACAATGAATTTCAGTGCATTTCTTCAAAATGTGAGTGGTCACCTGTACTGAACGGTCCTGGGAAAATGTACAAATGTGTGTTTTCTCAGAAGGACCCTTGCAGTCGCCATCCCCTCCCCACAAGGTCAGCACTTTTGCAGATAAGGGAGGGTAGCATCTGACCACGTGGTCAGATTAGGCTGCACAATTCCAATTGTTCCCAGGCACTGTCGAGGTTTGAGTTTGTGGATCGCACACATCCATTAAAAACCCAACCCTAGGACAAGGTCAGCATCTCCTGACTTGCCAGGGTATGATGGCAGTAGAGCAAATGGATGAATTTCCATCTGTATGGTGATTGAGTGTTACCCCTCGCACGTGTGGCTTTCTCCAGGAACTCCGGGTTTCTCCCCCAAACATCCCAATATAGGATCGCAGAGCTTTGGCAATAATTATTGGTAGCGCCAGTTCTGGCTGTCTTCCCGCTTATCTGTGGTTCCCCACGCCTCCGCATGGAAACTGCGCTTTTACAAATTCTGCAGCATTTGAGTTGGAATTTGCACAAATGACGCGATCTAAAATTTTACTTTTATTACCATTATGTTTTATTTTATTCTGGTGGCAAGTGATAACAGGGCCTGGCTCCTCCCGAGTATATGATCAATACCCCCCATTACACACGCCATAGGTTATTTATAATAGTGGAGGTGTATGGACGAGGTCGATTGATATTTTGTTGGCATGGCATGCTTTTCATCGGTACTTTCCATGTAAAGCTGACAGCGCAATTGCATTACATCTCTTCTTCTGCCTGTACAACAGGGAGACGATTACTTGCATAGAGATGACCCGATATGAACAAATCCAGGTGTAAGATAGCATTAATATTGACTCACCGTAGAGAAAACCGACCAAATTGACAAAAGGTTCATCCCAAAACTTGGGATATAAGAACCAAGATGTGTGCACCTTCCCTCCCTCCCGGTAATTTAATAATACATTTCTGATTATAGGCTGCACATATGCGTTAAGTTACTTCTATTCAGTCGTGGCTGCCCCTATGGGGGGCACGATGTGAATGTGCCTGGCCTGTGAGTGGGCATTTGTTTGGCAGTGGGGAGGCGATAATTGTGACGTGTGATCCTAATCGAGTCATTTCTGGGGACATTTCTCAAATTCGGCACACATTGGCTTACCCGTTTCAAATCATGTCTGGATGTATCGCGTCCACTGTGGTGTAGACGGCATGTAGTGCTAACCAGGGAGGCCTACCAGTTTTGAACCACGGACCTCTGCATCGAGTGGCGAACGCACTACCGTTGGGCCGTGTCACATCACGACATCGCAAGTCAACCCCGCGCCTCGCCCTGCCCTCCTGATTAAGCCCGTACACGTGACGTTAAACTGTGGCAATCGCGCGTCACACGATCTTATTGTGCGTTATCGTAAATTCAATACTTCCGAAGAAATGCACGTTGGAAAGTGTGACAGAAGCCATGCACGCGCACGATCTTTCTTGTTTTTGGATTGCACGCACCATTTCCAAAAGACTAACAAAGTCCGTTCTAGTGTTAGAAGATTGCTGTTTAAGGCGGCTGGATTTGAACAAAGTTTACCTCCAGTGTAATATCAGATACGTCATCATCTTCATCTGAGAAATGATCATCCACCTAATGGAATTAGAACCTTCTTTCTGTGGATATCTGTGATATTCCTCGACTAGATTTAAGATTCTGTCTACCGTGTGCTCTTCGAGCTTCCATGTGTGACGGTGGTGTGATGTTAACTACCTTGCCTAGTATGCAGGAGGTCGTAGGTGCGATCCCGACCCTGACTCCTGTATATTTGGAGTTTATATGGTTTCCCCGTGGTCGTGTGGATTTCTCTCCGGGCCCTCCAGTTTTTTCCTCCACATTTAGAAACACGCGTTTAGAGTATTTGGCTGCTATAGATCTCTACGCGATAAGCCACTTCATTGAGCTATCATTTGTGGCCAGGTAGATTATGAAAAATTACTATTTTGCTCAGTGGGCCTTACCTGGTGAAATAAACACTAGTTTTTAGTTTAATTTAGTTTGTGTCATTTCCCAGTTACCAATGTCCCTTGTGCTGTCTTTATGCCCCCACTGTTTATTATGACATTGTCAATCACGTTGGTGGTTTGCTCTCAATACTGTTCTTATACATTTCTTGAGTTTTAAAAAGGTTTGTTTATTGTATATTTTTTACTATGATGTTCATCCTTGTTCATTGCTCACATGTTCTGCCTCATGGTTTTTTGTATTCTGGTGTTTGTTTCTTTTAATTTGCCCTTGACTCTCACCACACTGTAATTTTACAGTGCTAGTTATTTCATTATGTAGTGGTGACATCTTGCCCATCAGCTAGCCTCTGCCGCTGTGAATCTCTCTTTAGAATTATCTTGCCTCCTGAACGAGATTTGTTGTTGTTGTTGTTGTTGTTTAAGATAACTGACTTGTGTTTGCCTGCGAATAGATTTTTGTCCCGTCTTTGTAAATGTTGAAATACGAAAGTGACTTATTGTGCCGCTTACAACATTGACCATCACGTTATTATATTCTGAGTTTAATCATTAAAAGCCACGTTGAAGTGTAATGGGCGTCTTACCAACTTGTTCCTAATACTAAATAATCATGAGCATTGTTGTGGAGAATATAAGTAACAAGCGAACAATATACCTCCATATATGTCTCCACTTATTTTTTTGTACACATCCCATAAGCTTGAATTCCTTTTGAGAGTGCTTCATTTTATTAGCATTGCTTAAGCACATGCAAACTCAACTTGTGATAGCTGCCTGTGGTCATGTGACCGGGCTGTATTTGTCCCTCCAGCGATGTATGGATGAAACTGTGAGGGATGTCGACATGAGCTTTAGTTTGATAATAACGGTAAATTCCCTAACATACGTTGTTTCCCGGATTGAGAGGCGTTCTTGGCAGATCAGGCTTTGCTATTCGGTGAACATTACTTTTGCCCATGTCAAAGCTGAAACTAATTAAACTTGATATATACGCAATTAATATTTTCATTTTTGCAGGTTGCTATTAATTAAACAAAAGTAGCGTAGAATCTGCATCCCATTTGCATAAAACATGTAAATATATAACCAATGTCCACGTGTGACCTTGAAACACGATTACAATATAGTAGCACAGGTCCAAGAGGGCAGTACAGGTAGCCCTCGATTTACGAAATCTCACCTGAACACAATTGACAAATTATGGACACTTTTCTATTAACAAGGCACGTACCATAAGATCATAGAATAAGAAGCCACCCGGGAGGGTACGACGTCACCCATTGATGAGTGCTTCACGGCGTTCCTGCAATTCAACAGTAACGCCTCCACATCGTCTCTCCAGTCATTCCAACATGCAGAAGATATTTTGGTGACTTCCCTGAAAAGGTTAATTGTTATTGTTCTAGATTAGTTATTCAATCGTTTCAATATCTATATACTTTTTTTATAATTTTTGTGCTGTGAAAAGTGATGAAGGTGTATATTTTTAGGTTATGAGTAGAGTTGCAATGACTGGCCAACACACATCCCTAATGTTTAGTATTAAATTAATGGGAAAAGACATTCCTATTTACGAAATTTAGTTTCATGCGTGTTTATTTTTTTTTAAGAACGCATCCCTTTTGTAAATCGAGGGATACGTATAATACCTTCATACTAGCAAGGAATAAAACGCAACAACAATAACAATGCAATACAACTAACAAGACTAACACATTCTTAAGTCCATTCTAACCTGAACAATGTCTAAAGCAAAAAGGCTAAATGTGATCTATCGCAATACGGTAACACTAACATGAATGCCGTGAGAACTCTAGAGGCTATTTCTACGGCTATAACCGTATGCTGCAAAGACCTGCTAACAAGCATTATACGCTATGGCATGCTTAAAATGCAATTCTACTGTCAGATGTAAATCTTTAATTCTAACACTAAAATACAACCACGACGATACTGCAATAATACTTTTAGACGAAATTTCAACTATAAAACGAAAACAAAGTAATGCTGACAATAAACTAGTAACAATACAGTAACACTAACATTTATTAGCATGAAACACTGATTACCAAAAAAATCCTACAGAAATACAATAACGGAGCAGACCGTTATTGTATTTACCTCCTATTAGCCCACTTGGTTACATACGGTGCGAAAGAAGTTCAATATACATACGCCTCTTTATAATATTGGGCCCTCTGAATAAAATAAAATGAAAATCAACCCTTTTTGTCAGCTACGCAGGCTTCTGGGAGTGAATAATTTGCGCAGTGTTGCTGCAATCCAAGCAAACATTGGACTGGTTTTGACATCGTGTCTGTTCGGCAGTTAGCCTTGTTTGAACTAATGCTGGTGAACTGCCAAAAATATGTACAGGCAAGGAACTTCGATGTTCGATATGGGTCCTTTTTCGGCACGAAACTTTATAAACACGTAACGCAAAATAATCAATAGCGTCGTTGTGGAGAATACAATCAACAAAATAACTAAGCGGACATAGGCCTCCTTTACATATGTGTCCCTGCACTAAACATTAAAGTATTTTTTAAACATCCCAGAGCCCATCAGGGTAGAGTTGGTGACCTAACCGTTGCGCACTGGGCGTGTGCCCTGCGGTGAGTTTTTTCCGCGTTTTCGAAGGCCAGATATCTGCCATCTACCCTTTTAAAATGGTTGAAGATTAATCATCGTGAATTCGGTTCCAATTGAATAATATCTCAAACAAAACTGTTTTTTAAATTCTCCTCGTAAACAGTTGCAAGCCTCTTGATCCATTTGAACCTTACATTTCTTCAGAGCTTCTCAAACCCCATTGAAATGATGATTGCGCCCAGGATTTGCAACATCCCCAAGTGGATTATCCATCGACCTCTCTACAAGTCTACCCATAATGCAATATTGCCAATAACTAAAAATATGTTACTTTTAATACACGAGTTTTTTTAATAAACCCTCTTGTTTATTGAATCGTTTGTCAGTCAATAACGACAGTTGGGTAACTAATTCACGTGCCAATTTAAATATATATTTTTAAATTTAGTTTTTATTAGCCCTACTCTTTGGTTATTTCGGTAAAGTCACGTAGGTAGAAATAAAACAAAACAAATCACGACGTTTCGATAGCAACACAAGCCATCGTCTTCAGGTGAAAATCGCGATAGCCGCGATGTCTGCTGCGAGCAGCACGATGTCTACTGCCTTGTGAAGAGAAGTTGTTACCAGCAAGAGTTTATATACGTTTTTGAGAACAAAGGTAGCCGAAGTAGTGTTAATGGGGTATTATAGTGTAAAGGTAATAAATAGCGTGGCATGTTAAAGGGAATTAACTTAGATTAGCATTTTGGATTATAGTGCAAAGTTAATGAGCTTCCGTAGCGCATAAGAGCTCAGATTTGCATGTAGGATTAGCATATGTATTTTGATGAGAGAAGCATGTAAAAGTTAATGAAAAAATTAGCAAGTTAATGTCAGTCTATGTGTAACCAAGAAGAGCATGTTCAAGTTGATGAGAAAAACATGTCAAAGTCAATGAGCGAAGTTAATGAGAATATCATGTTAAAGTCAATGAGAGATGAGCAAGTCGATGTCAGTCTATGTGTAATAAATAGCGTGGTATGTTAAAGTTAATGAACTTAGCATTAGAACGGCTTGGGGGAGAGAGAGAATATGTGTTTTAATGAGAGAAGCATGTAAAAGTTAATGAAAAAATTAGCAAGTTCATGTCAGTTTATGTGTAACAAAGAGTAGCATGTTAAAGTTAATGAGAAAAGCATGTAAAAGTACATGAGCGAATTCAATGAGAATATCATGTTAAAGGCAATGAGAGCTGAGCAAGTCGATGTAGTCATGCCGGTGGTTGCATGTCAAATCAAGATTCGTATTAGCCCCTCCAACGCTTATCCCCTCTGTCTCTGGACTGCTTCCCCTCTGTCTCTGGACTGCCTATCTCTGTGCTATGAAGAAGGCCACTGCCCAAAACGTCACTGATTACATATTTTTTCCTTTCTATAATGTGTGCTTGCGCACGATTACCAACGCCCACCAAATAATTGAGTAATTGTTTTTTTCTGTTGAGTTGTGTGTAGTTGTCCATTTGTGGTTTTGTGTTGGTTCGCCGATAACATTGTGGTGTGTTTGCCACGACATTTATAACGCAATTTACCCAGGAAAGCCTTTGGATTCCTAGGACTCGTTTCTGGAAGAGTTCTCAATTGAGATTCTCTTGACAGGAAAGTTTAAGTTTGAAAGAAAAAAAAACACCGGCTGTGTTAATTTAATTGCTTTTTTTTGTTACAGAATGTTTCCGATTAAATATTCTTTGATAATTGGATATTATTATTTTTCTTTAAAACAGGCCTATGGAATATTTGGATTTTACTTGTTTGGCTGCTTTAGCCTATTGACATTTTGATAGGACATAACAAATGTTAGATTTGAATCACTGTAAAATGTGTTCGGTGGGTTATGCCACGCAAGAACATGAAGAATGGCAGATGGTTTGGAAAAAAAAATCCAGCAGTGGATTGATCATGTCTGAATCTACTCACTAATTAAGTCTAAGTTGTTTTGTGCTGTTAATTATGGCAATACTTTGAGTTGAATATTAACTTTTGCATTGCATTGTTATTTGTGTACATTCTCGATGCCATTTACAGAATGCTGAGATATTCCCTTTGTGCCATTATAGTCACCAAAGCTCTTTTCCTCAGACTCCTTTCACTCCAATATTGCACTTGTGTCCTCAAGAAGCGTGGATTCATTCATAATGCCAAACATTTGCTTTAGCGAGCAGCAACTCCTAATGACATTTCAAATTGTGGTTCCATCCCAGAATGAAGGTCTCTTCCTAATTTTTGGCAGTCCCAAGTTACCCTTAAACCTTTTACACATCGCAAAACCAGACATTTTTCAGTCAGCCAGTGGTCTATCAAAGCTTGTAAGACAGTTTAACACAGTACCATCCACATGTCCTAACTCCTCTAACGCCATCCTGTGTTGATGCCACACCAGGGCAGCCCAAAAAGCACTCGCCACGAGCCTGTAGCATCAAATTAGCCCCAACGAACACGATGTCACCAAGTACACCATGCCCCCCAGCTCAATTCAGATCTCGGTACAAATCAATTCTTGCCACCCGAAACACAGATGCCTATTATCGTACTGCCTTGGTCAAAACCCCTGTTAACCCAGACGGGTGGCAATCTTTGTTAAACCATCTTGGAAAAATAAAGTCTAACAAAAATTACGTTATTAGTTGACCTGTGACTGCATCTACGGAACCTAAGGGTATAACTGCCTGATGCACATATTTCATTCTCTGCTTTTATTGCCTTAAATCATAAGGGAGTTCAACATTTGTAAACCCTGCCCCTTCCTCCTTTCTATTTATGCCCCACCTCCATTGCTCCTTAGGCACTACCTTTTGCCTGATCATGCCCCCCCCCCCGTCTCTTCCGCGCCTTTCCATTTTTAGGCCCTGCCCCTCATTTCGGCCCTCTCCCCTTTGGACACATGGTGGGGCTGTTTTGTCTTTCCTTTGTCAACCTGTCCAAGGGCAACGTTTTGCATCTTTTTATTTTGAAAATTTTATCGTATAAAAGATACCACCTGGAGAACCCCTCGAGATAGAAAGTCTCATTACTAAGGGTGTGAGGTTGACGCGTGCATAACGCACACGTAATGAATGACAACTTTAAAGTAACCAACACCTCATTTGACTTGTCTCTTGGATTCAACGTGTACCCTCTTTAATAGCTGCTCGATGCTATCACCTTTGAATGGGTTTTGCTGGGCAGTGATTAATTTTTCATTAAAAAATCCATTATAGTATTGTTCCAATACTTCAACTTATGAAGAACCTGAAATAATTGTACAGTTTGTTAAAACATATTATTCACCAATCTCTTTTATAAAAAATATTTTACATGGATAATCCCTTGAGATGGAACATCTAATTTCCAAGAGTGTCCACGGGAGGGGAGTTCATTTGGAACATTCATCACAAACACATAACATCCATAATAGAGGTTTTTTGGGTTAGATCGTGTAAATATAAATGTGTCGTTAAACCCGCCACCTCCCGACACAGCCAATTAGTAAGGTTTGTCACGTAAACAAAACATGCCAATTAGTTACTATATCAGCACACCGGTGTATTGGAGAGTGAACCCACAACATTTCCAATTCAAGTACGACGTTTTGCCGACAATTACAACCAGACTCATCAGGCGAAAGTCTACATGTTAAACAAACACATAACAGCACACAAACATTTTTAATCTATGAATTGTGTGCCATGAACAACCGAAAGTCGAATCACTTGTTGTACTGACTTATATTATTCTTAGTATTTACGAGGTTTTTTTTACTTATCACAGACTCAATTCAACAACACTTTTATATCACACCACGTAGCGTTACACTATGCTATATCAACCAATAACCCGTTCTGCATTTTGTCTAAATGTAAGCATTAAATAGTATACGTTTCCTCGTGCAATTGTTTAATTAATTCCTAACATTAAACTTCTCTTAAAAGTGCATTGTTCCAACAAGACATGTAACTTTTTTGTTGAACCGCTGCACTCACTTGGACATTTTATCTACCTTGTGACATTGTATTATATCTGAGGTCGGTTATAGATATTTATAAAACCGAAATTAAGACTCGTACACATAATTGAGATGCTCAGCAGTATCATCTGCTTTAAAATCTATATGCATTACATTACATTTACTATCGACAAAATGCATCACTTAATCATGGCTAAACTTAAATTTACATTTAAGTCAGTTTCGAATATGTACAGTGCGTAACTGCGTACAGCAGCTGAAGAGGGCTGCATTAAATGCACGATAAATGCTGCATAGCAGCACAGATACCACACTTCCAGCAAACATGACACTTGTATTTTTTATAAATAAAAACGGACGACTGGGGTCTACAGTAAGTTATCTCCCCGATGCCGCAGTTGTACATTTAAATGTTTAGTTGTTGCAACAAAAATACATTCGTGTTGCCTCATTTAATAATTTATGCCTGATTTATATATATAATTTTTTTATATAAAAAAACCTAAGTTTAAGACGGAACAATGTCCACGATTCTTTAAATTATTTCCATACCATGCTCCGAGCTGCATTTTGTATTTGAGGGGTACATTATTACAAAACCCTCATTACCCCTGGAACTAAAAAGCCACACGAGTGCCTTCTACAAGCAGAAGCGCACGGACCTTAGACTGCGCATATTTGTACACAGAGGACATTTCAAATGCATGGCAGTGAAACTACTATAATTCGGCAAGTTGCTAGTAGCACATAAAATCGCTCACGTGATCGTCCCCACACTGCCGCGCACAACTTTCGGTGTCCGCAATGCCGCGTTGGATCCTTTAACCGCGGTGTGCGTGATGTTGTCGTTGCAGCTGTTGAGTGTTAGTCCCGTGCGAGCCGAGCCGCGATGGGGTTTGTCGTGGCGCTGCTCGTCCTGGGCGCGTGGTGCGGGAGTTGCTCGGCCCAGGGACAACCCAGAGCTTGCCTTGCGGCCGGCAAGAGTGACATATGCACCTGCACCAGCGGAACGGATTCATCGCCTGAAACTGTTGACTGCAGTAGCAAAAAGCTGACCGCTGTTCCGACTGGGATTCCTGCAAACACCGAGACGCTGAAGGCAACTCAAAGTTTTGCGAGCTGAGAGGGGACTTGGTGACCTTGAAGGCGGGGGGGGGGGAGATTTGTTTTTTCTGTTAATTATGCTGCGAAGGGCATCTCCTGTAATTCACATTGTAACGCAAGCAGTACAAAACACCAATGCATTTCCAACCCCTGGGATTGTGAATGTGCTAACATTATCTATTTTGTAAATTGGCTGAGAGAAAACCCAAAACACGACTCTGGTGCATCTTGTAAAAAACCGTCTGGAACGGCCGTCAAAGATGTTAAGACAGAAAACATCAAGAATGTGACTTGCAATCACGTATATCCAACTTCCAAAATTACAGCATCGTCTCCCACCCCTGCTACATCCGTCTTCATAACGGAGTTAAATTCGACCACCAATCCCAATGCAATCCATGAGCACAGAACGCACACGGATGTGTGTAACATGCCTTTTGTCTCACACATGTGCTTGCTATTTTGTAATTTATTTTCAACGTGCTCGCTTTGTTTCATTATAAAACCGCTGCACCGTTATTGAATGGTAAAGTAGACATCCCCGTTGCATGGCGACAAAGATAGGGACCACGTTATTCTGCATCCTGCTATTGAGCTTATGGAGTACAAACAATAATGAAATTAATGCAGTGTATACTAAACATGCTTATGATTGTGCTTTGTTGTAGTGATGCACAGGTTTTCACAGTCATTTAATCTCTTTCCCACTGCTATATCGTCGATAGTTACATTTGTTATACTCTAGGCCTGCTTTTGAATGGGACATTCCGATAAATGTCAAACACCAGTTCATGAAGTGGCATGTTGTAAAGATAAATGTGTATATCGACGAAAATGAGCGTACGGGTGTTGCTATGGCTTGTGCTTTTTTAATCTACATTCTGCAAATGTACAACAGCCTACAGTACGCATTGCAACTTTGGTTTGAAACGTAACACCATGACTCGTAGCCAATGAGATTAACACTTTCTTTTTTAGTACAGGTTAGGATAGCCGTCAAAATGTACCTTCTGTCCCTCCACTGTGGTCTAGAAGACCAGCATAAAAGACGGTACTTGAATCAGTCAAGGGTGAAGGCACACAATGTTGGTGTGATCAGGCTATGAAAAAACCGGCAAAATTAGATTGGAAATGTGGACAAAAAACCCCTTAAGCGGGTTTACCTCAGCACAATGAGTCCAAACCGGGTTTGTATTTTTAAATGTGCACTCTGCGAGGACAGCCTGACATTTCGTTACCACTTCGTTCAAAGCAATAACAGGGAAACTTTCTGGAGCGAGAAGACGTTAGTGATGCTACGTCCTGCCAGTACAAATGTACGACCTTGTTCAACGAAGAAATGAGAATACAAGCAATGGCATACAACATAAGCTTTGCGCCAATCAGGCTCGGCTAAATGGTCGTTGAGGTACGGCATCACAGACCCATGTCTGATATGGAGGGACGAGCTGAATAACACGTGCGCTACACAGCGGCACTAATACAGCACGTGGTCCTGTAGATTAGTGTTGAGGCCCGTAGGTTTGTACAATAGTTGTTAACCTTCAGACAAAGTTGCCAATGCTTCAGAAATGCCTGTAGGTTTTTATCTTGGTCAGTTCTGGCATGCTGATTGTGAGCTTGGGCTGAGATGTGACCAGGAGACGGTTGTGCAGTCCCGACAATTACATCTTTGATGAGCTTTTGAGCGTTGCCTAAGCTCCCGTGTGCATTGGTTCTCTCTCCCACGTGCCGCACTCTCGTTGTGGAAGGGACTAAGTGGAGTCAAAGTGGCGTCGACGTGCAGCGAGGCTCTGCTGTGCAATGCGCATTACTGTTATACTCTACCCGCGTCATACATTTACATATTTGGCACGCAGCAATTTGAAGGACTTTCTGCAAAACGGGTTTCCTAAACAGTTGACATTTGAACAACTGCTGTCCATAGGCATCCTTAATCTATCTTTAGTCATTTGAAAATGTATAAAATGACCACACTTTGCATGAATATATTTGACATTAAACTTTCCATTAAAATAACTCGTCTGCTTGAAAGTCTTGTTCAATGGCTTACTGTAAGTTTCCTCTATATACAGGAATGCTCGCATGCAGCATCATGAGGGGGGGGGGGGGGGACTAAAATCATAGATCCTGTTGTTACCCCGTGGTGTCCTCTGAGTTTTCCTGGGCCATGCAGCTCGTGTGGATAACAGGAGTCACTGGTAATAAGATTGCGGATAACAGGAGTTCTGTACTTTTACAATATTGTAGACTGTGGAAATGAGGATCACTGTTTCCAAAACTCACACTCCGTTGATGTTCAAGAATGGGTCTCAATTTAATGGTTAAATTCATTTAATTAATTATTCCCACAGGCCCTGAACATTGTTTTCCTTGGGTTACAAGTGACACCCATGGAGCGACGCCGTCAGGGTGTGCAGGCACGTTTCTGACAGGTCGCATTGGCCATGCTGATAAAAGTCCGCAGGCAACTTGGTTCTTAATTCACAAGGGACGGCTTCCTTCGTTGCCTTGGGACAACTCATGTGAGCACACTGAACATTATTTCTGGTATCGCTGCTATGTTATTGTCGGTATTTCAAACGTCTCTTTGGTGCTCTAACCGACAATACAAGTACAATGTGAGTACTGTATGACCAAATCATGTGCCGCAAGAGCTCTGAGCCATAGGTACCAATGCTACATGAGATCCTGGAAACCTACGTTTGTTTAGTCCAGTTCTTTGGGCCTCATGTAAGAACTAAACTCAATACGGATTTCGCTCGATTTACGAACGTAAAGAGTCGCCCATGCGTGGGAGCGGGTATGCATCGGCTACGGAAACCTTATTCAACTAACGGAAGTCAACACAAAACCATCTGTGCGCCTACCAGCGCCAATCCACAGATCGCCATGTTCGATGGAGTCAGAAGGACGTCCGCCTTCGGATCAACCTTTCCCAATCGCATGCGATAGCATAACGGTACAAACATCTGCGAGCCCGGTGGAATTTCCACCGAGTCCCTGGCAAGGGCTTGGACCATGACACTCGCTGTTGTACTCATATGCAGAGACGCCAAAAAAAAAACAACTTGCGACCCAACGGCATTTCCACAGAACCCTGATCGACCAGGATCTTAACGACCATTTTTCTCAGAAAATCGGTACCTAAAAGGCAGGGCATCGCCAGCATCCTTGAGATTAGCACGGGCCCAACTACAGCGACCTTGCCAATTTCGATGAGGGCCTCCACCTGCCCAATGATACCCATACTCCCACCGTTCACAATGACGCAAACATTTACAACAGGTCGCACTCATCGTTCAGACATCAGCAACAATTGGAAAATGACATCAGAAAAAATGGTGGCCGAGGGTCCCATCTCCACTAAGACACAAACCTCATTTCCCTGAAAAGAGCCAGACACTGCTGAAGAACCCGCAGCTGCCGCGATCACTCAATGCGCCAATTTCCTCCACTGTATCCCCGAGCTAGGCCACCGCTGTGTAACAAAATTTCGTTGCCTGGTGTCAATGTGTGTGCCTTGCTGGGTGGAGATAACCCTCGAACCCTTAGATGTCTGAGATTGTAATATGGGCCAGATGTCTAATGTGTCTCGACTCGCCTGTTGGGGTTGAGAGGTAGCCGTCGGGTGGAGCTGTGGGTGCCGGAGTCATAGTTGCTGCCCGAGGAAGGTTCTGACATCCTTGCACGAAGTGCTCCGGCTGGCTGCAGTGGAAGCAGGTAAGCTTGCTCACACGGTCTCCAGCTCCTCTGATGCCGCGCGGCATCCCTTTTCCTCCGACTCCACACCGGGAGCACAGCAGCGATGTCCTCAGAAGTCCCATTCTCAGCTGGCTGCACCATGACGTTCTGTGGGGACCACCCCTTCAGCACCCCATCTCGGCTGGGGTCCCCTGTCCATGGCGCCATTTGAGCCCATAGATGCAAATTCTCGTGGGTCTGAAGACATCTGGCGGCCCACCGGTATGTCTGTTCATCTTCGTCACACACAGGCACGACAATCCCCATCACTCGTGCCAGTCAAAATATCCTTTCTATGATGAGCGAGTCGAGGGCTTTCGGATCCTGCTCTCACCAGCACACAACGCGCTGCAGTAGGCGAGAGGCATCTCGGCCTCCCCTCGCCTCCGCTGAAGAAACTTGCTGCGTGTGTTGTAATATGACTCGTACACGTCCACCATTTCAGCATAAGCACCTTGAAGTGTAGACTTCTTAGTAGCGGGAAAAGCCCTGAAAACAGCCAGAGTGTAGTCATTCAAAACAGTCGGCAGAGCTATCAGCACCTCATCTTCCGCCCAATATACCGATTGAAAGGCCGCCTCAAACCGCCAAGTAAAAACGCTCCAAACGCATCCTGCCACGACTAATTATTTAACTTGAGATAATCTTAGAGTACATTCGGTTCCTCTTTCCTCGCTCCTAGAGGCGAGTACCGCATCTTGCATATCACGCTTGTTTTGTAAAATGGCGGACTCGGTTCGAGGCTCCCCCATGCCGCCCATAATGGCGGCCTCTGGCTGCGTGTTTTCTATGCCACGTGTAATGGCGGCTGTCGCGCTTGCGGACGTTCCCACCAGAACGTCAACTGGTCGCTCCTTCCCAGCGATGTCAGTGCAATGCGCCCAGCCATTGTCGTCTCCATCATGAGCGTCAGAAACTGCACGACAACCGCCCACAACAGGTCCAGCTGTACTGACACCATCCGCCAGCTGTCTTCGGGCTGCTGGTGCGGAGTGGCTGCTCCGGGTTCCACCGTCTCTGGCGCAGCCAACTCACTCGCCGCGGCTTCAATAACCGGGACCACGGTTCCTGGAATTGGTAGGTCTTGGGTCGCATTTTCATCGCCGTCGGAAGACACCACAGGTGGGTTCCGTTTTTTCTGATGCTTAGACATACTTCCTTCTTCGCTGTCAAGTACTAAATAATGTTTTCAACCACTTCTGACTCCAATGGAATGAGCGACTTTCGCGACACGTCATGTAGAGGGTACTTCTTTATTACTCACACTCGGCACAACACAGGCCAATACTTATTCCTTTTCACACTCGGTATTAACGTCTCTACTGGCTACACACAGTCGATCACTTGGCGTGGTCCCATCGCCATCACTTGGCTACGCTGTTGGCTGGCTAGTGTGACGATGACGGTGATGGAAATCATGCAGGAGATCTTCCACATGGCCGGACAATGGAGAGAGATGTCGGCGAGCAATGACGCAGCCAGGACCCACGACACACGAGCCCCGAGCCCCGGGTCCGCTCCTCCTTATACCCCCAGGCATGGCTAGGTCCTGCCTCTGGCCACGCCCTCTCGTGGAACCTTCGAGCAGATTCCCGGAATGTCTCGGCTACCCCCACCTTTAACCTTTACCCCAGATACACCTCCTTTTCTGATTGGTTGTTACTTAACCGTACCCGTACCCGTGATCCCATTCCAGGCCTGCAGGTGTCACTCTGTCATTACACCTGTATTATTGTGTTAAAAGTATTTGGACCGTTGTCTAATTTCTTATGGTGTATAATCTACAAAAAGGACGAATCCATCATAGATACATTCGATGTCGTTAAAATGCCAGTGGAGTTTCCGAATTGGGAACCGCATCTGACCAAACCCAAACATTTTGTTGCTTGGACTTAAAAGACACAAACATAAAAACAAGTTACAATATCTAGTCATTTATATGAAACTGAGAATACTGCCAAAATAACATAGAAGTCATTTGCACCATCATAAACTAGCGGTGGTCCTGGTATGTCTCAGACACAATTTTACATTCATGTTGAAGCAGTGGTTCTTAACCTTTACTGCAGCCTTGCAGCCCATTGGTTCTCAATCGCTAAAACATGTGTAATGTAGCACTCAGAGACGCTGTCTTCTTAAGTTATATATATATTTATTATACAATACAGTCCACCCGACTTGATGACGTGCTATCAGATGGACGCAGGTTGACTATATTACAACTGGGTGACTCTATGTGGCTGCTACACGACGTTTACTACATAGCTGACTGACTATATAGGAGCCGACAATGTAGTAGCTACGGCGGAGATATATAACTTCCTTCGCTAGCCTTCCAAAACAATGAGGGCGATCCAAAGCGATGACAGCGACGATGGTCCGGACTCTGACTCCCCACAGCTGCCCTGAGCCCTGCTCTGTGCTGCCTTTTAATCTCCCCTGGGCTCGGTCATGCCCCTTTTCCAGAATGCTCTCCTGTCGGAGATTTCCTTAGCCTCACAAACACCTCGTGGGTTTTACCCCTTCCCCCGCGGTGACTCCTCACCCAGTTACCTCACTTGACCCTGCCTGTCCTCATTGCTTTAATCCTTATTTGCGGCCATTAGGCCCCATACTGTCCTAACAAATGTGTAGTGCAGTCCAACCACGTGGAGATGAGGTATACTATTGGGCTGATTGCCGTTTATTAATACATGCTCTCACACTGTATCCTACACTCACACCAGTGTACTTGCACTCTATTCTCTGTCCTTCACTTGGTCCTGGGATAACTATATACGTCGGGCCCACTCCGGCTACGCCTAGGCCCTCTCACCCATCTGCCCGGGGCGGGGGATCAGCCAACATCACCCCACTGTGAGGAGAGAGACCTCTTCCAGCCGATCTTTACCCTGGCTCCCCACGACGACCCCGTGCACATCACATGCTCCCCCTTAAAAATCCTTTCAGCAGCTCCTCCCCCCAGCTCGGCCCCGCCCACTTTCCCGAAAGTGCTTTCCAAAAGTCCCCCTACGTGACCCGTGAATGTTAGGTCATCCTTGGCCTCGCATAACTCTCCACCAACTCGCACTTCCTTATGCTCATCCCTCATTGACTACTCACAGTACTCATTTACACATGTGTAAGGACATTACAGGGTGATGTAGGAAGAGTACAGCTCCCCATGGCCATGGTTACTAATTCACTTGACAGAAACAGACAGGGTCACTTTAGGGTAATGTGGGATCTAAGTGGTCATTAATAATTATTGATGCTACGGGCACTGACAGGGTTGCGTGAGGAGAAACACAGGACCTAAAGAGGATGTAAATTGTAATTTGGACAGACAGGGCCAGCTGTGGGGAGAGAGGGTTCGGGAAGAGGGGCGTGGCCGGGTCGTGAGAGAGATAAAAGTCGGCTTGGAACAGGGCTCTGGGCTGCTGTTGTGGGGTAACCAAGGAGTTGTCGTCGCCGTCGTCATCTTGGAGCGGGTTGTCTTCATCGTCCTGGAATGGGCACCTTGTAGTCTTGGAAGGCTAGAGTTATATTGTTTCCGTGACTGCTATGCATCCGCTCCTGTATAGCTAGCCAACTGCACAGGGAGAGTCGCGTAGAGTCACATAAGTTACCCAAGTGTATATAGTCACTCGTGGTTACTCGCTAAGTTGTCAGGGAGTCGGTGGACTTTTTTTATAATAAATATACATAAACTGAACAAGGTGTCTCGGAGAGCTACATTACAGTGGTGTCAGAAGTAGCTATGGTAAAATGCCAAAGAAAGGAAAGCATAGGAACTCACTTGTAGCAGCTTCAGAAGAGGAGAAGAAGGACGACCTAGGGATCCCCCAGCAGCCCCGGAAGCTGGTGACGGAGGTGACATCCACCTTACTGCCACAGCTGCATGCTCCAGAGGAGGGATGGCGGAGATGGGTATTGGATAGGTGATGCATGCTGTGTAAGCTGACGAAGCAGGGATGGATAAGTTGTGTGAGGAGAACGATAAGTTGTCCAGGGCGCAATGGGTTGTATCTCGGCCTCGCTGTGCGCTGCGTTGCACCGCTAGTCGAGTAGACAACCTTGCGTTCAATAAACCCTCGGAGCCAGGATGAACGTCCGACTCCAATCGTCATTTATTGATGGTAACAAGGTAAAACTGGTGAGAAAACACAGATACAGCATCTGTTATAATCGGGAAACACCAACACAATGAACACCACAGCATCAGAACATTGTCTTAGATAACAATAGATCCTGAACGGACCAGGCCCCTACATTACCACTGAACAGCTAGACAAAGGCACAAGCCGGTGCGTTGTGTACAGGCACATCGTGTATTCATCCCACTGCACCCCAAATGTACAGCATTACACTTAACACTAAACTGTGGATGAGATACTTCGTCATCTTTACTCTCAGGATCGCAACATAGGCACAAGTCTGACTCGACCTACTCAATCACAAGTAACATCACACAATAAGGAAAGTCGCAGGCTTCGTTACTAACTAGGCCTCGTATTTACTACAACAACTTAACGGAACCATAAAGGCATTTACATCACTATAACGGTCATTTCAACATTACAACAGCATTGCCAATATTATAGGAGTATAAACAACTTACAGATAATGCTTCTTAAGCTCCCACAATGGACAAGTGCGGCTGTGGTCTCACTGAGGTGCGATGCGTGCCGCCATTTTGAATTATCAGAAGATGGCCGACGCCCGCATGGTACAGTGGAATTCTAACATCGTCACTTCCTGGTCACGTGACCAAAATTAGCATCAAGAAACAGGAACTTCCTGTGAACGTACGCTCCACATCTGCCGTGAGGCAAGACAGGTTGAGTGTGAACCCTGTTAGGTGAGGCAGCCAAGAAAAACTCTACCAGGGTGCAAGCCGCAAACATAAAATAATAACGTGCACCACCATGCACACTTGTTGGCATGTGTAGTAGAGGATAGAGCATGGCTTTTACTTCCCATAAGTGCCATTGCATACATCCCCGAAATTGGAACCGGCCAGGGCAAGGGCCGGTGGAAGTTATGGAAGTTCGACGGCTACAGGTGTGTGCGAGAGCGGGTGGGTCGTCGCCGCTAGGTTGTCCACGCGTCACGCTTAGGGCCGTATGTGCATCCCCGAATGGTTGATTCCTCCCCACTGTCTGTGCGGTCAGGGTTTGGGGTGTCGGACGGGCCAGGGCGGTTGGCCGATGTAATCGGATGCAGAGGAAAATGTATTGTGCCACCCGCAGCTTACGAACCCCTGACGTCAGAAACGTGCATTTTGAGTATTTGGCTACAATAAATTTCCAAGTGATAAGCCACTTCGTTGAGCTATCATTTTTCATAGTCAGGTCTCTTCTGAAAAATAGCTTTATAGCTCAATGAGCCTTACCTTGTAAAATAAATAAAGATAATAAAAACATGGTTTTTGTAATAAATAAATGTGTCCAAGTGCATGTGTTTACCAAATTCCATACAGAAGATAAGCATATCCCCTTTGAAATGCTCGTGCACAACTACAGAGCAGCACTTCTCAGTAACCCTACGTGACCACTGACACTTCGTGAATTGTTTCGTGCAGATCTAGAAATGTCACGCATACCCTCAGGACATCGTGTACTAGCTGTTGCAAACTACTGTGGGGGCCGTTGGCCCCCGGGGTCTCCTCCGCCTGCATCCCCTATTCTGTTTGCGTTACCGCACCGCCCTAATACCCGCTCGGGTTTCGCCGGCATTCGAACGCGGCGCCCCTACTGTTACAGCCTAGCGCAGCGCTCCCACGCTGCAAGCATACGTACGCACAGCATCATCAATCAAACGCCATACTCCCCCTTTTTACACCGCTACGTACAGCTCTCGCACGCTGCGAGCGTGTGCCCGTCTACAGCCCTGTGCAGTATTCGCCTCCACGCCGAATACTCACGTTACCAATGCACACCTGTATCAGATACGTAGCGAACGTACGCCCACACCCACACACAGCTCCACACGCGACACCCTCTCTTGCGCCGCTCTGCGCAGCGCTCCCACGTGGCGAGCAAACGTATACACAGCACCACACGCGTTCACACTTCTCAGCGAGATCACACGAGGCCACAATGAGCTATTAATGATTTATTACCAGCTGCCCGTCAATGGTTGTTAAATCAGTGTGCATCGACGAGGCGTGCCTACTCTGATACCCCTGGGTCTATTCTCTATTTATCTGCTTACGAAATGCTGTTACCTCCTTACTCACGGTTTGAGGCACTCGACGTTCCGTGGGTTTTCCTCGCTGCTTGCCTCGACACGTCGCACGGACGTCTGGAGGGCAGAGCTGGGAGCCGTCTGGAACACTGGCTTCTCGGAGTAAGAGAGCGATTTCCCCTTTGCGCCCCCTATTTATCCTCCCTACCTCAAAGGGATGCGCCTCTGAACAATGGGCTCGCGCCCCTCTGGCACGCGCACGGCGGTTCCGGGCGCTTTTGATATGCCAATCAGTGTGCGGCGTGCGCGGCGTAAATTCTAATTAATCCCTTACCCTCCCTAACAATGGGGCCTGCACGCTCAAGAATAATTATCCCAACCCTCCATGACTATGCGCGCAAGAGCCCCTGCGGTCCCGCTATTCATGCTGTCCCGTCCCTCCCCTGCTTGCCCCGTCGACCCGTGGGTGTGTGTGTGGGGGGAAATGCGCCTCAACCGCGGCGGCCGAATGCCCCACGCCGCAACCATACCATCTTAAGGTCGGTCGCAGCGCCGCGGTGCAACGTAGCGTCGGGGGAGGTCATCCAATTCCCTGATCGCCGGAAATCGTGAGAGTTAATCCCGATAAGGGTTTCTCGGATAAAAACCGATCGATCAGGCGTCCTCCCCTTCCAGCTCTATGGGGGGGGGGGGGGAATTGCGCGCGGGTGTGTTCATGTGAGGTGAGGTGCGGGGGAAGCGGGGGTCGGCTCCGTCACTTGGTGGTGGCGAGGTCGGGGTGGGGCGCCTGCTGAACGGCTTCGTGGCGGCGGCATCACACTACTGCTTCACACAAAGTTAAGAATCTTAACAACAATCATCCCTTCTCATCAACAAATACATTCACAGATTCAGATTGCGCCATCAGTGCTTCTATGGCATCACGCGTTTTCAACTTCCGCATCACGATACTCTGAAGTTTGGATGGATACTTGGATGGTTAAACAAAAAATCTGTGTTGGTTCCACACCGATCTTCAACATCATCGCCAACGTGTCCCTGATGGTTTTTCACTTTGGAAACAAATTTTTACCAGTCCCATCATCCAAGATGACCGTGACTACTCATTATGGCCTTCTTAAAAATTACTGTCGCACCATCACTGCTTCTATTGGGCATGCAGATATCAAGCACAACGCATATTCTTAGACCGTGGCAAGGTGAGCCACGGTCTAAGCTACATGCAGTAGTTTGCTCGTACGATATAAAACATGTAATCAAAGATTATATGAACAAAAAACATAATACTGGGAAATGTTGTGTACAATTAAATATAAAGCGTGCCCGCAACAACCCCTGGGACTGTGCCTGTTCCGACATTATTTACTTGATAACCTTCATTGCAAAAACCACGGACAAAATCTCAGGCATAGAGGGTGCCCAGTGCAACGGAACGTCAACGGCCGTCGAAGATGTTAAGGGAACCGCGGACGGTTGGAGCAGCACGAGAGCCGCTCTCTACGGCAGCATGCATCATGCAACGCGCCCCTCCCGCGTGTTGAATGGATACTTTGAAGACGGAGACTATTTTGTGCGAATGTAAGTTTTAGTTTGTGAGTGTCTTTTAGTTAACGTTAATCTGACAACCGCTGACATTAGTATTGTATTTTAGTAATTATCAGTTTGAGGCAGTGAGCACTGCTGTATGTGGTGTTATTTCGTCAACTTGGACAATTATGGGGCTGCTCTTCAATATGTAATTGTTATTGTTTACCCGGTGAATATAATAGCACTTTGTAGAAATGGTGTCGATTCTACAGCTCCTCCTTTCCGTCCTCCTGTGTGGCTCCAGGGAACTGTAAAGAAATGACGTTGGTTTTAAACACTACATGGTTTCGTGTGGATGGATTATTTTAGAGAGCTCCTCAAATAATAATAAATAATCATTGACGACAGCTGTGCGATAAAGTCAAGGTGATTGAACGATAGTTAGTCTCTAAAGGTAGGTCACCGTTTGTTGCAACCGGCCGGACCCGAGCTAAATTCCAAGGAACATAATTAATAGGCAGACGATACGTCTCCATCATATGGACGTATTGGCGGTACACTTGTGCAGCATAGAACAGTCTGATGATGTCTTTGTTGCCCTTGAGCGAGCTGCAGACTCTCCATCAGAAGTTGCCTTAGATTCAGCAGATGCTTTTATATTCAAACGTGTGACATGAAGTCAAAATCTTTTGATGCCACCATCCGCCAAGAAATTATTCCAGAAATGAATCGAGGCACCGTCCGACCAAGTCTATGGCACGAGGAGTCAAATCTGCCTTTGGAACACCGAGCCAGTGAATTGTCAGGCTGGGTGCTGCTATGCGGCAACAGACTGTGAGGCTTCGTGTTCAGCTGCTCGTATAAACATTCGTCTGCCGACCTCTTCGACATCACGAGAACTGATTTTGACACCACCACCACCTCGCAAAAGATTTTCTGAGTGGGTTGCGAATCGCGGGAAAATAAAATGAATAAATATATTTAGCGAACCGCCGGTGTACCACCAATATGTTCAGTTATTCGTCTTTCCGCGTAAAAAATAATGGCTGTACCACCATCACGGAGGAGATCATTTAAGCAGCATTGATTGACTACAAGAAAATTCTGGACCCAGAAAGTCGACCGATCAGCACTCCCATCCGCACATGGGATCCTGGGTCGAAGTTTGCTCGTGAGTCCCACTGCAGTATTGGCGACGTTTGGGTGAGATAGAATTGGTTCCCGGCATGCCCCCCCCCATTCTCGAGGGAAGCGGGGGAGCCATTGCTTTGTGGGTCTTCTCTGTGAGTCTCCACTGTGGGTCTCCTCTGTGGGTCTCTTTTGTGGGTCTCCTCTGTGGGTTTCCTCTGTAGGTCTCCTCTGTAGGTCTCGTCTCAGGGTATCTTCTCTGGGTCTCCTTTATGGGTCTCCTCTGTGGGTCTCCTCTGGGGGTCTCCTTTGTGATCAGAAACTTTGTGAGTTTGGTCTTCACCATACAGGTGTGTGGAAACAAATAATGCCACAATCAAAAGCAATCTCTGAGGACCTCAGAAAAATAGTTATTTGTGCTCATCAGTTCGGAAAGGGTTACAAAACTACTTCCTAAAATTTGGGGCTCCACCAATCCACTGTCAGACAGTCTACAAATGGAGAAAGTTCAAGACTACAGTCATTCCATCCAGGAGTGGCCATCTTACCAAAATCTCTCCAAGAACAAACTGGGAAATCATCAAGGAAGTCACAAAGAACTCCAGAGAAACATCTAATGATCTGCATGCCACTCTTGACTTGGCTAATGTGAGTGTTCATGACTCAACTATCAGAAAAAGACTGAACAAGAATGGTTCATGGAAGGATAGCAATGAGAAAACTACTGCTCTCCCAAAAGAACATTGCTGCCTGTCTGAAGTTCGCCAAAGAGCACACAGATGATCCACAAGACTTCTGGAACAATCTTTTCTGGACAGACAAGTCAAAGGTAGAACATTTTGGCCTCAATGAGAAAAAATATGTTTGGCGAAAGCCAAAAACTGTTTTCGAACAGAAGAACCTCATCCCAACCGTCAAGCATGGTGAAAGTGGGTGTCTTGCCTCACGGCAGATGTGGGGCGTGTGTTAAAGAGGAATTTCCTGTTTTTGGATGCTGGGGGTGGTCACGTGACCAGGAAGTTGCGATTTTAGATTTCCAGTGAACCACGCGGGCGTCGGCCATTACGCACATAATTCAAAATGGCGGCACACATCGCGTCCCAGTGAAGCCACAGCCGCAATTGTCCATTCTGGGAGCTTAAGAAGCATTGTCTGTAAGTTCGTTTATGTTCTTATAATATTGGCAATGCTGTTATAATGTTAGAATGACCGTTATAATGATGTAAATGCCTTTATAATGCTGTTAAATTGTTATGATAAATACGAGGCCTAGTTAACAACTAAGCCTGCAACTTTCCTTATTGTGAATGTTACTTGTAATTTAATAAGTCGAGTCAAACTCGTATCCAAGTAACTATATTGCAATCCTGAGAGCAAGGATGACGAAATATCTCATCCACAATTTAGTGTTATGTGTAATACTGTACATTTGGGGTGTAGTGTGATGAATACACGATGTGCCTTTATGTAACACAGCAGTTTATGCTCTTGTTTAGTTATTCAGTGGTAATGTAGGTGCCTGCCCCCTCCAGGATCTTTTGTTTAGAAATATGTTATCTAAGACAATGTTATGATGCTGTGGTATTCATTCATTGTGTTTTTCCGGGTTATAACAGATGCTGTATCTGTGTTTTCTCACCAGTTTTACCTCGTTATACTCAATAAATGACGTTTGGAGTCGGACGTTCATCCTGGCTCCGAGGGTTTATTGAACGCGAGGTTAACTACTCAGCTAGCGGTGCAACGCAGCGCACAGCGAGGCCGAGACAGTGGGTCTTGCAGCAAGACGATGATCCAGAACCTACAAGAAGATCTATAAAACAATTGCTGCACAAGAAAAAATTCCGTTTTATACAATGTCCAAGTCAAAGTCCGGACCTAAACCCCATCGAAATGGTGTGGTAGAACCTGAAGTGAGCTGTCCATACAAGGCAACCCTCAAATATCACCGAGTTGATGGAGTTCTGTTAGGAGTAATTGGTAAAAATTTCTCAAATCCGATGTGAGAGACGAACCAACGGTCATAGGAAACACTTAGTTGCAGTCATTGCTGCTCAAGGAGGTGTCACCAGTTATTGAACCTAAAGGTTCACATACTTTTTCCCACATGGTTATTGAATTTATAATCATTTGAGGAAAAATATATTTTTAAAATATCATGTGTTTGTGTCATTTGTTTGATCAGGTTATCTTTATCTATTATTAGGACTTAGATTAAAATCCAATAACATTTTATGTTTCAAATGTGTAAAATATGTGAAAATCCTAAGGGGTTCACAAATCTTTTCTCAGCACTGTGCATCTTTTATCTTCACCTTTGTAACATTGCCAGAATACAGATCCATTGGCTGCTGAGACCCTAATCCATTTCTTTGTTACATCTCGCCTGCATTACTGCAACTTGTTCTTCTGCCGTCTCCAAAATCCCCTCATTCGCAATTTGGGAATGCCGCAGCAAGTCTCCTCACCCATAGGTGAAAACGAAATCATATCAGTCTAGTACTACAGTCTCTACAAAGGCTTCCTGTCAAGTCTTGTATTCACTTTAAGGTTGCTGCGATTGTTTTAAAGAGCCTCTGTGGTCTTGCGTCTGCCTACCTCTCCTCCCTCATCTCACTTTATTTTCTGGCGCGTTGTTTCCACTCAAGCAATGAGGGCCTACTTCTTACAAAGCCTACAACCGTTATTCTATGGGAGGTTGCACCCTTTCAGCTTCTGCTCCTGATGCTGGAATGTTCTTCCATTTGAACTTCGTGTAATTGAGACTGGTCTTATTCAAGTCATGACTTCATACTCATTTGTTTTCATGTGCATATAGCTAATGCGTTTTTTTATGCAATATATTTTCCGTGAAGTGTGGAGATGCATAATTGTGAATGTTATTGTTTTGAAGTATTAAAGGGGAGTGACACTAACAATCATGAATGTGTTCCGTCTGGGATTCCAGCAAGCACTGAGAGACTTGACTTGAAGTTCAACCATCTGACAAACATCCCCTTCAAGGTGTTTTGTGAGCTAAGAAGTGAATGCATAGTTCTAGCAAAAGTCTAATGTATGCTTAATGGAATGTTTTAGGCGTGAATAGTACAATTATGTCTACATTACAGTGGTATAGATAATCACATATAAAAAAAAAGATTATTATTTTTAAAAAGCTATCAATGTTTATAAGAGTTTAAAGCTAAGAAATGCTACTAAATGCATAGTTGCAAAATGTACTCAATAATAGAAAAAAATAATAGCCAGCCTATAACTAATTGTGTGTTCTATTTTGTCGGTCTTAATATTAAGCTATAAAAGTATACTCAACAATAAATATGATTTTATGCCTGTGAAAGGAAAAGAGTGGGCAAAACACTTGGGAATGTACCGCTTGGATTCTTTCAGAAAAAGCTGCGTTACTTTGTCTTCATATCTCCTCTCCATTACTCTTGATCTTCATCTCCAATGCTTATTCACTCCATGTCCGCTGGGCCTCTTTATCATTGAACGATGAAGAAGGTCTCGTACCAAAAAAACCCGTCACCAATTACAGCAGAAGTCCATTAGGTCCCTGTACAATAATACGTGAACCTTTACAAATCGTGGATTATTGCTTCCGTACTCCATGGCACACTGCTGTGGATTGAAAAATGCTTCGCGAACCAAAACCGCGATTTGTAGAAGTGGGTCGGGATAACAAAAAGCTGTAAGGGTTTTAGTTCTCAATTCGGGTATCGAGTCTAAGAAATGCAAATTGCACATCAACATGAACCCACGTGGTATGCTTACACAATTTGAATCTTTAAAAAAAGTTAAAATATGATCTGCACATTTTTTGCAGTTTAATGGAGCCACTAGATACATGCCACGTTTTCCCTGTAAACCGCACATTTTTGTGAATTATTGAAATTGCACACCAAATTCCTCCGATAATCTGCAACACATCATGTCAGTGTGAGTGTTGCTGCGGATTTTACGTAAAATTTTCCGCCATGCGCCACGGATTACACGATCCATGATTTGGTCTTTTTTATGTGGATTACTGGATTTCCACAGCGTATAATTCTTCCCCTTTCAGGCAGTGTTATTGATTAACTAGGTTGTTTGGGCCAGGAAAGTCACACGATTTGCACATGAACGACACATTCACGCAAGCACTCGATGCTCTGTTATGAAGTTTTGAAATAAAACATCTATGAATTTTATTACGTTTTGAATTAGATAATTGTATTTATTCATTAAAAGCTTATATCATGTTACATCTGGAAGACTTAATTGAAAACGACATTTTGTGTGAATTTTCTCTCGTCGTTCTGTTCGATGCGGACTTTCACCTGTTTGGGATTGCGGGATCGAGATAAAGGCGACATAGAGCTGGCCGTGCGAGAAGACTGCCATCTGCAGATCGATTCCAACGTAATCGAACGTCTGTCCCTGCGACTTGTTGATTGTAATAGCGTATGCGGGGATAATGGGAAATTGTCGTCGGCGCAAACAAATGGCAAAGTCGTGTCGGTGAGGGCCAAGTCGATTCTGGGAATCAACACCGAATCGCCTTGGTTACACTCGGAGATGATCCGCGCCTTGACGAAATTTCTCACAAGCTACTCGACAATCAGTCGCGTGCCGTTGCAAAGTCCTTTCTTTGGGTTGAGATTCCGCAGAGGCATGATGATGACGCCCTTGTTCAGCAGCAGGACGTGTGGTGGCACAAATTGAGTTGCAGCTGTGGTGATTGCTACATTGGAGAAACGAAACGTCATATCTCTGATCGTGTCCGCGAGCACAAGTCAGATCTGAAACACGGTAAAACTGATTCTTACGCCATTGCCGATCATTGCTACTACACTGTGGGCTCTCATGAAATTGTCTTTTCCGAGACCAAGGTGCTCTGCAAACCTCCTGGCTACCATCAAAGGTTTGTACACGAAGCCATCCAAATACACAAACACAGACATAATTTCAACCGTGATGATGGGTACAAACTTAGTAATCATTGGAAAGATGTTATTAACTATGCAAAAAATATTTAACTACACATTTGAACCATCTTATTTGACAGGCACTATTCTTCAGTTACCGTATAGTTTCTTTTTCACACACTGGTTTTCCTGCTTTAAGTTTTACCACACATATTTGGCAAATCTAGAATTAATCCCAGCAACGTAGCAAAGTGCTATTTCATCTACATAAAAAAGGCTCAGTCCCATTCACAGCAGCCGCACCTTTACATCAGCCGCACCTTAACAACTCTTGGAACCTCCCAGTTCAACCAGTCTACATAGGCCGTAAGGTGAACTAGGAAAAAGTGGCTAGAAAATGATTTTCGTTCCCACACCTGGGAACTACTTTTTAAATGAATTTTTTCATAGACAAAACCATTTTCGACTTTATGTTAAAAGTTCTCCGCAAAATACCCTGCAGTTTTTTTTTCAAAATCCATAAATGTATATAATTGTGAATTGGAAAAAACTAAAATCTTATGCTGCTGGTTTTGTTTGTAACTTTATTTATATACATTTTAGCAACACCAAATATCTCTCAAACTGACACTTATACATGTACCTAAACTCTTGAGACAGGTTTTGGTGCATTATATACTCAAGTGTGAATGTAGACCATGAAATATGGCACATTTGTAGAAAATATGCTTCAACTTCACGGATTGTCACTAAGCAAAATTAAACATAAACATTTTAAATTTAGCAAAACTGTGATGTTTTGTACATCAACATTTTCAGTAGGTACTGTGTAATCACAGAAAGATACAAATATAAGCACACTTTGGCACAAGTTGGCTGAAATGACTCGAAATGCTACACTTTCCCCTTGTTTTGGAATGCTGCCAAAAAAAAATTACAATTCTACCACAGATTCTTTACAGCTCAAAATCGCCTTAAATTCTAACACAGTGCATATTTACTCATCGGTATCATCCCTATCACTATCAGAGCCATCATCCCATGTAGGTCTTTCTTCTGTTTCCTGTGAAACATTTGCACAATTTTGGCACCGACATAAATCAGTACAAGACAGTCTTGCAGACATACAGGAACATCTTCCAGTCTCACATTTGCTATGCTTGCAACTGCAGTGGACTGCCTGCAACACACTTTCAGGGGCAGGATTTCTAGTCATCCAGGTCACTGTTAACTCACCATCCTCGAGGTGCCATCCATTGCCAACGGGTGAAGGGGCACACATTATACCTTTTCAGAGAATGTCTCATTATGGCTGCTTGGTAGTTTGCCCTTTTGCAGTGTTGGTACAGGGCGTCACTTGTCGGGGGCATGGATAGTTCTGGAAAAGCTGACGATGCCATACAGAATGCTTTGTATCTTGCATCGTTCACATTTTCGGCAGATGACTGGCCATACAGGTGGCACACATGTGCAAAGTAGCTCAAAGGTAGACTGGTCTAGGTTAAAACTGCTACCCAGATTTGTAAAAGCAGTCAGATATTCCTCTTTCTCACAAGCAACAGAAAATGCCTTTCTTTTGCCTTTGCCATAAAAGGCACTTGTAGAGTCACAACCTGAGAAGGTATGGATCCCAATAAGTGCCAAACAGACACTTGTGCCAAGAGCTGACGACACCATAGCTAAGTCAATGAGCCTTGTTTTGTTGCCAACCCCTGTGAAAAAATACAACCTACATGGTAAATCTGGCTGCAGACTTAAAGCAATCACTGCCACATCAGTATCAGGGCTCTTGATGACTACAGTTTCATGTTCCTGTGCAGCATGTTGTGCATGTAAAAACACCCTGGTGTCACATTCCTCATGATCACATGTCAGATCTTCAACAGCACTGAGAGTATGTAAACCCTCCATTACAGTCACGCAGTGACACAGGTCTCCATGTGCTATGTACAAGCTTAAGTCCTTTCCCACAGTGGTAAGATCAGCCTCTCGCCACACACCATAGAGGAATTCTGCCAGTGCTTCTTTGCTTGTTCCATCTGATAGAAACTTTTTCCATTGTGTTGGTGTCTTCTGATCCCGTCCATAAATTTTCACCAGTTGTGTACCACCACCAGCTACATGACCGTTCTAGGTTTTTAATACTCATTTTTGGATACTGGTCAATCACAAAGTCTATCCGTGTACAGTTGTGTTTCAGAGAAAGTTTGACTATGTACTGCAGTATGGTCTCTGCAAGCTCTCCAAAGGTACTTGCTATTGACCGAATGGCTTGAATGACTGCCATGCCATCAAAGAGAATAGCTCCATCTGTTGGAACTTTGTCAACTAAACAGTCTCCACCTTTGGTTTCCAATAAATCCATAAGAGCTGATTTGTTTGTTTTAGCAAATGAACCATCAGCACTGCCTAAAGGATATGACACAGTTCCCAAGGAGTAAGACAGAATTTCCCGCAGGTCAATTTTTTCTACTTTGACCTATGACGAGTAATCTGTAGAATAGTTTCTTGTCGGCATGTGGAATCACTGCCTTGCCTGCTGCAGATTTTTCTTTGTCTTTGCTTGGTCACTAAATGTCTTCAGTTTTTGTGTTTTGATGGAAGCAAAATTGTCAACTGATGGTGATAACAGTCTTTGGTCCATAAACTCTTTGACAGCATTTCCCCCTTTTCCAGAGCTGCGAGCAAATCCCATATGATTTCTTCAGCTGCTACTGTCCCAGAGCTAAGACACACAATGCCATCTTGGTGTGTGTCAAAAGGATTCAGCATGGAATCTAGGGTGGAAATTATTCTGGTCACAGCCTTTTCATCAGCATGAATTCGTGTGCTGTCAAGGTCTTTTCGTTTCCTTATATCGAGAGATTTACCTGCCATTGCCTCACATTGTCTTGCTATGGCAGCCCTTTCATGTTGCGACAATATCCAGCGATATACTGCAGCCCGATTCTGTGTTAACCCTGTCCAACCACCCTTTGTCTTGGAATCTCTGTTGCATGTTTGCTCAATGGCCTGGTCACAAGCAATCGAGGCAAATCCATGGACACTTTGACGTTGGACAGTCCACTGGCCTTTAACACTGAGCTCACTGTGGCAAGAAGGATGTGTGAGGGGCAAATTGATCATTTCCAGCCAGTAAGAAGATAAATACCTAGCATAATTTACACGATTGTACGCAAAAAACCATGCCATCATCAAGCGCACTGTTGACAGGTGAAGCTGCCAATCCGATTCTCGTGTTGCTCTCAAATAGAAGGAGTATCTGTACCATGTCGATGTATGAACTCCAGAAGGCAAACGTTGGGTTTTCTGCACATCTTCTTTTAACAAAGTCTTCATATTTCGAACGCATTTTGTCAAATATCTCATTTGCACACAATACAACCATTGTTCTATCCGGGAATGCACATTTGATCTCATTGATGACATCCATACAGTCATATCTCTCCTCTTGTGGCAGAGAATCTAAGAAGGTGAGAAGTCTCATGCGTTGCAGACTCTCATACAGAAGTTTGTGTGCCCTCATGCTGCGGTTGTAATGATGACCACTGATCACTCCATTGATGGATCCTGGGGCAACAACTTTGGACTCAATGAGTATGTCTTGCAGTCCTGCATCTCCAAACCTTTTTCCTAGAATGCCTTGGTAGGACATGCATGTGTGAAATTCACCTAGTCTAATCACTTTACGCTGAGTAAAGTCATCATCTTTCCAGCGGATTTGCTGAGCTTTGGCATATATAGCTTCGTAAAAAACTAACACTATATGGTCCAGTTCTAGCTGATTATAATTTGGACACTTCGCTTCAGAATTGTGTTTACTGTTGACATCTCTGTCGGTGAAGCCTCAATGACTGGAAGATAATAGTGTTGACTTTTGCAGAGTGCCATCACCTTGAAGTAATGTATGTAAACCTGTCCAGCTTGGTATTGTGAATCTTTCAGCATCTATGGACTTTACAAAAACATGCCAGTTCAGTTTGTACAGCAGACACCGTGTTCAATTTGTATGTGTCCACCTGTAATGGAACACTTTCCTGATGAAACAAGTTCTGTGGTCCTTGTCTATTAGACTGATGGCACTGTTCGACAGGGATGCTAGGGGGTACTTTCAATGAGGGTTTTCCCTTGTGTAGTGGTTGTCTGTTTATTGTTGACACAGGTTCAACTACAGAACTTTGCAGCATAATCCCATTTGGTGGTGGGTAGTTCCACGACCTGACAGTGTCTCCTCCCCAAAGTCAATATTGTCCCACACAAGTACTGTAGGAACCTTCTTTGAGAATCCCTTTGGTATTTTGTCTCTGCCCTCTACTAGTTGAAGTTGGGCAAGGCTCGTGTCTAGACTGACAACTGTGTCCCATGCTGCACAATGTCCTAGTCTATTTAGAAGTGACACAATTTGTGATGAACCTGTTAAATGGCGAACCGTTAGACCAAGACACAATGATTTAGGGGTCTGCCTCCGACCCTTAGATGCAAGATACACAATGTCTTGACAGATAGATATCACTTTTAGATTCAGATCATCTGGAATATCAACATAATGTGCCAGTGTTGGTTCCTTAGTTGCACCAATAATCTAGGAAATCAGATTGTACAGTTCAATTGGAAGGACATATTTTGCCTCGCTCACATTTAGGTCATCTGATTTGGGTGGCCACGGGCATTTCATACCGGGAGAGTCACACAGAAGCATCTTTAATATTAATGCCGCACTGTAAAGTGTCCTCGTGTCCTCTGCAGTATTGATGGAGGCCATTGAACTTGGTCTTTGTGGACCAGCTTTTGCACTAGCCCTGTTTTCACAGTCACTTTCGCTAGTTACCTCAGTTGACTCTGTTGTTTCTGTACCTGATGGATGAGGTAGCCTGTCTATCAGCTTATCTGCAGACAATGTATCAACGAAAACCATCTCACTTATGTTGCGCTTCTTAGGGGAGTGAAACACCAGCTGGGAGAAATCACGGGCCAACCTCCTACTTTTGAAATGTGAAAATGTGAGGGAATGATTCATTAATATTTATTAATATAAAATATTGCTAACTCACTGTTCTTCTGAGGTCACACTAACTGATGCACTAGACTTTGTCAAGAACCTGGTGTACTGTCTATAACAGGACTTGTGGTATCGCACCTCCAGAGACACACAGTCTTTGTCTCGAATATGCACAAGAATGCTAGTGTCTTCCTTCATCTCAGCAGCTTTCAGCAATTAACCTGTAAATAAATACTAATTAAACAAATAAAAAACTGTGTTAAGAGTTAAACAATAGAGTGTTCTGGCTGTAGCTGTATGCAAAATAATGCAAATCTGTCTCTGACTGTAAAATAAACATTACATAAATTATGTAATTGTAATTGAAAGTTAGCCATGGTACCCAGCATAAGGGAATACAAGTTCAAACGTGTGTGTTTGTGTGTGTTTTGTTTTTACCTACCTGCTGACGTTTCTGCCTGTGATAGATGGTCCTTCTGGCGTTTGCCTCCCACAGTAATGTACTTGTCCGTTTTCTTACAAATTATGCACAAGGCAGAAAGCACAGGAAACAAGCTACTGGCAGGCCGGTCGTGGACCTAAGTTTTTTTGCGGGACAATCAACTGCAGCAATACTAACGTTACTACCCGATGGCACAGACTGGCCTTGATCTTGAGCTTCAGGACGCTGTGTGGCTCGTTTCTCGGCCGCATCCAAGCGCTCTTTGTCAATGAAACGCCTGTAGCAAGTGGAGTGAAACCCAGCGTCTTCGGGAACATTGTCAAACTCGATTTCTAGACAATGTTTGTATGTCTTCTTGGTTCTTTCGGTAAAGTCACGTAGAAGGGAAGTAATAAAATAATAAAAATAAAAGATAATAAAATAATTATCATGACGTTTCGGCCACAACGCAAGCAGCCGTCCTCAGGTGAAAACCAGGTCTGTCGAGGCGACAGCGTCTGAATGAAACAGCACACGTGCTTGGAGCATATATATAAGCTGGGTTGGCAGGGGGGAAAAGGGCGCCTTGACAAAAGAATTTGCATATCAAGAGGAATTTAGCATATTTATGGGAAATGCAGGTATGTGATTAGTACTACTTATGTCGGTGCATTATGCAGGATTAGCAGCATCCAAGGGAGGGGATATGGGAAATGCAGGTATGTGATTAGTACTACTTATGCCCGTGCATTATGTAGGATTAGCAGCATCACAGGGAGGGGATAGGGGTAGCATTAATAAAGGGAAGAAGTGTTAATAGTATGTAGCTGCAGTAACTAAAACCACCACGTAAACAACTAAAGTATAAACTACATAGTATCATCAGTATACTAAATATACTCTACAATAAGCTGAGTTACTAACAGTAAGTAATGTTTATATGTTTCTGCTATTCTCCGATTCTCACCTTGCAAAAAAAAACACCGTTTGACGCAGTTTCTGAATGTATCCCACCGTGTGCGTGTAAAATCCTCTGTTTCTTCTTTATTTATGGACGTAAAATGCATGTAGCATTGTTTAAAATACTTTTTACGGACTTTTGAAGGAGGTCTTGCCGTAATTTCCTCCTCTTCACTACTCGATATTGACAACAAGGGCGCAGACATCTTGGACTGTTTACCTCTCGTCCCAAAAAAGCGGCCACCTTATTGGTCTAGCGGGAAGCACGTGACGATTGTTCCGCGAAGCCTCATCACTGATGATCAAAATATGATTACGCGAGGAAAGAAATATTGCCGACTTTAAACAGTAATAAAAAAATAACTGCAGGATTAGACATGGAGAACTTTTATTTTCACGCCCAAAAACAATAGATATTTTTATTAGAATGAAAAGAATTTAGTGCCCCATATATGGGAACGGGATTAAACGTAAAACGTCACCTTACGGCCTAACACAACAAAGGCTCATTCCTAGCAGCGGTTTCAGCCGCACCACCTCTACATAACAAAGGCTCAGTCCCATTTACAGCAACCGCACCTTTACATCAGCCGCACCTTAACAATTCTTGGAACCTGCCATTTCAACCAGTCTACACAACAAAGGCTCATTCCTAGCAGCGTGCTTCAGCCGCACCGAACCTCACAATAATAATATCCAGGGGCCTACCTTGGCTCCTCCCACCCTCAACCAGTATATATACAAGGACTGTTTTCTTGGAATTTCGCTTACTTGAAACAGCAATCGTGCTGTGACGGTTCCACCTGAAGACGAAAGCTTGTGTTGCCTCCGAAACGTCGTGATTTTTTATTTTATTTTTATTTTACTTTTATAAACTTTAATTTTTTACCTACGTGACTTTACCGAAAAAACCCAAGAATATAGGTCGTCTATAGACATATCTCCAATGCTGCCGAAGATGGATTCGATGAGATCTTCCATTGCCACCATCTGCTCCGGGATTCGAATTGTGCTCTCTTATAAGATTCCCGTAACTGGGGGCAAGCTGCCTGTTCTAACTTTAAGCAGCCATTGGTTGTGCTCATTTTGTCGCTCGCTGTGCATGTTTGTCATAAGTAACCGGCTTGCCTTGATACAGCACTCAACGATGTCCATTCGCATTCCTCGTGGTACAATGGGAAGAGTCGCCGCCTACAATGAAGACTTTGTCGCCGAATGGGTTCTCTTTGCCTATCACCTTGTGCAAGAGCTTGTCGATGCAACGAAGTCCATTCTTCGGCAACATAGTAATTTCATGCTCTTTGGTTCTTTCGGTAAAGTCACGTAGTTAGAAATACAATTAAATTAAACAAATCACTGCGTTTCGATTACAACACAAGCAATCATCATGATTTTATTTTATTTATAACTACGTGACTTTACCGAAAGAACCAAAGAGTATGGTTTCCTGCAGTCATGAAAGCTTCAAATCAAGATCATAGTAATTTCGTCGATGATGATGAGCGAAGCTTTGCACAGAACTTCGGCTTGTGGCGATGCAGGTCGCATGCAAGAGACTAAAGTGCCGAGCAAGATAACTGGGAGCTTTAATCCACTGTGAATAGTACGTCCTCCTTTGAACATTGTTCTGGCGATGCCTGTCGTTGCAAATAGCAGTACAATTTGTCCTCGACCCCGGATGTACGCCATGAGAGTTGTGTAGAGGAAGGTCTTGCCCGAACCTCCGGGATCGTCGAGATAGAAGCATCGGTTCGTCACATTCTCGTCATCGACAGCCATAATGATCTTGTTGAACGCGTCGAGCTGCTTCTCGTTGAGCATCACGAGACATTATGTGCCCTCATTTGCTTCCTCAACTTGGACATACACATCTTTTTCCGGTGGGTTTCCCTTTGGTGTTGGTGAGCCAATTGCTTTGCAAGAAAATCCGTGCTGCTATAGAACACTGTTGATGTCGTGAAGTACTTTGTTGATCGCGGTGTCGTCGGCATCTCTTCACATGTAGTCGAGAGTTAAGTCCAATTTGTGGTCCTCCCACAGCTTGAGAGGTGATGTGGGCTGAGAGAAGCAGCAGATGAAAGCAAACATCTCGCGCAACTGCTTCGGCATGATGTAGGTGCTGGCATCCATTAAGCAGCGATCCCGGTCATTGTCTGAATCAAGAAGATCTCGCACTGAAGCTGCTGTCTTGAAGCTCGTGCACACCACTCCGTGGATGGTCTGCAGCGACTCAAAGCTGGTCGCACCTCGAACATGCAACAGCACCATTCGAAGATAGAAACGTTCTTCGTCTTTGATGCTGACCGTGTACATGTGGGACACGATCTTGTCGGCTCCTCTCTGCCGCTTCTGCCAGTTGCCTCGAACATAGACATAGTGCTACAGGATGTCTATGTAGAGCAACTGACATGCGTTTTGATCGCTTCCGTTCAGCAAGAACCATGATTCCAGCTTTGTGTAACCAGTATGTGCTGCTAGCAGAGCTTCCTCCTCATGTTCAGCTTCAAACATTATCGTCTGTTGGTTGGGCAGATGGACTGGCAGTCTCATCGCCGTGTGTGAGGAATCGTGCATCTTCAACTCGAGGAGCCACCACATCGCCTCTGGAGTGCTCACGTAACGGCAATCGATGAAATGGTGATTTCATCGTAGCGCAGTTCCGGCTGTCCATTCGAAGTGAGAGCAATGTTGGCACAATCGAATCCCATGAATATGTATTTATAGATGTACTTGATGGCTTGAAGGGAAGTACACACTTCCACGTTGATGTGCGCAATTGTACTTGAGTGTCAAGTAGGGGTTGTACGGCACGACATATCGATTGTCCATTGAAACACCCCTGACTTCTGCCTGCTCAGTGTATCGACGACGGTAGAGTGGGTAGCCGCTGACATTCGGGATTGTGGTATTGTTGAAAACTTTGGTAACTCCTTGCTGCACTTTCCGTTGTTCATGCAGGGGGCACGTAGGTTTGCAGCGCCGCACGGACCGTGCATCATGCATCTTGTAACAATCTCACGCAGTTGTGGATGGTCCCGCGTTGGAATTTCGGTGCACACAAACTGGTCGGTCCATTCGGCGGTTGTGAACTTGTCCTGAGCTCGCAGAGTCACCAAGAGGTGGGCGTGCGGAAGGCCTCGCTTCTGGAACTCGATGGTGTAGACGTGTGCTTTCGATTCTACAAACACGCCGTGTTTGGTCAGATCGTCAATCAGAGCGTCCAACTTGATTTTGAATACACGGGCCACCAAGTCAGGTGGAGCTGATGGCTGCTCGCCCGATCGAAGGTTGTCGGTGATTTCTGGCTAGCTTGGATTTGCGGTGAACGTTATGAAGAGATCGGGTGCACCCCATCTCGCAAAGATCAATATTGCATCGCAGCATCGCTCGTGCGTGTTTCTCGGCGATCCTTTGAAGCTCGAAGGGAGGATGACTACGACACCAGCTGCAATGTTTGCATTTTGGGTTTGTGATGTGGTCTGCGAGATCTTGGTACTGCTCGCAGTCACTGCTGATTTTGACGGTTGTAGTTGAGATTGTTGGACGCGACTTGCAGGTACGAATCCACCAACCATTGAGTCAGCTTTCCGGCACTCATGACTGGATTGAAGTTGCCGCGAATCACCATTTGAGCTGCTTTACACTGAAGTATGCTGACATTGTTCCCAACTCTATTCAGTTGTGTTCCCTCGTAAGCCTAGCAAGGCCAGTTTGGTTGCCATCCGGGCTCGCCATATGGATACAGAATCGCATACGTCATGGGATCCATGTTGGGACTCAAAATAGAGGTTGATGAACTGCTAATTGGGATTCTGTGGATTCCTCGGGTAGATGCAAATGTCAAGCTTGAACAGTAACTCGCCATCCTCGTAGACGAAGACCATCGACTTCGTTTGATGTTGGTGCTTTGTATCGTCGTTGATCCGACTTACGGTCACGTCTCAGCACCATGCTGACCAACGGAATTTCTTCTCCCGCTTCAAGTGCACGGTCAACTTCTCGTGCTTCGACTTCGCGCATCAACTGGTAACTGTTGGGGAATCTGTTGTGCCGGCAGAAAAAGCGATCAATTTCGTCCAGGATAGGTTGACGACACTGAGCATTCGCGGTGTGCTCTTGACGGATCTCCATTGCTTGCGTGCTGTCAAGCATGTACAGCTGCATGTACTGTGGTGCTTGATTGTCAAGCGGCTGCAGGTGAGATATGCGGTGATATGTCTGGCCGTGGACCTTGAAGACATATGGGCCTCGTCCTGGCAAATCGACGATCTTCGCTCCCATCGACGCGAAGAAGACCGTGCTGTTGTAGGATCGTATGTGATCGCGCAAGTGAGCGTGATTCGGATGAGTTGGGTCAGTCAGCAATGCGTGGATAAACTCAGGATATTCCAGCTCAACTCCGTTGATGTCCTTTGGCTTTTGCAACTTGAATTTTCCCTTACAGCAGCACGAAGTGAATTTCCGATCAACAGGGCGTTCTGAGATGAAATTCCTCGAGCTGCAGAACTGGCAGATGATGTTCAGTGGACTGCAATTGTGTGCCTCTACTCGAGTGTCGTCGAAATTGATGGCTTCATTGCAGATCCCTTTTCTCTGACGCTCTGGAACTAAGCGATGACTCTGAATGACCGCTGCACACCGCGACTGCGATGGTTCAGGAGTTTCTGCCACAATTCGAAGTCGATGGGCTGTGTCATCTGCTTCACGCCGCGACTTCGATTGTTCAGCAGTTTGTCGATTGATGTAACGTTGTTGAGATTCACAATGTGCTGCACTAATTCTCTCGAGCGACTCCTGACTTTGCTTTCGTTTGTATGCCTTTCGACGCTTTTTTGCGATGGGATCTTCGTCCTCATCCATAATTTGTTACTGGAAGGGAAAAAGTATTTAAGGAACATTATGAAGGCAAATAGAGAGAAGAGTGGGCCGCCTCTCCTTGGCCTCTCCTCGCTCTTCTCTCTATCTTTCAAGCGTTCATCATATTTATCATACAAATATAGATAAAGTAGTGCGCTTACCAACGTAATCGAACGTCTGTCCCTGCGACTTGTTGATTGTGATAGCGTATGCGGGGAGAATGGGAAATTGTCGTCGTCGCAAAACAAATGGCAAAGTCGTGTCGGTGGGGGCCATTTGGATTCTGGGAATCAATTCTGTGAACCAACACCGAATCGCCTCGTTCTCTCTCTCAAGCGTTCATCATGTTCATCATAGACAGATAAAGTTGTGCGCTTACCAACGTAATCGAACGTCTGTTCCTGCGACTTGTTGATTTTGATAGAATATGCGGGCAGAATGGGAAATTGTCGCCGTTGCAAAACAAATGGCAAAGTCGTGTCAGTGGGGGCCAAGTCGATTCTGGGAATCGATTCCGGGAATCAACACCGATGCACCTCGTTCTCTCTCTCTCGAGCGTTCATCATGTTCATCATAGATAAAGTTGGGCGTTTATATTATTAATATCATTTTAGATCTGGAAGACTTCATTGTAAACGACATTTCGTGTGAATTTTCTCTCATCGTTAAGTAGATGTCCTTGCTGGGGGTTCGGTGCGATGCGGACTTTCACCTGTTTAGGATTGCGGGATCGAGATAAGGTGACAGAGCTGGCCGTGCGAGAAGACCGCTGTCTACAGATCGATTTAAACATAATCGAACGTCTTTCCCTGCACCTCCATCGTTCATGCACGGGGCGCGTATGTTTGCAGCGCCCCCTGCTTGAAAACGACGGGAAGTGCAGCGTTCATCATATTCATCACAGATCAAGTTGGGCGTTTCTATTATTAATGTGCTCTTTTTTTGGGAATGAAGGGGATATATTTAATTGTGAATCCAAACAAAGATATCCACGTACTCTCTTTTTGTCTCCCCCTGGTTTGTCCTAGGTCAGGGGTCAGCAACCTATGGTTCTGGAGCCGCATGCGTTGCCTCTTTAAGGAATGCTGCTTATTGACATTATTTATTAAGGACCAGCGTCTCATATTCACCCACAGTGCATTGCGGCTCTTGAAATATTAAGTTTCTTATACCGAATAATAACCCAGGCTCTTCTTGTTGTTTTGGTTGCCAACCCCTGTCCTAGGCTGAGTGTGCACATTACTTAGAGCCGAGTGAAACGTGGACACGTGGCATCCCTAAGCACGTCCCGTCCCCATATGTTTTTGCCAGCCGTTATGCTTGCCAACCAGGTTGCAGTTATTTGAACGTTGAAGTTAACTTCACCTTGTTCAAGTTAAAACTATATCACTGTGAAGGCCACATTTATCTTCGCCTTGTGACGTTGGAGAGGAAAAATATATTTAATACCAGCCCTGTGTTTAAGTCCTATTTTCTCGCAATGAATGTCTATTCAGGATAATTAGAGGGAGTTATATTTATATATGTAAATAACGTACTTTTTAATTAAGTGGGTAGGGTTTTCCTTTCAAAGTTAAAATGTGATTGTAGACTAATTTGTGAGAATAAGAATTTTCAGAGTTCATAATGAGTGGTATAAATAAAACACTCTGGATTGTTTTAAGGTGAACTCATTGTGATTTGTGGTGATTCTTCTGCCCAATGTTCCAACGACTGAAACATTACGTTAAGTGGCGATCTTAAAAATAACATCGCAATTGCAGCCTTCGCATATACTCCTTTGTCAATAGCAAGTGAGAGTTGATGGAAATAAGAAAGGTTCCTTGCACAACCGCCCCATCGGGTTTTTATACGGAAATGAACGTTTTCCCATTCGATCGCGCCTGCAAATTGTTGACTGCATCATTATACCACCCATTGACGACCGTGACACTGATTACAGATCAGCTACTAATGAAACACTGAACAAACCAAACATGCTTCATCATTCCAACTATCACAAGAATAACAAGAGGTGACAAAGCCTTTGCAGTTCCAGAACTAACGTTTTGGCATAACCTTGTTGCCTCTCTTAACATCTTAAAATCTTCCCTTGAAAAATGTGACTTGTAACTTTGATCCTTAACCGTGTATCGATAGTTAAAATTTAACGTGCTATTTTATTGGTGTGGCCTGGGACTGTTCTTGCTGTTGTTTTTCTGCCTTTACCAAGCTAGAAATTGGTGTACTTATCTAAATCTAATGTGAACTTAGCAACTTTATATATTGAACACATTTATTTGAGTGATTTGCTTACCTTTCCTATACTTTGCACTCCAACCGTTTTTTATATTGTTTGTATCATTATGCAACACCCCTACTGGGAATCTTTGAAAAAAAGCTTTATAGCTAATCGGATTTCTCCAGGATAAATAAAGATACAGATTAATTCGAAATCGTCCAGTTGTGGCGTTGATTTTACGTGCACAGTGATTTTATTTTTTGCAGCTTAAACGAACATTTATTTAATTATCTATATTCATATAAACGAGTTTTTTTATATAGTTGATTGTAATTGACTGATAATTACATTTGAAGCTAAGGTTTCTCAACAATGTTTCGTTTCTTTTTTCCTTTGAATAAAATATTTGTGACGCTGTCTTTAATTGCAGTTGCATTTCGCTGCTAAGCAAGCTGAGATTGTACAGTACGGTTATAAAAAAACCAAATACATTCACAGATCCAGGTTGCGCCATCAGTGCTTCTATGGCATCACGCGCTGTCAACTTTCGCATCACGATGCTCTGAAGTTTGGATGGATACTTGGATTGCAACAAAAAAAATCTGTGTTGGTTACACACCGATCTTCAACATCATCACCAGCGTGTTCCTGATGGTTTTTCACTTTGGAAACAGATTTTTACCAGTCCAATCATCCAAGATGACCGTGACTACTCATTATGGCATTCTTAAATATTACTGTCGCACCATCACTGCTGCTGTTGGGCATGCAGATATCAAGCACAACGCATATTCTTAAACCGTGGCAAGGTGAGCCACGGTCTAAGCTACATGCAGTAGTTTGCTTGTACGGTATAAAAAATGTAATCAAAGATTAAATGAACAAAAAAACAATACTGGTATATGATGTGTACAATTAAATATAAAGCGTGCCCTCAACAACCCCTGGGACTGTGCCTGTTCCGACATTATTTACTTGAGAACCTTCATTGCAAACAACACGGGCACAATCTCAGGCATGGAAAGTGCCCAGTGCAACGGAACGTCAACGGCCGTCGAAGATGTTAAGGAAACCGCGGAGGGTTGGAGCAGCACGAGAGCCGTTCTCTATGGCAGCATGCATCATGCAACGCGCCCCTCCCGCGTGTTGAATGGATACTTTGGAGACGGAGACTCTTTTGTGTGAATGTAAGTTTTAGTTTGTGAGTGTCTTTTAGTTAACGTTATTCTGACAACCGCTGACATTAGCATTGTATTTTAGTATTAATCAGTTTGAGGCAGTGAGCACTGCTGAATGTGGTGTTATTTCATCAACTTGGACAATTGTGGGGCTGCTCTTCAATATATAATTTGTATTGTTTACCCGGTGAATAAAATAGCACTTTGTAGAAATGTTGAAGATTCTACAGCTCCTCCTTTCCGTCCTCCTGTGTGGCTCCAGGGGACTGAGCATTGGTCAGTTTCTTGCAGAAAACGTCGACTCTGGGATTGATCGCAGTAACATCTCGACATCGTGTATTTTGTTTCTAGATGACCCAAGTCACACTTGTGGAAAGAGATATGTTGTGCTCGTGTATTTTTGGCAAGAAAAAACGTTGGTTTTAAACACTACATGATTTCGTGTGGATGGATTATTTTAAAGAGTTCCTTAAATAATAAATAAATAATGATTTACGACAGCTGTGTGATGAAGTCAAGGTGATTGAACGATAGTTACTCTCTAAAGGTAGGTCACCGTCTCCATCATATGGACATATTGGCGGTACATTGGTGCAGCATAACACGCCGGTCCTCATAGAACAGTCTGATGATGTCTTTGTTGCCCTTGAGCTAGCTGTAGACTCTCCATCAGAAGTTGCCTTAGATTCAGCAGATGCTTTTACATTCGAACGTGTGACATGAAGTCATAATCTTTTGATGCCACCGTCCGCCAAGAAATTATTCCAGAAATAAATCGAGGCACCGTCCGACCAAGTCTTGGGCACGAGGAGTCAAATATGCCTTTGGAACACCGAGCCAGTGAATTGTCACGCTGGGTGCTGCTATGCGGCAACAGACTGTGAGGCTTCCGTGTTCAGCTGCTCGTATAAACATTCGTCTTCCGACGTCTTCGACATCACGAAAACTGATTTTGACACCACTACCTCGAAAAAGATTTTCTGAGCAGGTTGCGAATCGCGGGAAAATAAAATAAATTCATATATTTAGCGAACCGCCGGTGTACCGCCAATATGTTCAGTTATTCATCTCTCCGCGTAAAAAATAATGACTGTACGGCCATCATGGAGTAGATAATTTAAGCAGCATTGATTGAATACAAGAAAATTTTGGACAAGTTTCAAAATAGTCTCAGCAGAGTATAGTTCGACTATTTGAGAGCTTGTGGAGCCGACATAGAACTGGTGGAAGTTCTAGAGGGAAAAACCGGAGGACTTGGATACAAATCCACGGGTAGAACATGCAAACTCCAAATATACAGGCACCAGGGTCTGGATCGGGATTGAACCCACGCCCTCATGTATACCAGGCTAGGTAGTTAACATCTACTAGCCACCGTGGTGCCCAAAGGGCATCATGTCATGATGCCTCTTGAATCTAAGTTGGTTCATCTGTGAGACGGAGTCGTAGCCACCGGTTTTAATTTGGCCATGAAGTCAAGTTTGCTGTCCCAGCAAAATTGTCTTTTCTGTCAAGAATTACAGACCCAGATTCATTTTTTTCTTGGCTAATTTATTTTATTTTATGGGCTGCATTAAAAGTTAGAATGTTGCAATATCCACATTAATCGGGTATTGTACTGGAATTCTGCCTAGGTATGGTTATATTTAATTGTGATAAACCGTGCATATAATCACGCCACAAAGTGACGAGTGCGTGGGAATTGCATGGCTGCAGTAAATAATGATATTATTTTGCTGCTATAAATTTCCACATGACATTCTTGGTGTCGCAAGAACTGCCGGCACAGCAAGCCGTCGTATATACTGGCGAATTTCCACCATTCTTATGTGCAACGAGCCTTTTGCCCGTCCAAGGACGTGTGTATTTTAATAAATCTGAAACTTGCAAGCGAAAAGCAGACCGCGACGTGATATTCATTGCATCAATTCGCGTGCAATTTGTAAGGCCGCGGTGACACAGACTTATTTCATTGAAAGGTTATAATCCCTTGTTCATCATGACTTCCTTTTTACTTCGATGTCTCAATAGCGTTACGGAGATCGCGTGACGTGAGGGTTCTGCCTTTGTAGTGAGGGTTGTAAATTGACGCTGAGTGGGGAGGAGGCGCCTCGCCCCCCCATGTGGAGTGACGTCACCCGCTAATTATTATTAATGGCGGGGGGGGGTGTCCATTTGGAAGACGTCACCTCTTCATGATTATTAATAAGGGGGGCTGTTTGATGTGGAGTGACGTCACCTGCTCATGATTATTAATGAGGGAGGCTGGCCGACGTCGAGTGACGTCAAGCGTGAGATATACAGACATTCTTGGCTCATTATAGTAGTAAATAGCAGAGTTTGGGCAAAACCCCGAATCCTATCGCATTCTGAAGAGTCAAATCTCAACAGCATTTGTCTATCCTTGGAAAAAAACAGCAAAAAGGCGTACTGATAATTTTTGTTGCATGCTTATTTATTAACTATTCCATCACATGAACAGCAATGACCGAGCGGGGCTATTCTGCCGTCGAGCCTTCAGAACTGTCGGATGCAGCGCACCGACTGCATGGTGGGGCTCACCGCGCCCCACTCGTTGCACTTGCGGTAGTCGCCCTTCTCCAGCAGGTACTGGCGCCCGCGGTAGTGCGGCTCCTCGTACGCCACCCAAGCGCCGTCGTGCACCCTCACAGAGCGCGCCTCTCGCATGCTGTAGCGGTCATAAAGGTGTGGGCAATCCTCCGCGCACTCCGTCATGTGGCCACCGAAATTGTCTTCGCGATACAGGGACAGGCGGTTGTTGGCGGTGTTGCACTGCGAACACACACCGCGGAGAGGATTCGAGGACAGAGTGTTACAATTTCGAACCTTGCATTGCTGCACGATGAAATTCTGGCTGCTCGTTCGAAACCCCCCCTCCTTCCCGAATTGTAATGCTATTGTCTTAGTGCTGCTCCATCTACCTCTTTTAATCGTTTCTAGTTTAATTTAAAAAAATAGAATGTCTTATTTGTCACCGTTGTAAAAAAGAACAATTATCTTGCCTCGTACAGACCAAAGGACATACATGCACAGATCGCTGATATATTGACATTGCTTTGTGAGAATATGTATCCCTTTAAAGTTTAGCGAATGAGCCACCGTTAGGAAAGTTTATACAGCAGCCATAAGTGCAAAAAAATATGTTTGGTTTTGTACACTTTGTTTGTAACAAACATTCTCAAGCGCAACGTATCACAACGTGGTTTCAGAGCTGTACAGGATGATAAAATAACTTTTAATGAGTCACAAAAGCACATATATAAGATATATCTCACAGTATAATATATCAGTGGCAATGCATAGGAATGGCATCTTCTTTAACATGCTCAACACATGTGTCAATGACACCACCCCCTCGTAACGAAAAAAAACACTACCCATTTTCTACGGGCAGAGCATTCCAGATTTAAGAACCAAGGACCATAAAAAGGCCAAGCCGCAAAGATGTATCAATGATAACCTTGTCTGACAGAGGGACATGGAGTGTGTAGGGACCTCAAACGTCTGAGAGCATTATAAAGCTGCAATTGCAGACAGCGCAGCGCTTTGTGAATTTAACACAATCTTTTAATTTCTGCACGGAGCTCAATCAATCGGAAGCCAATGGAGATCCAATAAAGTTTGAGAAATTGGGTCCCGACGGGATCGGGTGGTCAAGGGTCGATCTGAAAGCCATGGAGCAGTCTGACTTGACATCGCGGCAACCCCACGCACAGAGCATTGCCATGGTCGAGACGATACAACGGCACTCGAGAACAGTCACGCTATTTCTATCTGGCTACGTACGGTGCGAAAGAAGTTCAAAATACATATATACAAAATAATTTAAGAATTTAGATTATCCGTAGATGGAAACATACTCGTTTTTACTACTTGTTTTATCCGTGGCAGCAATGACAAGTAATCGTAGTCATATGTAGTGATATTGTCGCTACCTTTTCCACAGACCAAACCCACATATTTTTTTGGCGACTCTAGGTCTATCCAAACTGTGCAGTACACTGTGATACAGTTCAACGCAGTGCCGGCACCAAATCTTGGTGTAAATACATTTCCGCCACCCAAAACAAGACGCCAATTGTTGGACAGTCCAGGTCAAACCCTGGCACTTGGCGATCCTGCGTCGTTATCTAGTGACGTAAACATTGCATACTATTCATATGTGGTCATTCAATGTGGGATGGAGGCTTCCACCCGTACATCGCCATACTAGCTCGTGCACGTTGGTGAAGTGGGTGGGGAGGGGCTGGGTGTGGAGGGTGGGGAGGGGCTGGGTGGGGAGGGTGGGGCTGGGTAGGGGGTGGGAGGGGTGGGGCTGGGTGGGGAGGGGATGGTCACCCCGTGGTGCCCTTATAAAACTCAACGTTTAACCTCTCATGCCGGTTTGTGCCCGCCCTCACAGTCGGGCATATTTGCGGAATACACCACGCCGCCGTTGACCCTGGCCATTGACTGAGCAAGGCAACGTTCCTACCAGCTCCCTCCACAGGAATGTGTTTAAATAAGCTCCTGGGAGCAGCACGTCTGGGTATTCATTTCAAAGACATATTCATCCATGTGGTCGAATAGGGGGGTGTATGAATATGTGTGGATAAGCTCGCGTGCTTATGTGTGTGTACATGGTGCCATTACGTGCCTTATGTGTACGTATCCTTGTTAACGCGCTCGCAAACGAGCTGTACAACCTAAAAGGGGTGAAATATTTCAATTGAAAAAAAAACCCTACTATTAACTTGTTGAATTGTATCATTGCAAGACAATATTTACGATACTCACACCACGGATGGCTCTGCAAGAGCCGATGTGGTCGTTGTGCGCCATCCAGCGCTGGTACTCGGGGTACTCCCCGGGCTCCATGATGTACATGTTGCCCTTGAGGTCCGGACGCTCGTAGATGACCCAGGCGCCGCCCTCCACGCGGATCGAGTTGCAGCGGCTCAGGTTCGACGCCAGGTTCATGCAGTCCTGGCTGTACTCAAAGCGGCGGCCATTGAAGTCCCGCTCCTCGAAGAAGATGATCTGCGGTGCGCAGCCGAGTGCGGGGGACACACGCCGGATTTCACACGCCGTTAAAAATTGTGAAGTTGCTGCTTAAGTGAAATTGCACGTAGAATCATTAGTTTATGAAACTATTGTTTAAATCTATCTTGCTTTTGGGAGAAAAAGAAGATGATGGCATTTTGACTGACTGGCCTTCCTCTGAAAATATCCTATCAGTGGCAATCAAGATTAAATGAATACGCTGTTAGAATTTTCACGAACATGTTATTTTAACATATTCATATTTTCTTTGTGAAATGTATATCTTTTTACAATATAAACCTGTCGCAATGAAAAATATTAAATCTTCAAACAAAAGTGACGTCTTTAACTATGTGTGATATTCACGTATGAAATGAAAAAGTCCATGTTACTAATTTGAAAATGTTTGTATACATACCATTACGCGTGTGCTATGTCCGTGTCAATCGAATACCCCCGACACCATCGCAAACAAAATATTGTCATAAATAAAATCTATGCACAGGGCTTAGCAGTAGACTCTGAACCTAGCAGGAGGTGTGAGAGGTCTAGGCAAGATAATATCTTAGTGTTGTGAGCAACTTTGTAATTTATCCGACGTATATCAAAACTTTGCAGTATACTGTGATAAAGTTCAACACAGTAGCAGTACTAGATCTCAGTACAAATTAATTCCTGCTACCCGAACACAGATGCCATATAGACTATCCAACTCAAATCCGGACAAGTGGCAACCCTTTGTACATATATACAGGATATACTTTATACCTATCAGAGGAGAATAACATGTTCAAAACAAAGACAAAGACCCCCCCGTATAGCCTGAACAGACTGTTGGTGTAAGTGCTGTTAGCGAGCACCTATGAAGGTTGGCACGGCACACAGCAGGGTGGGTGGCCAACACCACGCCCGGCCACCGTTGTCTCCCAGTGGCGATGTTTGCACACCGCACCAGGTACTCATTTGAGGCTGAGTCGACCTAAGGGAGGCCCATGACCGGTTCAGATAACCGTCACCGGTGTTGGCCGTGATCGGGAATCAAACTCGGGTCGCCGGGATCGTAGCGCAGAGCGCTAACCGCCATACTACCGCTCACCACACACACACGTACAGGTACACACACACACATACAGGTACACACACACACACAAAGATAAAGATCCCCCGTATAGCCTTACTAGACTGTAGGGGCAAGTGCACCTATGAAGGCCAGAACGGTACACGAGGGGGTGGGTGGCGAGCACCACGCCCGGCCGCCTTTGTCTCCCTAGTGGCGATGTTTAAACACCGCACCAGGTACTCATTTGAGGCTAAGTCGACCTAGGAGAGGCCCGGTACCGGTTCAGATAATCGTCACTGGTGTTGGCCGTGAGCGGGAATCGAACTCGGGTCGCCGGGTTCATAGCGCAGCGCGCTGACCGCTACACTACCACTCCCCACACACGTACAAGTACACACACACACACGTACAGGCACACACACGCGTGCAGGTACACACACACGTACAGGTACACACACACGTACAGGCACACACACGCGTACAGGTATACACACACACACGCACAGGTACACACACACACGTACAGGCACACACACACGTACAGGTACACACACACACACGTACAGGTAAACACACACACACGTACAGGTACACACACACGTACAGGTACACACACACATACAGGCACACACACGCGTACAGGTACACACACACGTACAGGTACACACACACACGTACAGGTACACACACACACGATGTCCTCATCTGCTGGAACGATGCGCCGAAGTACCTTTCTCATTTTGAAGGCAGGGACACGTAAGCAATGTAACGAGTCTGTTGGCTCGGATCCACAGCTGTATTTATATAGAGCCGCCCATTGTGAACACGCTTATTTAGCATTGCTGCTAAATCTCGCGCTGCATTGTGTGCATTGTTCGTGTTAACATACCACGTGTTAGTTGATTGGTCAGCAGGTCAGAAGCAAGTTAAAAAGCTGCTGATGCAAGTCTGACATATCTAAAGCTTTTTGGATAATATCAGTCCTGTGCAGTATCCATTGTGCCAGAACGGAACACGCGTGCGATACTTTCAAATAGATTATATATGCACACATCATGAAAAATGCTGTATAGAGGTGAAGGGAAAGTCCGGACGAGGTATGTCCGCAGGCGCTTAATTTAATATCCCGATAACTCGCAGACATGCAAGGGGACTCTCTTGAGGCGTGTGACGAGCAACGCACAACAGGCGCCAAGGTGGCCTGACGCATTCTCTGCGTACAGGTTCCTCGGGTGGTGCCCGAGTCTTCTCAACCGACCCTAAACTCCCAGCCGACCACCTTCAAATCCCTTAATCGGTCTCCAGTCAACCTTGCCTCATCACCTCCGATTAGCACGGTGCGAAAGAAGTTCAATATACATTACATACATACATACAACACAGCTATCATCTGCATATCTCGGGGTGAGTTATATATTGAGCACCAACCTCTCCTGCATGTAGCTCCTCTATCTCTTAGAATAATTTCACGATGTAGGGAAAACGAATCAGCTGATGATGCACATCCTTGTCTAAAGCCTCTCATTACAGACACAACACTTAACCTCTCCATCAACTCTAATGGCTGCTGTTTCCCTCCCAAAACAAACGAAATATTACTCTAAGGTGTTTTCAATATTGATCGACATTCCTGAGCGCAATCATTCCCTCTTCATGCCTCTCTTTATTGTCATCTTTTGTGCAGTCAATGAAACATAAAATAATAATAATAATTTAATTTTATAGAACGTCATTCCTGCAATTGCATCCCACAACGCTGCACATCACATATCCATGATAATTGTTTTTTTACCCTTCTATATGACACCTTTTTTTACAAGGAGTCATGTTTGCATAGAACCACAATACCTGCAGCCATAATGCAAACAAAAAACATAACTCTGATAATATATGCACTGTCCTTGAAGTTGATTGGTTCACACCCGAGACAGCTTGCCTTAGAGCCTAGTCTCACATGGGTTGGACCAGATGACGCCAAAAGGCTTACAACCCAAAGACAATGCACCATCAGAGTATGAGAGCTCGGGGTAAGCATTTACACCATTGGAACCTCATTTGCCAGTAAAAAATATGATAATTGGGTTTTTACCCTTCTATCTGGCACCGAAACTGACACCTTTTTTTTTTACAAGGAGTCATGTTTGCATATACCACAATACCTGCAGCCATAATGCATGATAATTGGTTTTTTACCCTTCTATCTGGCAACAAAACTGACACCTTTTTTACAAGGAGTCATGTTTGCATATACCACAATACCTGCAGCCATAATGCATTATGGTGGTATATGCAAACATGACTCCTTGTAAAAAAAAGGTGTCAGTTTCGTTGCCAGATAGAAGGGTAAAAAACCAATTATCATATTTTTTACTGGCAAATGAGGCTCCAATGGTGTAATGCTTACCCCGAGCTCTCATACTCTGATGGTGCATTGTCTTTGAGTTGTGCGCCTTTTGGCGTCATCTGGTCCAACCCATGTGAGACTAGGCTCTAAGGAAAGCTGTCTCGGGTGTGGACCAATCAACTTCAAGGACAGTGTAATATGGCTGCAGGTATTGTGGTCTATGCAAACATGACGCCTTGTAAAAAAAAAGGTGTCAGTTTTGTTGCCAGATAGAAGGGTAAAAAAACAATTATCATATTTTTTACTGGCAAATGAGGTTCCAATGGTGTAAATCACTTATCCAGTTCCGTATACAGATAATACAAACAAACTCTGCTAATAATTATCAAATAAAAAACGTATACATAAATATGTAAGGAGATAAAAATACACGTAATTGTAATGATGTTAATGATGATATCCCATTTTAAAGACATCGCAGACATGCATGGCTATTATACGAGCGGATTTGTGCTTCATTCTTGAAAATTCTTCTCTAGCGGACTGTGACATGCCATAAAAGCTTGAGGGCTCTTAAAAACCTGAGCAGCTGTTCTGGATAGGGGCACCCACGCGAGTTAGGTGCTACGCAGAAAGCGAGAAACAATGTTATTCCCTTTATCAAGCCACAATGATCAGCGTGGTTGAGTTTTGGTCAAACAACCCCCCGTGACTTCGCAGCACCTAAACCGCAAAGCTCCAGAGTTCCCAGGACGTTGGAATTATGGTCTCAGCCCGGTCACCAATGGTACATGGAGACCTCACAGACTTGCACAGAGACCCCATAGACTCACACAGAGACCCCACAGACTCACAAACAGACCCCACAGACTCACAAACAGACCCCACAGACTCACACAGGGAACCCATAGACTCACATAGAGATGCCACAGACTCGCACAGAGATCCCACAGACTCACATAGAGACCCAACAAACTCGCATAGAGACCCTACAGACTCGCATAGAGACCCTACAGACTCACATAGAGACCAAACAGACTCATAAATAGACCCCACAGACTCACATAGAGACATCGTAGACTCACAAAAAGACCCAACACACTCACGCAGAGACCCCACAGACTCACATAGAGACCTTCACATAGAGACCCCGCAGACTCACAAACAGACCCCACAGATTGACATAGAAACCCCTCATATAGAGACCCCATAGACTCACACAGAGACCCCACAGACTCGCATAGAGACCGCACAGACTCACATAGCGACCCCACAGGCTCACACAGAGACCCCATCGAGTCACAAAGAGACCCCGCAGACTCACACAGAGACCCCACAGACTCACATAGACACCCCACAGACTTACACAGAGAACCCACAGACTCACAGAAACATCCTACAGACTTACACAGATACCTTACAGACTCATAAACAGACCCCACAGACTCACATAGAGATATCACAGACTCAAAGAGACATCCCACAGACTTACATAGAGACCTTACAGACTCACACAAATACCCATAGTTTCACACAGAGACCAAATAGACTCATACAGAGACCCCATAGAGTCACATAGAAACACCAAAGACAAACACAGAAACCCCACAGACTCGCACAGAGACCTCATCGACTCACACAGAGACCTCACAGACTCACAAAGAGACCCAACACACAGAGACCCCACAGATTGACATAGAGACCTCACAGACTCACACAGAAACTACATAGACTGACACAGAGACCCATAGACTCACATAGAGACCTCACAGACTCACAAAGAGACCCCACACTCACATAGAGATCTCATAGATTCACACATAGACCCTATAGACTCAGGTAGAGATGTCACAGACTCACATAGAGACTCCACATACTTTCATAAAGAACCGATAGACTCACACAGATACCCCGTTGACTCACACAGAGACCCAATAGCCTCACAAAGCGACTCCATAGAGTCACATAGAGACCCCAGACTCACACAGAGACCCCTTACACTCACACAGACACCCCATAGACTCACACAGACACCCCATAGATTCACACAGAGACCCCATAGACTCACACAAAAACCCGCAGCCATGGAATTCAGCTGGTTAGATGGACGTGGACAGAATTAGGCAAGTGACGTTATATCATTGTCAAACTTTTAGGGATTCGGTTGCAGTAATTTGTTAACGAAATTACAGGACGACATTAAACGAAACAATAAACATCACATCAGTGCGTTCTCGGTCTCCACCGTGTCAATCCCGTTGTGTACCCTGCAGCGGCGGTTCGAATGATGACAAAAATAGTGATACTAATAATGATGATAATAATAATAAGAGTTATCTGGGAGATTTCGCGTTAACGGTTCCCTGTAGTCATGCAATTTGTTTTTGTACGAACAGTATTCGTTTTTATTGTATCGCGAAATGTTGACTACCTCGCCTAGTATACAGGACGTCGTGGGTTCGATCCCGACTCTTACGCCTGCTGCATATTTAGAGTTTGCATGTTCTCCCTGTGGTAATGCGGATATTTCTCCGGGTTCTCCAGTTTTTTTCCTTCACATTTTAAATCAACACGCCTTTAGGGTATTTGGCTGCTATACATTTCCACATGAAAATCACTTCGTTGAGCAATTATTTGTGATAGCCAGGTCGCTTCTGAAAAAGAGCTATATAGCTCAGTGGGCCTTACCTGCTAACATACAAATTTAAATATAACATTTTAACATAAAAAGCAATGCAGGACCGCCCTGGATTTGAGTCATTGGACTCAGTGTTGCTCTGCTAGGTAAGTGAGTTCATTGTACGAGCAGCGTTGTGTGTCATGCCTCTTGGCTGCAGCACAATCCACAGTTGATATGACATTGTGGCAGCAGCAGCAGCAAAATAAACATCAACATATGCCATTTTCTATCTACTGCTGGATAAAGGCCTCCCCACGCCATCACCATCTCTCCTGATCCTGCTATGCCACAATTCGCAGTATCCGCGCAGACTACCCGATCACATTGCCCTATATGCTGCATGCTCAAGGCTGCAAGGACAACAACAGCATCGGAATGTTCCTCATCACGGTCATAAGTCACACGGGACAAGATTTTGGCTGTTACCTAAACGTGATTTAAAATATGAAAGGACATTTTAACCCTTTAACAACAAGACATGCATTAGTGTATTTATTAAACGAGTCTCTTACAATCACTATATATAAAATTAATATAAAAATCAACTGCCTTCTCCGGTTTTATAAAATATACACTTGTTTTTTTGTGTTCGTGGTTTATATGAGATGTTAAATATGAATTCGATAATGGGTATATAGCCATTGGTGTATGTGCATGTCGATTTCACGCAAATTATACTATTTAATGTAAAACTTTCTTCAAGCATTTACTCCTGATGTTAAGCTTCGCAATGACTAATTACAGAGAGTGAACATTCAACACGCGGTGGATGCTCGCTGCACGAGCGATATAGACGTGCAGAGTAAGCATTTATCTTGCTGATGCACCACTCAATAAGCAACGGTTTGCTAAACGCAGCCTAACAAAGAATACATTGTGAGAGGTTGACAATTGGATTGCCACGAAAGGGGAACGCTCAGCCCTATATATAGTGCCCCGGCAGCCTCAACTAAGTGCACTCCTCTGCGCTGACAACCATAGCCTCACCATGAAAAAGGTAAAGTGGTAAAGTATCGGTGTGTTGGTAATATACCACAATTCAGCTGAGCATCGTGTTTACGTAAACGGTATACGCCATTGTATTGCCAATATGAGGTGGGATGAAGCGGTGGTTGTTTGAAAGTACATACATTTGGTTTGCTAATAAGAACAAGCGATGTGTGCCTGTGCTTATATACAGCGTGTCACACACATACACACAGATATCGTACAGCGTCCACCATTGTAGCTCTAACTACTCACTCACTGAGTACTCACTCACTGATTACTTAGTGGCGATCCGTGGCATTACTGATGGTTCACACTGTACAGCAAGTGTGGCCACATAGGTTGAAATCCTGGGTGTTATATTTTACCTATTAAAACATTTCACCTTGAAATCCCTCGAGATGGAACTTATCTTTGTAAAGGGTGTCCAGGGTCTCAACTGACACGGAGAAAATACATGAGAAATAAGCAGATATTTTAAATCTATTACTAATACAAATTGTGTGTGAACAATCTAATATAACACCCAAACACACGAGTGCTGTTTCTGAAGATTGTTGTATTCACTGCGAGGGGCTTTTGTTGGTGAATTCTAAATCAGTTAAATTTTGGGATTTTTTCATTCTATAATTCTATTTGCTTCATTGTTGAACTTGTTTTTTCATGCTCTTGTTTTGTAATTAGGTGGCACAGATTACTCTTGAAAATGAGACTCATCCTGGAATCAAAGGTTTTCATCAAGTTAAACAAAATAAAATTGGAATTGGACTTGAACATGTTTGTAGACATTAGAGCAGAGTGGTGGTTTCTTTTTCAAAGAAACGGAATATTTTCTTAGAGGAAAGCCAATTCGTCGAAATATTGAGAACTTCCTTTCCTCTGAATGGCAGTACAGTACTATATAAAACATAATGTAGTACACTTAATAAACCTTTGCTTCTACGTGTAAGTTCACGAAGCAGCAACTTCACAACTTTTAACGGCTCGTGAAATCCGGCGTGTGTGCCCCACGCTCGGCTGCGCACCGCAGATCATCTTCTTCGAGGAGCGGGACTTCAAGGGCCGCCACTATGAGTCCGGCCAGGACTGCATGAACCTGGCATCGAACCTGAGCCGCTGCAACTCGATCCGCGTGGAGGGCGGTGCGTGGGTCATCTACGAGCGTCCGGACCACAAGGGCAACATGTACATCATGGAGCCCGGGGAGTACCCCGAGTACCAGCGCTGGATGGCGCACAACGACCACATCGGCTCTTGTAGAACCATCCGTGGTGTGAGTATCCCAACGTACGGCCAGTGCGCAGGGGGTGGGGAGGGGGAAGGAGCAGAAAGAAAAGTGTGACATCCGGAGTAATGACTTCCGATATTTCCTGACGCTTATCTCATCCTACTGGAATTGTTAAAAGCGCCTAAAATAAGGCGCTTTATGAAGAATAACGGTACGACGTACGTGAATGTAACGGTGGTAGATGAGGTGAATTAAATAGATGAGATGAACGAATGGGGCAAATCTGTGAATCGTGAATTCGGTAAAAGCGAATTGATGACAGTGAATAATGGTGGATTGAATGAATGGAGAATGAGTGATAGCCATGTAATGCTGTTGTTCATTAACGGTGGTGGTTGAGGGAGGGGGATTAAGGGGTCGTGAGGTAAGCTCAGCAATAATAAGTGAGTTTTGAGAGAGTGAGTGGAAACTGAGTGAGTTAAGGGGTCGTGAGGTAAGCTCAGGAATAATAAGTGAGTTTTGAGAGAGTGAGCGGAAACTGAGTGAGCGAAGGTGACCGCTTAATGTGGAAGTTTGTTCCAGTGGATGGGGGGGCAAGAAAAGAGAAATAGCGAAAGCGTGGATTGAGCGAAAGAAGGAGGAACAGAGAGCGACAGCAAAGATTGAGAACGTAGAGGGCGAGAAGGGGACTTAGAAAGATAAACGAGTGGCAAGATATGGTGGGGCAAGACCCGTATTATTGTACATATTTCGTATGGTGTCGACTATTATTTGCGTTGCTGCTCATTGACCGTTTCTATGTTTTTCACCTTTGGATTGTCATTTTAAAGGAACTTGAAATACTCAAACATGTAGGGTTATGCGGTGCTTTAATGGTCATGCGTTTGGCTCTATCGCAGGTCGCACGGAATGTGTGTTGATGGCTGCTTGGCGTTTTGGGCCTGTGTTCAAAAAGTGTGTTTTAATAAAGTACGGTATAGGTTATATATTTAAAATGTTCATATATATGCCTGCTATGTACGTGTCAATTGACACCCTGGACAGCTTTGCAATGAGATGTTTCATCTCAAAGGATTTTTTAGGTGAAATGTTCCAATAAGTACAAGATACATTTCTAAATAACAATCACTGCCAAGAATAACGACACGAAGCTGATTTGGAAGTTGCTGAGAGCCCTCGAGTTATTTTTTGAAATTCAATGGTTTAAAAATATAAGATGTAACAATGCTGATACATGAATTACTTTTTAGATAAGGCCACATAATGATCTGCCCAAATTTGTGTCATAAGACCCTCCACCACCGCAATATATCCAAACAAATGATATTGTCACGTGTACCACAGTTTTCTCGCGCAATGTATTATTGTTTAATATCACCCGCCAGGTTTATTAAACATTCTCACGTGCAAAATGTGGACGTGATATCTGAAGTTGTCTGGCTACCGTCCGGTGAGGATCATTATGGTGCCTAACCCCCCTAAACAAAATCCATTACGAATTATAATATTGGCTGCGAAAACCCACACATTAAATCTAAAACCCTGTTTGTGTGTGGGTTTTTTCCCCTTCTTTCAGCAAAACAGTTCCAACTTCCGCATGACCATGTATCAGCATGATGACTTCGGTGGGCAAACCATGGAGCTGACGGATGACTGCTCACACCTGCACGACCGCTTCAGCATGAGAGAGGTGCGCTCTGTGAGGGTGCACGACGGCGTCTGGGTGGGGTACGAGGAGCCGCACTACCGCGGGCGCCAGTACCTGCTGGAGAAGGGCGACTACCGCAAGTGCAGCGAGTATGGCGCAATGAGCCCGACCATGCAGTCGGTGCGCTGCATCCGACGATTCTGAATGCTTTGCTGGAGCTCACCGAGGTTAAAAAAAAAATCGATGTAACGATTTAAACTCGTACTGAACATTCTTTAAAGTTAGAAAACAATTGTATTGGTTTTCTGTACAATAAATTGATTGGATGAGCATTACTTCTCTGAGATTGTGAGATTTCTTGTGATGCCTGACAATGGTACCAACGGGTGTGTTTGTTTATCTAATCATATATCGCTGAATATCACAATAAAACATATATACGAGATGAGCAGTAGTTAGTGCACTGCAATATGAATCCATAACCTGAGTTCGATACCCAGATATGGCGAATACAATTAGCAAATTCATATTCTTAGGCACCCCTTGCATCGCGCATTGAACAGCATAATGAGGTATAGTCCAACAAACTCAGTGACCAACACGGCATGGAGACAAACTTCATTCAACAGTGGGCAGACTCTCATCCTAACTTACAGTAAAATCCAAGTTATTAAACATTTCACAGCTTAATATCTGCCTGAACACATATACACATGTAATAAAAATATCACAGCTTGCTCCATGCTCGAACCATGCTCGAACAAATACACACAGGTATCCAAAATACCACAGCTTGATCCATGCTCGAACACATAGACACCGGTATTCAATAAATCTCAGCTTTATCCATGCTAGATCACGTAGACACCGTGTTGTATATAGTGAGGGAAAAAAGGATTTGATCCCCTGCTGATTTTGTACGTTTGCCCATTGACAAAGAAATAATCAGTCTCTAATTTTAATGGTAGGTTTATTTGAACAGTGAGAGACAGAATAACAACAACAAAATCCAGAAAAACGCATGTCAAAAATGTTATAAATTGATTTGCATTTTAATGAGGGAAATAAGTATTTGACCCCTCTGCAAAACATGACTTAGTACTTGGTGGCGAAACCCTTGTTGGCAATCACAGAGGTCAGACGTTTCTTGTAGTTGGCCACCAGGTTTGCACACATCTCAGGAGGAATTTTGTCCCACTCCTCTTTGCAGATCTTCTCCAAGTCATTAAGGTTTCGAGGCTGACGTTTGGCAACTCGAACCTTCAGCTCCCTCCACAGATTTTTTATGGGATTAAGGTCTGGAGACTGGCTAGGCCACTCCAGGACCTTAATGTGCTTCTTCTTGAGCCACTCCTTTGTTGCCTTGGCCGTGTGTTTTTGGTCATTGTCATGCTGGAATACCCATCCACGACCCATTTTCAATGCCCTGGCTGAGGGAAGGAGGTTCTCACCCAAGATTTGACGGTACATGGCCCCGTCCATCGTCCCTTTGATGCGGTGAAGTTGTCCTGTCCCCTTAGCAGAAAAACACCCCCAAAGCATAATGTTTCCACCTCCATGTTTGACGGTGGGGATGGTGTTCTTGGGGTCATAGGCAGCATTCCTCCTCCTCCAAACACGGCGAGTTGAGTTGATGCCAAAGAGCTCCATTTTGGTCTCATCTGATCACAACACTTTCACCCAGTTGTCCACTGAATCATTCAGATGTTCATTGGCAAACTTCAGACTGGCATGTATATGTGCTTTCTTGAGCAGGGGGACCTTGCGGGCACTGCAGGATTTCAGTCCTTCACGGCGTAGTGTGTTACCAACTGTTTTCTTGGTGACTATGGTCCCAGCTGCCTTGAGATCATTGACAAGATCCTCCCGTGTAGTTCTGGGCTGATTCCTCACCGTTTTCATGATCATTGCAACTCCGCGAGGTGAGATCTTGCATGGAGCCCCAGGCCGAGGGAGATTGACAGTTCTTTTGTGTTTCTTCCATTTGCGAATAATCACACCAATTGTTGTCACCTTCTCACCAAGCTGCTTGGCGATGGTCTTGTAGCCCATTCCAGCCTTGTGTAGGTCTACAATCTTGTCCCTGACATCCTTAGAGAGGTCTTTGGTCTTGGCCATGGTGGAAAGTTTGGAATCTGATTGATTGATTGCTTCTGTGAACAGGTGTCTTTTATACAGGTAACAAGCTGAGATTAGGAGCACTCCCTTTAAGAGTGTGCTCCTAATCTCAGCTCGTTGCCTGTATAAAAGACACCTGGGAGCCAGAAATCTTTCTGATTGAGAGGGGGTCAAATACTTATTTCCCTCATTAAAATGCAAATCAATTTATAACATTTTTGACATGCGTTTTCTGGATTTTGTTGTTGCTATTCTGTCTCTCACTGTTCAAATTAACCTACCATAAAAAATATAGAATGATAATTTCTTTGTCAGTGGGCAAACGTACAAAATCAGCAGGGAATCAAATACTTGTTTCCCTCACTGTATAGGCCTTTTTCCAAAAAATTACTTTAAAAATAATTCTGCCAATATTTTTTAAAAATAATAATAATCGATAAAAAAAACACCCTCAAACCCGCTAACTCCCACAAGCACCAATCATCTGTAGGTCATAAAAAAAAACATTAAACAATAAACTCCCGGGGCAAAGAGGGGTGAACGATGAACTGCGAAATCTCCAGGTTGTCAGACGACCATATGCCATGACCTCCCTAAACGGTTTGGACAGTTCACAAACAAATCTCCAGAGCCACGAACGGACATGATAACTGGAATATATATTTTTTTAATACGGTAAAAGTTCGAAGCTTGACTATAAGAATAAGTCGATATTATAGCTTGCAGTCTACATTAGTGGCTTTATTATCAATTCCCTTATTTTACTCTTATTCACCGCATATATATATTTTTTTTATTGTATCTTTCTATCTACGTGACTTTACCAAATGAAACAAAGTACATGAGCTCCTGCAATCATGAAAACTTAATTCCAAACTAAAGCTATCTCTCTAACCTCCGGATATCAAAATATAACTCGAGAATAAAACACCGATTCCTGGCGACACAAACTTATAACAAAGCTTGGCAAAACCCTCGGAATAATGGTGGTAACAACGAGGGGCATTACGAATCTTGATTAAGCATAAACCAAATAATAACCACGAGATATTTGACCGGGGGTAACTCATAAGAGATACAAGAAATAGGTACAACACACACAAGCCCAGATAATGTTTTCCATGGAATCAGAGCCTCCATGGCCACCTTTGTCTTTCAACAATTTGACACAAACACATGGTAGCCATAAAATACGTATCAAGGGTGTCTGGCCTCGAGATAACAAACACTATGAAGAGGGGGGGGGGGGAGACAAAAAAAAACACAGCCAAAGGTCATAAAGGGGGGGGGGCAGCCAGGCCACTGCGGCCGTGGAGAGAGAGCATGACAGAGGGCATCTGGTTTTTTTTCTCTCTCACAAGAGACACGAAGAGAGGAGAGAGAATTTCAGATATAACCAGAGACACGACCCATACATCGCTACTACGACAAGCGACAGAGAGTCTTACAAAGGAGCAGGCTGCGGGGCATGGCCTCGATATTAGCATTGGGTGTGGTGTCTCGTAGAGAAGAGGGGCGAGGTGATGATCGGTGCTGAGTTCGGCATGGACCGACAGAGTATCGCTGAAAGTTTTATTCTACATTTTTCCTGATGTTTTGAGTCGCTTGCAAAGTCAAGGATTGCGATAAGTTGTATTGTACTAAGCTTTCACAGTTGTTTAAGAGGTGTGCGAATACAATGTACAACTTTTGAGAGTGAGTGCCAGCGGACAAGCAGCGCACAGCAAGAGGCCTCTTGAAGGAAGGGCGGAGAGCACAGAAGTTGAGCAGAGCAAAGGCGAAGTCCTGAAGTAAGTCCGTGTGAAGCTGGCAGCTGCATGCCAAAGGAGAGAGAGAATGGAGCGGTGGAAAAAGCCTGAGCCAGCTCAGCCCTGAAGTAAGGGCAGGTGTCCATGTGCAGCTGGCAGCTACACGATCAAGGAGAGAGATAGAGTGACTAGCAACGACGAGCAATCAACCAGGAGAAAGGGCGGAAAGAGCCAAGCATCGACCAAGCCAGCATCGCAGAGAACCAGCTGCACGTGCAACCGGGCATCGCCAGAGAGCACGGAGCCAGAGAGAGCGCGCAGCAGCACCACCAGCGCCACCGAGCAAGGGTGTCAGCTGCCAGCGGACAAGCGACAAGCGTTGTGCCGACTCAGCTCATCCAGCAGGGGAAAGAGCCTGACCAGCCACCCGTGAGGATGAGGAGAGCGCCAGCGAGAGCGCCGTGGATTCAACCCACACACACCGACCAGCACCAGCTGGGAACCAAGACAAGAGTGAGGAACGCCAGCAGCAAACGAGCTGCGGGCGTTATCTGATGACGGAATCATTGCGCACTGCCGATGGCGAGCGTCGTGTCGACTCGCCATCCACCAGCAGACAAGCTGCTGCAGACACGTCCCGAGCATCAGAGAGTAACGACGCCGTTTGTATGACACGCCCACCCTCACACACTCACCGCTTCGCAGGGAACAAACTAAAATTTGGTACAAGGAATGCCCAACCTCGGCGTCTGCTTTACGCAAAGAATTGATCAAGACACACGCACACAACACGCATATCGAGACTAATAAGATTGTTCCAAAAAGTTATCTTTGTGTTTCAAGAAGGGTTGCCATTCCTAGGTGGTGCGTTAAATATCAACTGATCGTGAAAAGCATTGCTGCCGTCGAGTTACATGAATACGATTGTTAGAAGTATTTTAGTCATTCGTTTCGTTAATTGCATAATCTTGCCAATGAATTAATTGATAACTACTTTTGCCTTCGGGATATGTTTCTCAATTTTGCGTTCGTATGAATATCGTCGCATGCATGTTTAAGAACGTTTTCCTATCGCCGTATATGCTCGCGTTACCCCGAGGAATTAATCAATTGTTCTGATTACCCAGTTTGACAACGTAATCATTGAGGGTTAAATGTACGGATCAATGAGGAGAACATCTCCAGGAGGACTGTGTTGACAATTCCAAGAATAAGAGTTCGCATATTAGAGTGTTATGTTTTTGTTTAGAAATTTAAGTTGCTTGACACAGAAGTGTCTGAGTGGTGCCTTCCTAAGTTCATGCATAATAATCTTAATTATAAGAACTGTATCCTGCGGTGAGATTTGAATTTGGAGACCTGACATAAACACACTAAGACATAATCAGTAAATGTTAAAGCGAGAATAATTGTATTATCCCGATTGATAATACAACCATAGACAACGAAGCCGAGCTTAATTTAGCATAATTACATCACACTTGCATAACTTCAGACAATTCATTGTATTATCCCGATTGATAATACGACCCTAGACAACGAGACTAAGCCTAAATGCATACGTTAACATAGTCGCATACATTTGCAAACTAAATACAAGCACATATATAATCTGCATAATGTATGCACACCATTTAATGCATTAGCATAATTTCGGATAATTACGCATTTTTCCTATTTTCATTAAAATATTCGTATTATTAATTTTTAAAGACCCGGTAATCAAAGTATCATAGCTGCTCTATGCTGGAATACAGACACAGGTAATCAAAATATCACAGCTCAATCCATGCTCGATCCATGCTCAAACACATAGACACATGTATTCAAAATGTCATAACTCGATTGGTGCTCGATCCGTGTTCCATCAGAGCTCGATCGGTGCTCAATGGGAGCTCGATCCATGCTCGATTGGAGCGCGATCCGTGCTTGATCGGAGCTCAATGGGAGCTCAATTCGTGCTCAATCCGTGCTCTATCGGAGCTCCATCCGTGCTTGATCTGTGCTCTATCCCTGCTCACACAGAGTTTATGACAAACATAAAAAGTACAAACTTCGTAATATATCAATAACCAAAAATATTAACATCAAAAAGTGACAAACATTAATGCAACAAAACTATTTAAAATCCGCTTTCACATTCTATCAAACTATATGCGTAAAATCAGAAAAAAAACATACATTTCAGAAGCTGGCACCACTTCGATCTTCCCATATTTATCAATAGTTAATTTCACTGCAGAAACTGCAAGCCTTTCCTTGACCAGTCTTTTTTGCATGTGCCCTTCTTTTGCCTCTTTGATTGGCTGTTTGCTTAGGTTGAAATGTGTCAACACTTGAGGTTTCAATGCATTTCTCTAACTCAGGCATTTTTTGTACTGTTTTCTTTGTTGCTGCCTGCCTTCCAGCTCGATTTTCTACAGTGATGTTAGCGACACATTGTGTGGGAAAACTTTGTTGGCATTTGTTCAGCGATTGGCCTATACCATTTTTTCCATGATTGATCTCGGGTACAGATGTCCCTGCAGTATATATTGCTCTCTTTCCCAGGTCCTCCTGATGTTCAAGATTGACATATTCTCTACAGGTGTATTGGCCAAGTGCAAACTCGATTTTTTTTCAGATGACTATTAATCGAATTTTGGGTTTCCACAATAGATATCTTATATATAAACGTCTATCTTTATCTGCGATTAACGCTGCACTTCCCATCGTTTTCATGTAGGGGGCGCGTAGGTTTGCATGACGGAAGCGCACGGACAAACGTTCGATTACGTTGGAATCGATCTGCATAACAAGGCGATTCTGTGTTGATTCCCAGATTCGATTCCCACAATCGGCTTGGCCCCCACCGACACGACTTTGCAATTTGTTTGGCGACAATTTCCCATTCTCCCCGCATACGCTAACACAATCAACAAATCACAGGAACAGACGTTCTATTACGTTGGCAAGCGCACACCTTTATCTGTCTAAGCTGAATATTATGAACGCTTGGGAGAGAGAACGAGGCAATTCGGTGTTGATTCGCAGAATCGATTGTCAGAATCGACTTGCCCCCCACCGACACGACTTTGCAATTTGTTTTGCCACCACGACAATTTCCCATTCTCCCCGCATACGCTATCAGTCTATCACAATCAACAAGTCGCAGGGACAGACATTGGATTATGCTGGTAAGCGCACTACTATCTTTGTATGATGCATATGATGAACGCTTACGAGAGAGAAGAGTGAGGAGTGGTCAAGCAGAGGCATCCCACTCTTTTTTCTCTATTTGCCTTCATAATGTTCCTTAAATTTGTTTTCACTTACAGTAACAAATTATGGACGAGGACGAAGATTCCTTCGCAAAAAAAGTGTCGAAAGGTTAACGAATGAAAGCAAACATGGTTGGCCAAGCAAAGTCAGGAGTTGCTCGGGAGAATTCGTGCAGCACATTGTCTATCTCAACAATGCGTGAAGCAGATGCCACAGCCCATCCACTTCGAATCGCGGCTGAAACTCGTGAACAATCGCAGTCGCGGGGTGCAGCGGTTCTTCAGAGTCAGCGCTTAGTTACGGAGCATCAGAGACAAGCGTTCCGCAATGGAGCCATACATTCGACGACACTTGATTAGAGGCGCACAATTGCAGTCCAATGAACATCATCTGCCAGTTCTGCGGCTCGAGGAACTTCATCTCAGAACTCCCTGTTGATCGGAAATTAACTTCATGCTGCCGTAAGGGAAAATTAAAGTTGCAAAAGCAAAAGGAGTTGAGCTGGAATATCCTGAGTTTATCCACGCATTGCTGACTGACCCAACTCATCCGAATGACGCTCACGTTCGCGATCACATACGATCCTACAACAGCGCGGTCTCCGCGTCCATGGGAGCGAAGATCGTCGATTTGCCAGGACGAGGCCCATATGTCTTCAAGGTCCACGGCCAGACATATCACCGCACATCTCACCTGCAGCTGCTTGACAATCAAGTACCGCAGTAGGCGCAGCTGTACGTGCTTGACAGCACTCAAGCAACGGAGATCCATCAACAGCACACGGCGAATGCTCAGTGTCGTCAACCTATCCTGGACGAAATTGATCGCTTTTTTCGCCGGCACAACAGATTCGCCAACAGCTACCAGTTGATGCGCGAAGTCAAAGCACGAGAAGTTGACCGTGTTCTTCAAGCGGGAGAAGAAATTCCGTTGGTCAGCATGGTGCTGAGATGTGATTGTCAGTCGGATCAACGACGAGACAACGCACCAACATCAAACGAAGTCGCGATGGTCTTCGTCAACGATGGCGAGCCGCCGTTCAAGCGTGACATTCGCATCTACCCGAGGAATCCACAGAATCCCAATCAGCAGTCCATCAACCTCAATATTTTGAGTCCCAACATGGATCCCATGACGTACGCGATTCTGTATCCGTACTGCAATATGCTTTTGTGATGGGGCGCCATAGGCGCCCCCGAACAACTACTGTATTTATAATAATCGAAGATAAAACTGTCAGTATTTGCATGTAAAAATGCGTGAATATTTACATGTAATGATATTAAAAAATTTATGTAAGAGATAATGTATTTTCTGTCATCATGTATTGTCATGTTACAGAGATGTGTAACGTCAAATGGAGAGGTGTGATCAAGATGGAATCGAAACGTGATGTGTTTAAAATGTATTAATGTTGTGAGGCATGTTTAAGGATGAGGCGAGCAACAGTTGGGCTTGATTAATATCACCACATTTAATTGCGTTTAATGTGCGCAATGGTAATTTGGAAGCTTATTGATGCTGATGGCTAAATGTGGAGCAAGCGTTTTTGTCGTCATGGCCAATTACTGGTTTGTTTAACTAATGACCATTAATGAATCTTTTAGCCATATATATTCAGGCGATCCATAGGAGAACACAACACCACAGTGCATTTCCACATTCACCCAACTAATTTTTTCCCTTTTTCTCATAACCTCCCCACGTCGTGTGCAGCTTCAGGATAATTTTTGCAAAACGTTATGTCTACTGAAAAGGTCACATTTAAACATTTCATAAGGCACAGTTGTGAACAGTGGCGGCTCCTGACATTTCCACTAGGTGGGGCTGTTGTGAGTGACTTGAAAATATGGTGATCTAATTAAGAAAAAACATCGTCATGTTATTGGCCTCCCCGTGAAAGTGATATAACTGCCTTATCTACCAACGGTAGGCATTTATGAACACTACGAAACGAAACAACAAACCACTCAAATGCTGTCCTCATGACCGTCAAGTCCACACTACACAACCCCTTTGACACTGCCAAAAGCCTAAAGAACAATAAAAGATCAGCGGACACGACTATGCAAATTGAACCTTGGCGGCACCCCGGGGTACCATAGTACGCCGGCTCTCGCATAATGTCGTGATGCAGTCATTTTTCGTCTGTTGAGGGTCGGCGATGCGGCAATCGGCTAATCTCGACGAGTTGTACCCGATGCACTATGGTACATACTAGCGTTCAGGGTTTCAGCGCAATCGTCCTCGTTGCGTTTTGACATCGCGGAGTAGCAACGATTTCGGATTGATTGGTACCCCAGTCGTGGAGTTAAGTACGCCCCTGGAAAAAATTGTGTCCAGAAATAAAATATTTAATTGCCTCGGCCATTTTGTATTATTTGCTACCCCGGGGTACTGCCAAAAGGATGAATTAACCAAAGCAACCAAGACACCGCCTACTATACAATAACAGCCACATACCGTTGTACACTCACCTACGTGTAGGCCGTGACCTGCTATATTTGCGCAGTGCAACTTAGCGTTGCACTGCCATGGGCGACTTTTTCACCGCACCTGAATGGGTCTCAAACGGGGTGGATAAAATGCGAAGCTCGTCGCACTGAATTTAGGGACATCTCTCACTCAGACACCTTCAGAGCAGCCTCGAGACCTCGCCGAGGCACAAATCAGACTGGTGTTGCAGCGGTTTCTAATATGAACAACTTAAAATGGTATCTTCATTTGGCAATTCACGTTATATTTTACATTTTTATAACACAACAAAACAATATATATAAATGTATTTTATTAGAAGAATTATTTATCATCTCCAGGTGCTTGGTGGGGTGGAGCCCCAACGCCTGGTTGTTAAGCCAAAATATAGTTTGTAACATAGGGAGTGAAGAGAATACAGTGCTGTTGTTTCATGTTTTGTCACCCTGGTGCAGAAGGTCAAATAGTATAATTTATTATGTTCACTACTTCCATATGACCATCACACATCAAGCTGCATTTTCAGAAATGTTCATTGTACGCTGTGTGAAATTAGGAGAGCAACGCGAGTTAGACATCTGCTTTGTGGACATGTTAAACAGCATAAATATATAAAACATGAACCCATCACATTTATTCTGTTGTGGTTGACCTCGGCATCTACAACGGTGCATGGTTCTCTGTGTACAGGCATGGAAACGTTAACTATGATAAATCATTAATCTAATTTCGAAATTGCGACTAAAAGTGAACATACTGGAGAGGCGAGCTGTTCAGAAAAAATCATAACCAATTATTGAAAAAAGGAATGAATAGATACCCCCAAGGTGTCAGTTTTGTTGCCAGATAAAAGGGTAAAAAAACAATTATAATATTTTGCTACTGGCAAAGGAGGTTCCAATGGTGTAAATGCTTACCCCGAGCTCTCATACTCAGATGGTGCATTTTCTTTGAGTTGTGCGCCTTTTGGCGTCATCTGGTCCAACACCATGTGAGACTAGGCTCTAAGGAAAGCTGTCTCGGGTGTGGACCAATCAATTTCAAGGACAGTGCTTACATTATCAGAGTTGTGTTTTTTGTTTGCATTCCGACTGCAGGTATTGTAGTCAATGCAAACATGACTCCTTGTAAAAAATGTGTCAGTTTTGTTGCCAGATAAAAGGGTAAAAAAACAATTATGATATTCATTAACTAGTTGTTCGGGGGCACCTATGGCGCCCCCTCACAAAAGCATCTTGCAGTACGAATACAGAATCGCGTACGTCATGGGATCCATGTTGGGACTGAAAATATTGAGATTGATGAAGTGCTGATTGGGATTCTGTGGATTCCTCGGGTAGATGCGAATGTCACGCTTGAACGGCGGCTCGCCATCCTCGTTGACGAAGACCATCGTGACTTCGATCGATGTTGGTGCGTTGTCTCGTCGTTGATCCGACTGACAATCACATCTCAGCACCATGCTGACCAACGGAATTTCTTCTCCCGCTTGAAGAAGACGGTCAACTTCTCGTGCTTTGACTTTGCGCATCAACTGGTAGCTGTTGGCGAATCTGTTGTGCTGGCGGAAAAGTTTCCAGGATAGGTTGACGACACTGAGCATTTGACGTGTGCTGTTGATGCATCTCCGTTGCTTGCGTGCTGTCAACGGAGATACATCAACAGCTGCGCCTACTGCGGTGCTTGTCAAGTGGCTGCAGGTGAGATGTGCGATGATTTTCCGGCCGTGGACCTTGAAGACATGGGTTCGTCCTGGCAAATCGACAATCTTCGCTCACATCGACGTGAAGGAGACCGCACTGTTGTAGGATCGTATTTAATCGCGGAAGTGAGCGTGATTCGGATGAGTTGGGTTAGTCAGCAATGCATGGAGAAACTCAGGATATTCTAGCTCAACTCCGTTGATGTCCTTTTGCTTTGGTAACTTTAATTTGCCCTTACGGCAGCACGAATTTAATTTCCGATCAACAGGGCGTTCTGAGATGAAGTTCCTCGAGCCGCAGAACTGGCAGATGATGTTCATTGGACTGCAATTGTGCGCCTCTAATCAAGTGTCGTCGAATGTATGGCTTCGTTGCGGAACGCTTGTCTTTGACGCTCTGTAACTAAGCGCTGACTCTGAACGACCGCTGTACGCCGCGACTGCGATTGTTCATGAGTTTCACCCGCGATTCGAAGTGGATGGGCTGTGGCATCTACTGCGCGCCGTGACTGGGACTGTTCAGCAGTTTGTCGATTGATGTAACATTATTGATAGACAATGCGCTGCATGAATTCTCTCGAGCGACTCCTGACTTTGCTTGGCCAACCATCTGTGCTTTCGTTCGTTAGCCTTTCGACACTTTTTTGCGAAGAGATCTTCGTCCTCGCCCATAATTTGCTACTGGAAGTGAAAACATCTTTAAGGAACATTATGAAGGCAACTAGAGAGAAGAGTGGGCCGCCTCTCCTTGGCCTCGCTCTTCTCTCTTTCTCTCTCGTAATCGTTCATCATATGCATTATATAAAGATAGTAGTGCACTTAAAAGCATAATCGAATGTCTGTCCCTGCGACTTGTTGATTGTGATAGCGTATGCGGGGAGAATGGGAAATTGTCGTAGTAGCAAAACAAATGGCAAAGTCGTGTCGGTGGGGGCCAAGTCGATTCTGACAATTGTTTCTGTGAATCAACACCGAATCGCTTCGTTCTCTCTCTCAAGCGTTCATCATGTTCAGCTTAGACAGATAAAGGTGTGCGCATGCCAACGTAATAGAACGTCCGTTCTTGTGACTTGTTGATTGTGATAGGGTATGCGGAGAGAATGGAAAATGTTCGTCGTCGCAAAAGAAATGCCAAAGTCGTGTCGGTGGGGACCAAGTCGAATCTGGGAATCGATTCTTGGAATGGACAGAATCGTCTTGTTGTGAAGATCGATTCCAACGTAATCGAACGTTTTTCCGTGCGCCTCCGGCGTTCAAATCTGCGCCCCTGCATGAAAACGACGGGAAGTGCAGCGTTAGTCGCAGATCAAGCTAGACGTTTATATATAAGATTTATGGGAAGATCGAAGTGGTGCCAGGTTCTGAAATGTATGTTTTTTACTGAGTTTACACGTAAAGTTTAATAGAATGTGAAAGCAGCCTTTAAAATAGTTTTGATGCATTAATGTTTGTAATTTTCTGATGTTAATATTTTTGGTTATTGATATGATATTACGAAGTTTGTACTTTTTATGTTTGTCATGAACTCTGTGTGAGCAGGGATCGAGAACAGATCAAACACGGAAGCAGCTCCGATAGAGCACGGATTGAGCACGAAATGAGCTCCCATCGAGCTCCAATCAAGCACGGATGGCGCTCCCATCGAGCATGGATCGAGCTCCCATCGAGCATGGATCGAGCTCCCATCGAGCACGGATCGAGCTCTGATGGAACATGGATCGAGCACCGATCGAGTTATGACATTTTTAATACATGTCTTTATGTGTTTGAGAATGGATTGAGCTGTGATGTTTTGATTATCTGTGTCTGTGTTCCAGCATAGAGCAAGCTATGATATTTTGATTACCGGTGTCTATGTGATCTTGCATGGGTCAAGCTGAGTTATATTGAATACCTGTCTATGTGTTCGAGCATGGATCGAGCATGGAGCAAGCTGTGATATTTTGATTACCTGTGTATATGTGTTCAGGCACATATAAAGCTGCCAATTGTTTAATAACTGTTGGATTTTACTGTAAATTAGGATGAGAGTCTACCCACTGTTGGATGAAGTTGTCTCCATGCCGTGTTGGTCACTGGGTTTGTTGGACTATTCCTCACCATGCTGTTCAATGCGGGATGCAAGGGGTGCCTAATAATATGAATTTGCAACTGGTATTCGCCATATCTGGGTATCGAACTCAGGTTATGGATTCATATTGCAGTGCACTAACCACTGCTAATCTCGTATATATCTTGATTTGAAGCTTTCGCGACTGCATTCATCCATGCTTTTTGCTTCTTTCGGTAAAGTCACGGAGGTATAAAATAAAATAAATCACGTTTCGGGCGCAACACAAGCGTCCATCATCAGGTGGGAAAGCATGGTCTGCTGCTGAGGCAGACTGTTTTAAAAGGTTTGAAATGGGTGTAGCTCGAGGGTTATAAAGAAGTGGCCGGAGCTTGTGATGTTCATGTGAGAAATTAGCATGTAAAAGTAAGCTAGGAGAGCGGCCTCCTAGACGTGGGCACGGAAGTGGCTATGTGAATGTGAGAGATTAGCATGATGTTAATGTGAGAAATTAGCATGTAACTGTAGAAAAGAAGGAGAAGAAGAGCAGCCTCCTCGTCGAGGGAGTGCAACCCAACGGGTGTAATCCGAAGGGCCTGTGAGTATATGTTTTATTGTTGTGATATTCAGCGATATATGATTAGATAAACAAACAGACCCGTTGGTACCATTGTCAGGCATCACAAGAAATCTCATACTCTCAGAGAGGTAATGCTCATCTAATCAATTTATTGTACAGAAACCAATACAATTGTTTTCTAAATTTGAAGAATGTTCAGCACGAGTTTAGACCATTACATGTTTTTTTTTTTACCGCGGTGAGCTGCAGCAAAGCATTCAGAATCGTCGGATGCAGCGCACCGACTGCATGGTGGGGCTCATTGCGCCATACTCGCTGTATTTGCGGTAGTCGCCCTTCTCCAGCAGGTACTGGCGCCCGCGGTAGTGCGGCTCCTCGTACGCCACCCAGGCGCCGTCGTGCACCCTCACAGAGCGCACCTCTCTCATGTTAAAGCGGTCGTGCAGGTGTGAGCAGTCTTCGGTCAGCTCCATGGTTTGCCCACCGAAGTCATCATGCTGATACATGGTCATGCGGAAGTTGGAACTGTTTTGCTGAAAGAAGGAAAAAACCCCCACACAAACAGAATTTTAGATTTAATGCGTGGGGTTTAGCAGCCAATGTTATGGTTCGTAATGGATTTTGTTTGGGGGGTTAGGCCCGGTAATGACCTCAGCGGATGGTAGCCAGACAACTTCAGATATGACGTGCACACTTTGCATGTGATCATGTTTAATTAACCTGGCAGGTGAAATGAAACAAAAATACATTGCGCGTGAAAACTGTGGTACACATGACAATGTCATTTGTTTGGATATATCCCGTTGGTGGAGGGTCTTATGACACAATTTGGGCAGATAATTATGTGGCCTTATCTAAAAAGTAATTTATGTGTCAGCATTGTTATATCTATTTTTTTAAAACAATTTAATTTTAAATAAATAACTCAAGGTCTCTCAGCTACTTTCAAATCAGCTTGGTGTCGTTATTCTTGGCAGTGATTTTTATATGGAAATTTATCTTTTACTTATTGTAACATTTCACTTGGAAAATCCTTTGAGATGAAACGTCTCATTGCAAAGGTGTCCAGGGTGTCAATAAAAACATACAAAGCGGGCATATATATGACATTTTAAAATATATAACCTATACCGTATTTTATTAAAACACAGTTGCTGAACACAAGAGGAAAAAGCCAAGCAGCGAGCAACACACATTCATTGCGACCTGAGATAGAGCCAATGTGGTGCTCAAACCAAACGCATGAACAATAAAATACCGCATGACCCTGCATGTTTTGAGTATTTCAAATGACAATCCAAAGGTGGAAAACTTAGAAACGGTCTATGAGCAACAACACAAATAATAGTCGACACCATACGAAATATGTACAATACGGGTCTACAAATCGCTTCATGGTCTTGCCCCACCATATCTTGCCAATCGTCTATCTTTCTACGTCCCCTTCTTGTCCTCTACGTTTTCAATCTTTGCTGTCGCTCTCTGTTCCTCCTTCTTCTTGCGCGCAATCCACGCTTTCGCTATTTCTCTCTTCTTGCCCCATTCACTGGAACAAACTTGCACATTAAGCGGTCACCTTCGCTCACTCAGTTTCTGCTTACTCTCTCAAAACTCACTTCTTGTTCCCTAGCTCACCTCACGACCCCTTAACCCCCCCTCTCATAACCACCACCGTTACCGAACAACAGCATTACATGGCTACCAATCATTCCCTAATTATTCAATTCATCATTATTCACTGTCATCAATTCGCTTTCACCGAATTCACGAATCACAGATTTTCCCCATTGGTTCATCTCATCTATTTAATTCACCTCATCTACCACCGTTACATTGACGTAAGTTGTACCGTTATAAATTCATCGTGAAGCGCCTTAATTTAGGCGCTTTTAAAAATTCCAGTAGGATGAGATAAGCGTCAGGAAAATGTCGGAAGTCATCACTCCAGAGGTCACACTTTTTTCTGCTCCTTCCCCCTCCCCACCCCCTATGCACTGGCCGCACGTTGGGATACTCACACCACGGATGGTTCTGCAAGAGCCGATGTGGTCGTTGTGCGCCATCCAGCGCTGGTACTCGGGGTACTCCCCGGGCTCCATGATGTACATGTTGCCCTTGTGGTCCGGACGCTCGTAGATGACCCAGGCACCGCCCTCCACGCGGATCGAGTTGCAACGGCTCAGGTTCGACGCCAGGTTCATGCAGTCCTGGCTGTACTCAAAGCGGCGGCCCTTGAAGTCCCGCTCCTCGAAGAAGATGATCTGTGGTGCGCAGCCGAGTGTGGGGCACACACGCCGGATTTCACGAGCCGTTAAAGGTTGTAAAGTAGCTGCTTAGTGAACTTACACGTAGAAGCAAAGGCTTATTAAATGTACTACATTATGTTGTATATAGTACTGTACTGCCATTCAGAGGAAAGGAAGTTCTCAATATTTCGACGAATTGGCTTTCCTCTGAGAAAATCGTCTGTTTCTTTTCCGTGACTGTGAAAAAGAGACCACCACTCTGCTATCATGTCTACAAACATGTTCAAATCCAATTACAATTTTATTTGTTTAGCCAGGTAAAAACCCTTGATGCCAGGATGAGTCTCATTTTCAAGAGTAACCTGGCCCACCGAATTACAAAAACAAGAGCATGAAATTCCACAATGAAGCAAATATAATTAGGGAATAAAAACAAATGTTACTCTTTATTTAAATTAAAATATTGTTAGTCTGATTTAGAATTCACTCGTGTGTTTGGGTGTAATATTAGATTGTACGCACACAAATTGTATTAGTAATAGATTTAAAATGTCTGGTTTTGTGTCATGTATTTTCTCCGTGTCAGTTGAGACCCTGGACACCCTTTACAAAAATAAGTTCCATCTCGAGGGATTTCAAGGTAAAAGATAATACCCAGGATTTGAACCCATACTTGCTGCACAGTGTGAACCATCAGACACGCCACGGATCTCCACCACGTACTAAGTGGGTACTCAGTGAGTGAGTAGTTAGAGCTACAATGGTGTACGCTGTACGATATCTGTGTGTATGTGTGTGACACGCTGTAAATAGGCACAGGCACACATGTTTCTTGTTATTAGCAAACCAAATGTATGTACTTTCAAACAACCACCTCTTCATCCCACCTCATATTGACAATACAATGGCGTGTACCGTTTACGTGAAAACGATGCTCAGCTGAATTGTGGTGTATTACCAACACACCGATATTTTACCACTTTACCTTTTTCATGGTGAGGCTATGGTTGTCAGCGCAGAGGAGTGCACTTAGTTGAGGCTGCTGGGGCACTATATATAGGGCTGAGCGTTCCCCTTTGGTGGCAATCCAATTGTCAACCTATCACAATGTATTCATTGTTACGCTGCGTTTAGCAAACCGTTGCTTATTGAGTGGTGCATCAGCAAGATAAGTGCTTACTCTGTACGTCGAAATCGCTCGTGCAGCGAGCATCCACCGCATGTTGAATGTTCACTCTCTGTAATTAGTCATTGCGACGCTAAACATCAGGAGTAAATTTTTGGAGAAATAGCCGGGCGTAGAGTGGCAGTCTAATTCATATGAAACATATAATATAAACCGCAAACTCGTAAAAAAACAAGTTTAATTGTGAGAAATTAGTTGTGGCCAGCACCTAGGCTGATTATCTTACTCTGAATGATCTTCTTTCGATTATCTTTGGCATCGAATCAGCTACTCGCTTTAGACTGAATCTGTATATGTGTGTAATGTACACTGAAATATACCACATAGAGTGTTTAAAACATATATATTGGCTCGTTAATGTATTTTTTACTTGGCAAATGCTGTGATGTATATCTTATAAAACAGAAGGCAGTTGTTTATATTCATTTGATTTATGGTTATAGTAAGAGACCCGATTAATAAATACGCTAATGTCTGTACTTTTGTTTAAGGGTTCAAATGTCTTGACTTAAAGCTTTCGTGACTGCAGAAATGCATATTCTTTGGGTCTTTCGGTAAAGTGACGTAGATAGGTTCAAAGAAAATAAAAAAAACTACGACGTTTCGACTGCAACACAAGCGATCGTCGTCAGGAAAAGGGAGGTTAGCCTCTAAAGGCAAACTGTTTATGAAGGTTTTAAATTAGCGTATCCCAAGTGTCAGCAGAATGGGTGGGGCAGCTAATATTAATGTAAGGGATTAAAAACGGTGTGCCTCAGCATGTAGGGGGTGCTAGAAGGTGATGTAGTGAGGTGTAAGAGGTGATGGTACTTGTAGAAGTTTAACGACTATTCTGGTGGTGTGTTTCCACCAATTAAAGTGTTGCCAAGTAATCATTGCACCTCGCTTTACACACTCACACCGTTTATGGTGGAAGTTGCTGCTAGAGGTGATGGCACTCGTAGAGGGCCAGGACGGCACTGATGGTGGGCTTCCACCAATAAAGGGCTACTGCTAGTGGTGATGGTAGTAGTGGGTAGTGATGGTCCCGGTGGTGCCAGGTCTAAAATGGAAACATTACAGGCAGTTATGACTTAAATTGGTTGATAACGTCCTTCCAGTGATTGATAAGTTTGTACCCATCTTCTCGGTTGAAATTGTGTATATGTCTGTATATATGGATGGCTTCATGAACGAATCTTTGTTGATAGCCAGTGGGTTTGCAATGTACCTTCCATCTTGGATAAATACATTTCGCGTGAGCCCACCGCATTTAAACAATGATCAGCCACGGCCAAGGTATTAGTCCTACCGTGTTACAGATCTGCCTTATGTTCACTAACACGCAAGGACTAATACGTTAATACCAGAGACATGTCGCTTAGATTCCCCAATGTAACTACTGCCGCAGACACAGCTTAGTTTGTAGACGCCGGGGTATTGCATGTCAATGATCACATCCTTCACAGATGGGATCAGATAATTAATGTTACGTACTGTGTTAAATACAACATGGATCTATTTTTTGCTCATGATTTTGGAAATATTTTTGGTGACCCCTGCTATGTATGGCAAGGTTATGGTTTTGATTGGTTTCTCAGATGGTACTATCCCAACGGTTGGGGTGATAGCTTCATGGATTGTGTTGTCCATTCTTCTTGAGAGCTTGGTGTACGTGTTCCACTTCACTGGCTAGGTGATGATGGTCGGAATTACATAGAGCTCTATGGTGTAGAGTTTTGATGAGGGAATTATTGTGGGATGGATGGTGGTGTGAGTCAAGTTTTAGGTAGGTATCCGTATGGGTTAATTTCATTGAGACAGAGTGGCCCATTGAGCCATCTAGTCTCTTTCGATTAAAACATCCAAGAATGGTAGCTTTCCATCCTTTTCCACCTCCATGGTGAATTTGATGGCTGGGTGTATGGAATTGATGTGGTTGAGGAATTGGTTCATAGCTGGTCGGCCATGTGGCCAGATGACGAACGTGTTATCTACGTACTTCTTCAAGGACGGACGTAGAATGGATGCCTGGATGGCGTCTATCTCAAAAATTTCCATGAAAACTTTCGCTATAACCGGAGTTAAGGGAGAACCCATTGGGGTAAACTTTTTGTTATTTTCTTTGAACCCATCTACGTGACTTTACCGAAAGACCCAACGAATATGGTTAAAATGTCGTCTCATATTTTAAATCACGTTTAGGTAACAGCCAAAATCTTGTCCCGTGTCACGTATGACCGCGATGAGGAACATTCCTATGTTTTTGTTGTCCTTGCAGCCTCGAGAATGCAGCAGATAGGGAAATGTGATAGGGTAGTCTTTGCGGATACAGCTAATTGTGGCATCGCAGGGCCAGGAGAGATGGTGATGGCGTGGGGAGGCCTTTATCCAGCAGTAGATAGAAAATGGCTTTTGTTGATGTTTATTTTGCTGCTGATGCAATAATTTAATGTCAACTATGGATTGTGCTGCAGCGAAGAGGCATGACACACAATGCTGCTCGTACAATGGACTCACGAATCACTTACCCAGCAGAGCAACATTGAGTCCAATGACTCAAATCCAGGGCGGTCCTGCATTGCTTTTTTACATTAAAACTTTGCATTTTAGCAGGTAAGCCCCACTGAGGTATATAGCTCTTTTTTTTCTACATACGTGACTTTTCCGAAAGAACTAAACAATTTAAATATTTAGAAATGATGGCATTCCAAAAGACGTTACAGGGAAACAAAGATATTAACAGCTGCATGGACGCACAAGCGTTACAACAGCTGAATATGCATTTGGATGGGCGGTCATCCGACTTTGTAGAAGCGCTACCCGCAAGCGCGCAAACGCAGTGGGGGGAAATAATACGCCGACTCGACCAACGCTTTGGCGCGTGCAATGAGGAGGAAGTGAAGGCAGCATTAGATGTGTGCCCAGGGTTCGCTGCGGAAATCATTGAGGACCTCGCCGCCGAGAAGGTCCAGCGATATCTGACTGGCACCTCGTGGTGGCAGCCAGATGTGAGCTGCGCGCCTCCCGTTTAGCTCCCTTGTTGAGCGTGCACGTGCATGCGAGAGACTCGCTAATGCGCGTGCGCAGTTTCGAGGGTTGGGACGGGAGCGCGCCATCGCGAGCCTTCTTCCAGAGGAGGAGGAGCTCGCCAGGATGGTGAGGGGGGGCGAGGGAGCCTCCGGGACCCCATGAGACAACCCCGGGATGGGTAGCATGGATACAGATTGGCATAGGAGATATAACCGGCCACGTGACCCATTTGCACGGGGAGGTTACCCAAGTAAGCGAGCAGGTGACCCAAGCATGCGAGTAGGTGACCCGAGTACGCGAGGAAGTGACCTGTGATGCCGCCGCCACGAAGCCGCTCGGCGGGCGCCCCATCTACGACCTCGCCACCACCAAGCGACGGGGCCGACCTCGCTTCCCCCTCACCGCCCCCCACATAAACACACCCTCACACATTTTCCCACATAGAGCTCCGAGTGGAGGTCTCCTGGCCGGCAGGTTTTTACCCGAAAGCCCTCATAGGGATAATCTTCACAGTTTCCTGCGGCCAGGGAATTGGGCGACCTCCCCCGATGCTGGTTCGCACAGCGGCACTGTGACCCGGGTTGAGATTGCATGGTCACAGCGGGGGCTGTCCAGCCACCACGGTTGATACGCACCCCCCACACATACGTTTTGGCAAGGCAGGCAGGGGTCCGCAATCCACAAACGAACGGCGGGAAGACGGGGCGCAATCCACAAACCGACGGCGGGAAACGGGGTCCAATCCACAAACCAACGGCGGGAAAACGGGGTCCTGCCCACTGTTCAATGAGACGACACAATCCGTCGCGCTAACTGGATTGAAACCGCCCGAAGCCAGCGAGAGGACAGGTGAAGCGCTCTGATTGGCCAGTGGAGCGGGACCCCCTGTGAGGTGAGGGGGATAAAGAGAGGGGTGAGGGAGGCATAGGGGAGTTCTCCTCAAGTCAGCTCCGGGGCTGTCAACTCCCTAGTCCAGCCACTCGAACGTCCGTGCGACGTGTCGACGTGCTGCGAGGACAAGCCAACAGGAGCGTCTAACCGTGAGTGAGAGAGAGAGAGAGGGAGGTGGGACTTCGCTTAAACAACCTGAGAAGTCTAAGTTCAGAGGGATAAGGTAAAGTAAGATTCCCGACAACCGAGAGATAGAGTGGTCCTGCCCTGCTGACTCTTACTGACGCGGGTAATAGGGGTTCGCTAATACGCCGGGAATAAATCGTTAGGATCAATAACAGCTTGGTGTGGTCTTTGCGGGTGTGTGGGAAGAGCGTGCGAGCGGGTGTCTGCTTGCCGGATCGCGTGCGGTCGGCGCCCCGCAAGTGTGTGCTCTAACCCGCGGTTGCGGACTCACACGTTTCGCGCGGATAAACACCAGACACGCGTGCCCACCCCACAGCCCTTTAAACCCCCCGTTAATACAATCCCCCAATCGGCAGCGTGGGCACGAGTGACGTCGTTTGCCTTCGACCCCTGACCCCTTGATACGCGCGTGTGATTGGTGCGTGGGACTGCGCGAGTGGAGGCGTCGAGTTCGTTTGCCGGCGAAACCCTAGCGGGTATCAGGGTGGTGCGGTAACGCAAACGAGCCCGGAGATGCCGGCGGGGACCCCGGGGAGAGTTCTCTTTTCTTGGTGAAGGGCAGGGCGGTGCGGTAATGCAAACGAGCCCGGAGATGCAGGCGGGGGAGACCCCGGAGGCCGACGACTCCCACAGACCCAAGTACGCGGAGAGACGACCCAAGTACGCCGGGAGGTGACCCGAAATATGAACAAATTGCAGTCCACAGTGGAGGTAGTCCAAGCTGAGGTGGGGGGGCTACGCTCCACGGTAGGGGGGCTGACCGGGTGGGTGTCTCAGTTAGAGGCAGAGCTCGGGCAGAGGATATCCTACGGAGTTGCCACCCTTCCTTGGGCATGTTATCTATGCGATTGTCGGGGGCATCTCGTGAGAGACTGTCCCCAGATCGCCCACTCTAGACACACACCAGGGTTAAACGCCAACACCCCCTAGAGAGTGGATCAACTAGAGGTGCAATCGACAAGGTCCCAACACAAATAGGCAATAATGGAGAGCGAGTGACCCCCACGCTGATGCCAACAACACCCAAGGACGCGGCGACTGCGGGCGACTCACGGAGATGCTGGTACCGGTGGCAACACCCTCACACCGACCCCGCACACTGTCCATCAGGTGAGGTAATGCTGACTCCTCACCCAGAGTTGGTAGCACGGTATGCGGTTGTGGGGTCAGCCACGCTAGTAAACGCGGAGAGGGGCCGACTGTTTATGCTGGTATTTAACCCCTACAAGTATCCCAGCAATGCTGCGATGGCGCACCACGGTAGCCACAGTACACCCCCTGCACGCACTCCACTCTAACAGCTCGGTGTTTTCCCTCTGGGCTGAGGACCCCTGCCACCCCGAGGACAACCAGGACCTGGCCTGGCGAGTCGGTGTGACTCCCAGAGCAGAGGTCGTTCCCCTACTTGACATGCTACAGGTACCCCGGGCAGATCTCCCCAAGGGGGAGATTGATCAGCTACGATGGTTACTGCGGGAGTACGCTGACGTGTTTAGTGAGCATGATTCGGATGTGGGCCAGACAGATCTCGTTAATCACCAAATTTAAACAAGTGCCGCCCAACCCAATAAACTCCCTTCATACCGGGTAGGCGCACCCGAATGTTTATAAAAAAATATTTGGAGCTTTCGTGACTGCAGGAATTACTCTTTGGTTCTTTCGGTAAAGTCACGTAGAAAGAGAAAATAATAAATTAAATATACCATACGACGTTTCGATTCCAACACAAGCAATCATCATCAGGTACAAATGAAAGAGAAAACAAACCTAGTAAACTTAGAAATATGATGCAATACAACACAGAGAGTCGACTAACATAACAGTCAACTCCCTACCTGGTTGATTACGTTCTTCCAAAGATTGCTAAATATGAGAGAGACAAAACACACACAGGACACATAGACAGACACATAAGCAGAGAGATATAACACAGAGACAGACAGAGAGAGACACACACACGCCTCTGTGTGCCTATGTGTGTGTTCCTCTCTGTGTGTTCATTGTTTCGTTTAATGTTGTCCCTGTAATATAGTTAAATTCCTGCAACCGAATCCCTAAACGTCTGATAACGATATAACATCGCTTGCCTAATTCTGTCCACGTCCAGCTAGCCGGCAGAATTTAATGGCTGCGGGTCTCTGTGTGAGTCTGTGGCGTCTCTGTGTGAGTCTGTGGGGTCTCTGTGTGAGTCTGTGGGGCCTTTATGTGAGTCTGTGGGATAACTGTAAGAGTCTATGGGGTCTCTGTGT
>CM025620.2:1104433-1121716 GCA_014621495.2 Entosphenus tridentatus | reverse complement strand
GTGGGATAACTGTAAGAGTCTATGGGGTCTCTGTGTGAGTCTGTGGGTCTCTATGCGAGTTTTTGGGGTCTCTGTGTGAGTCTGTGGGGTCTCTATGTGAGTCTATGAGGTCTCTGTGCAAGTCTGCGAGTTCTCCATGTAAGTTAATGGTGACCGGGCTGAAACCATCATGCCAACGTCCTGGGAACTCTGGAGCTATGCAGTTTACGCACTGTGCAGTCACGGGGGGTTGTTGGACCAAAACTCAACCACGCTGATCTTTTTTTGATAAAGGGAGCAACATTGTTTTCTCGCTTCTTGCACATCACCTGGCTGTTTGGGTGTCCCTATCCAGAAGAGCTTATCAGATTTTTAAGAGCTCTCAAGCTTCAATGGCATGTCAGAGTCCGTTGAAGAAGAATCTTGAAGAATGAAGCACAAATCCGTTCGTATAATAGCCATGCATGTCTGCGATGTCTTAAAATGAGCTATTATCATTAACATCATTACAATTGTGGGACATACCTTTGTTTTATTTAACTATGTATGTGTATCTACTGTTTTGGGCTAAACTATTGTGTAAAAGCTTTTGCGAAGGACATAAGTGGAGAATGGCTGAACAATCGCACAGTGGAGTTTGCACAACTGTGGTCATACCTCAAAATAGAGAATTTGTGACCTTTGTAGCACAAACATGTATCCTGGATATCCGTGCAAATGAGATGTTCCATCTCAAGGGGCTGTTCAAGTAACATCGTTTCATGATTAAACACTTATGTAATTCAGAATTGGAAATCAATGTTGAGTAGTAATGAAGCATGAGTCCAAATGGCGTTTGCCCAAGATTCCTATCCTGGATAGTCTTGGCAATGGGAGAGACTTTAGCTTGTTCACTTCCAGGCGTAACTCATTTAGGTTATTTAGTGGATCAAACACTCCAACGGGAAGAGACTGCACAACCGATTGATGATTTATCTGATTGACATACATATTTGGTTCACATTTACGAAGAGTAATATTGGAAATTAAAATGTCTGCCAATTATATCATCAATTGAAAATGTGTATATTGCCGAGGTTCAGAGTTGCAGCCCTGCTGCCATGTTGGTTATTCAGGAATATGCGCCGTCCACTTCACAATGAATGTTAAAAGAGCCAATGATGTTATTCAAAATGAGTAGGCCATTGAGTTGGTGTCATGGTCTAAATTTGCATAGTTGCAAAATGACCCACAAAGTAATAAAATGAGGTTACACACTGCAACATCATCCCCCTCCTATTGACTATTACTGATAACTATTTCTCTCACGTAAGATCTTCATGATAGCATTGCACTATGAAATGCACGAAATACTAAATGTACTAATAACATGAGTTCAATTAAAGTTAAGATGAGTCGACCCACTTTTGGAAGAGGTTCTCTCTATGCCGTGTTCGTCACTGGGTTTACTGGACTATACTTGACCATACTGAGTGACTTTTACCAGCGGCCCCCACCCCCTGCAGTCACCATCTCGAGTGTCGGATGTCAAGGTGTCGATGTGTATGGAGGTTCACTAACCCAGCAGTATGCACATCAAGGCAGATACTACAGCACAGCCACCATGCCAGGCCTCTCGTACCGGTGAGGATTGGATTAGTGTTTAAAAAAAGACACCTCGCGTATGAATGATTAACAAGCTTGCCTTGAAGAGATCAAAAGGGCATCAGATTGCAGATATGCTGCTATTGCTCTGAGTTGATGACATTTGTTATCATTTCTCACTTAACAGAGTCGGGCACGTGAAGGCTGCCATCTTCCACTCCAACTTTCCTGTAATAAAGTTAATACTAAATTCCAACAGATCACTGCACAAATCAATTCCTGCCATCTGAATACAGAGGGCAATTCCCCCAACTGCTGGGTCAAACCCTGACACTTGGTGCCTCTCGTTGGAACTCTATTTGGTATACAAGCAGGTGCCTCAAACTTACTTTTTTCGAGTCTACAAACTTTAATAATTATAATCACAGCTATCCAGTGCCATATTCAAAAGACGTCACGAGGCCGTTGCCTGTGACGCTATAACAGGATACAATGAATCTGCGACAGAATGAATGATACATTATGTTAATGAATTCGGCCCATATATGGAGTAATTGGGCGTGAATTTGCCCATTTAAGAAATACTGGACGCAAATCGACGTGTTTTTTACGATTAAAATCTTGATTAAAAGGTAATCGACAGATTTGTTTTACGATACAAAGCTCGAACACTGCTTGATCCATACTCGAACACGGACACGTATTCAAAATGTCATAGCTTGGTTGACTATTGCTCGATCCCATAGACCCAAATTTTCAAAATGGCATAGCGTGATCCATGCTCGAACACGAGATCGAATACTGTTTGATCCACGCTCGAATACTTAGACACAAGTATGCACATATCACAGCTTGATCCATGCTCGAACACATACAAGAATTCAAAGTAAGCCAACGTAAGCCAATCGAATAAGCTGGATAAACAACACCATGCATGGTGCTAGTGTTGGGGCTACTGCCCCCCGATTCCTCTCTGTGAGACATAACTCTCGGCTGGCCCCTTAGCCACCTTGTTTATTCAAACACCCTCCGCGTGCCTTCCCTCAAACAATTGGTAATAACTACCCGCACGCCACTGTTCAAATCCGTGCATGCTCTAGAAATCGCATGGCAGCTGGGGGTCGGAAGTCGGTGGCGTTGCTCGCACACGCGCGGCCGCCGTGAGCGGGTGATAACGCTCGTTTAAAGGGGCCATGGAACGGGTGTTTATGGTGGGTGTGAGCCCTCACGCAGCACACGTCTCCACAGCGACTGTACGGAGCGTGTACCCGTGGAAACACCGACCACCCACGTTATGAGCGCACACCCGTGGAGCACTGACTAAACACGCTGTGAGCGTACGTACACACACACAGCACCACGCGCTTTCACTCGCTCGTCCAAACCACACGAGGTTGCGATGGGTTATTAATGATTTATTATCAGCCGACTATGATTCACTTTTGGGTCAGTAGGGATCGGCAAGGCAGGCCTACACTATCGCCCAAGGGTCTGTACCCGATTGATCTAATTTGATAGGCTCTAAGCGGTTTTGGTTTCTCTAGCCTCAATCCCAATACTCTCTTTCCTCTTACTCACGGTTAGATGCACACGGCGATCCGGTGGTCTCGTCCTCGCTGCTCACCACGACGCGTCACATTGACGTTCAAGTGGCCTAGCTGGAGACCGTCCCGAGGGATGACTTTTGGAGCAAGAGAGGGCTCTACCTGTCTGCGCCCCCTTTTCATGGTTAACCTACATCAAAGAAAGCCGACCCGAGGGCCTTCTCGGCCAATCAGGTGGCCGCGCCTGTTCAGCCGCATTCCCGGTTTCCCTAACAATAGGTCTGCCGCTGACTGCGGTGCCGGCGGTGGTCCACGGGCGCTTTTGCTATGCTAATCAGCCGCGGTTTCCGTAACAAAGGGCTCGCCGCGGGCTGCTGTGCGGCGGCAGTCCCCGAGCACACCCGCTATGCCAATCAGCAGCCCACCCTGGCTTCTCCCCTCGTTCATGGCTGCGGCCCCCCCCCCTGCCTGTCTTGCCGATCCGTGTGTGTGGGGGTGTGCGTTTCACCCATGGTGGCTGGACAGCCCCCGCCGTGACCATGCAACCTCAACCCAGGTCACAGCGCTGCGGTGCGAATAAGCATCAGGGGAGTTCGCCCAATTCCCTGGCCGCAGGAAACCGTGAAGATTATTCCTATGAGGGTTTCCAGGTGAAAACTGTTGTCCAGGTGACCTCCCCTCGGAGCTCTATGGGAGGAAAATGTGTGAGGGTGTGTTTATGTGGGGGGCGGTGAGGGGGAAGCGGGGTCGGCCCTGTCGCTTGGTGGTGGTGAGGTCGTAGATGGGGTGCCCGCCGAGCAGCTTCGCGGCGGCGGCATCACATAGCCCCCAGAGGTGCCAGTCCCCATCCCGGGTTGACTGGAGCACCTCGCCTGGGTCGCACCCACGAGGAAGCGCTGCGGGGTCCGGGGGATCCGTCCGGACCTCGTGGTTGGTCTCGGGGTGGGTGGCACCGTCCTCTGGGGTTCCTGTGGCGGCCTTCTCCTCCTCTCCAATGGCTCTCCCTGTCCCTCGGCACCTGCGGGCTGGGGCACAAACTCAGCAGCAGAAGAGTTTAGGGGCCATCGCCCGCGCCGTCTCCTGACTAGATCGGGACGCCTCGGGGTCGGGGGCCCGGCGGGGCCCATGTAGCGTGTGAGGCCCCCGAGCACGGGGGGTGCGGGTACCCCGGGATTTCTGGGCATTCGGGCGGCGGGGTTCTCCCTCGCCGGGGCCGCTTTCCATGGTTTTAAGCGGCGGACATTGACCACCGTCTCTCGGCCCCTCTCCCCGCCCTGGATTAGTACCGTCCAGGGGGAGATCTGCTGTACCATGGTCCAGGGTCCTCGCCAGTAGGTCATCAATTTCCCCACCTGCCCGGCCCCGACGCGAGGGGTGTGTAGCCACACCTTATCGCCTGTTGGGAATAAGGGGGGCTCCACGTGGGGTCGGGTGCTCTGTTCCTGCCGCCGAAGCGCGGCTTCCCCTTGCGGGTATGCTCGGCCTCGGGCCTCCCGCAGGGTCTCCATCAAGTGTTCTACGGGGCGGCTCTCTTCCTCCGGTTGGGGGGGAATAAACGCCGAACAGCAGGTCTGCGGGTAAACGAGACTCACGGCCGAACATCATTAAGAACAGAATTTGTCCCGTCGACGTGTGTAGGGTGGTGGCGTAGGCGAATAGGGCGTAGGGGAGGTTTTCGTCCCAATCCTGTTGATTTGCGGCCGCCATACATTTGGCTTCCCCGCTAAGGTCTGATTCAAGTGCTCCATGCTGTGGTTCGGTCCTTCTGGATTCCGAACTCTCAGCACAGCGCCTGGAACAGCTCGGCCTCGAACTCGCGACCCTGGTCAGTGAGGACTCGTTCCGGGATCCCATGCTTAAGTACGTAATGCTCCACGAAAGCTCGGGCCACCACAAGGGCCGTTTTATCAGAGATGGCCACTGCCACGGGGTTGCGGGTGAAATACTCCACCGCTACGAGGATATACCGGTCACCTCGATGGGACCGCGGAAATGGCCCCTGTAGGTCGATCCCGACCAGCTGGTTTGTGCGGCTGACACGGAACGGCCTTAGGGGTACCTGATATCGTGTCGGTTTCGGTCCGCACTGCTGACAAGCGTGGCAGCCCTGTACCCAGGCAGCCACATCCTGCGTCAATTTGGGCCAGAGATACTGGCGACTCAGGGTCTCCCAAGTGCGCCGTTCCCCGTCATGGCCCCCGAGCGGGTGGTCGTGCACCAGCCGTAGCAGCTGGGGTCGCACCTGGGCGGGAACACAGATGCACCCTGGCTGGCCGGCTTCTGTTAGCTCTCATACCACCCCGTTCTGCACACACAACCGGCCTTACAAACCACTCCAGGGTCCTGGCAGGGCGTCCTTCTCTTGTAGGGCCGCTTCCACCACTGCAAGATCCAGATCCCACTGCTGGGTTCGTCTCAGCTGCTCGTCGTCCAGGCCCGGGAAGGCGCAGCCGACGTCCTCTTGGATCTGTCCGATCGGGGCGGGGTGGTTCGTCGGGTCCTGTTCTGCCTCACAGCAGGAGTTTTGCCTCACGGCAGATGGGGAGGGGGGGGGGGCGTATGTACACAGGAATTTCCTGTTTTTGATGCTGGTTTTGGTCACGTGACCAGGAAGTTGCGAATTAAGATTCCCGCTTAACCACGCGGGCGTCGGCCATTACGCACATAATTCAAGATGGCGGCACACATCACGTCCCAGTGAAGCCAGCCGCAGTTGTCCATCGTGGGACTTTGAGAAGCATTGTCTGTAAGTTTGTTTATGTTCTTATAATATTGGCAATGCTGTTGTAATGTTGGAATGACCGTTATAGTGATGTAAATGTCTTTATGGTGCTGTTAAGTTGTTGTGGTAAATACGAGGCCTAGTTAGCAATGAAGCCTGCAACTTTCCTTATTGTGGATGTTACTTATGATTTAGTAGGTCGAGTCAGACTTGTGCCCAGGTGGCTATGTTGCGATCCTGAGAGCAAAGATGACGAAGTATCTCATCCACAGTTTAGTGTTATGTGTAATGCTGTACATTTGGGGTGCAGTGTGATGAATACACGATGTGCCTTTATGCAACGCAGCGGCTTGTGCTCTTGTGTAGTTGTTCAGTGGTAGTGTGGGAGCCTGGTCCATCCAGGGTCTATTGCTGGGAAACATGTTATCTGGGACAATGTTCTGGTGCTGTGGTGTTCATTGTGTTGGTGTTTCCAGGTTATAACAGATGCTGTATCTGTGTTTTCTCACCAGTTTTACCTCGTTAAACTCAATAAATGACGTTTGGAGTCGGACGTTCATCCTGGCTTCGAGGGTTTATTGAACGCGAGGTTAACTACTCAGCTAGCGGTGCAACACAGTGCACAGCGAGGCCGAGACAGGTCCTGAGTCGTGAGCTCCGCGATCGCCAGGCGGTCTGCTGGGCTCCCAGCCTCCTCCGTGGGGGTCTCTGTGGCGCATACCGCACTCTCTCTCACCGGGGGGGGGGGTCAGTTGCCGCGGCCTCCCGGGGGTCCGTTGCCCGCCGGCAGCGTCCCCCCGTGAAACACGGGCAGGCCTCCTCCACCCTTGTCTCAGCGCACACCGCGGGCCGTCTTGATAAGGCGTCCGCGTTTGCGTTCATCCGCCCAGCCCGATACTCGATTTGCAGGTTGTACTCCTGCATCTGCGCCAGCCACCGGGCCATCTGCCCCCGCGGCTCCTTGAATGTAAGAAGGAACTGCAGAGCATAATGGTCCGTGCGCACGCGACACTTCCTGCCATACAAATGCGTCCAGAACTGCTTACACGCGAAAATCACAGCGTACAATTCTTGGCGGGTCAAGCAATAGATCAGCTCGGCCCCACTCAGGGTCCAGCTGGCATACGCAATGACTCGCTCCGTCCCATCCTGCACCTACGACAACACCGCGCCCAGCCCACTGCTGCAGGCGTCGGTGTCCAAAATAAAATCGGTGGTGAAATCGGGGAAAGCCAGGGTGGGGGTGGGGGTGTGGGTGAGGTGGTCTTTGAGGGTGGTGAATTCCGTCTGGCAGGCCCCCCGTCCACTGATAGGGGTTCTTAGGGGAAGTGAGTTGGGTGAGGGGGCGTGCAATCTCGCTGAATCCCTTTACAAATCGACGATAATAGGTGGTGAGCACCAATAATGATCTGATCTCCGTCAGGTTCCTTGGCCGTGGCCAATCCACTACGGCGCGTACCTTCTCCGGATCGGTGTGCACCCCTGCCTCGCTGACGCTGTGTCCGAGGTACCCCACCTCGCGCTGCTCAAGCTTGAGATGGGCTGCTCGCATTCGCTGGAACACCTCCCGTAACCTGGACCAGTGCTCAGACAGAGATCTACTGAACACTATCACATCATCCAGGTAAATCAGGCATTGTTCCCACTGCAAGCCCCGCATCACCAGCTCCATCAGCCACTGGAACGTCGCGGGCTCGTTGGTGAGTCCGAACGGGAGTACTCGAAACTCGAATAGTCCCATCGGGGTGGTAAAGGTGGTTTTTGGTCGATCCTCTGCCGCCATCTCTACCTGCCAGTACCCGGATGCAAGATCGAGGGTGGAAAAATACCGCGCTACGGCGAGGCTGTCAAAGGTGTCGTCAATGCGGGGTATGGGGAAGGCGTCGCCAAGGGTGACCACGTTCAGTTTGCGGTAATCGATGCAAAACCGGGTTGACCCATCCATTTTCGTTACTAGTAACACCGGGGCTGACCAGGAGCTCGCCGAGGGCTGGATAATGTTATCACGGAGCATGTCCCTGACCGCCTCCTTGATCTGGGCCCGTTTGGGTGTGCCCACTCGGTACGCGGGGAGTTTGATGGGTCGGGCTGCACCGGTGTCAATTTGGTGCTTAACGAGGTCTGTCCAACCCACGTCCGAGTCGTGTTCACTGAACACGTCGGCATACTCCCGCAGTAACCCGCGCAGCTGATCGGCCTCCCCCTTAGGTAAATCTGCCCAAGGTACGTGTAACGCGTCGAGCAGGGGAACGACCTCGGCTCGGGGAGTCGGGCCGACTCGCCAGGCCAGGTCCTGGTCGCCCTCAGGGCGACTGGGGTCCTCAGCCCAGAGTGCAAACACCGAGTCGTCAGAGTGGCGTGCGTGCAGGGGGTGTACGGTGGCTATCGGGGTGCGCCATTGCAGCATCGCCGGGGTACTGTGAGGGTTAAACATTCGCATTTACAATCGACCCCCATCTGCGTTTACCAACGTGGCGGAGCCCACCACCCCATAACGTTTCGCCAACTCCGGGTGGGGGGTTAGCATTACCTCACCCGATGGTTGGTGCACGGGGTCGGTGGAGGGTGTTGTCACCGGTACCAGCATCTCGGCGAGCGGCCCGATGGTGATGGCCGTCACCAGGGTAGCGGCCACGAGTGCGAAGAGGGGTCGATTCGGCTCTCGTCCCAGGAATGGTATCCGCTCCCCGCTGCTCTCCATGGTGGCACACCGCTGGCGGGGTTGCATGTTGAGTCCCAGCTTTTCCAGGAGGTCGGTACCTGCAATACACTCGTGGCACAACACACTCGAGACGTAGAACTCCTGGGTGCACACCTGGCTGCCTATGCGGACCTCCAGGGTGGCCTTCCCCAGTAGCCCCATTCTGGCTAAGCTCGCCGTGTGCAGTGCGCTGTCCGGGGCTTGCAGGCGGCTCACGTCGACCCCGATCATGCTGCAGTGCGCCGCACTCACGAGCGAGGCCACCGCCCCCGTGTCCAGCAGGATCCGGGTAAGCCGCTCATTGACCTGCCCCTCCACCAGGGACGTGGCCCCCATGATTCCCGCCACCAGCTCCCGCAGCCAGTCACCAGGAGTCGCCGCGTTCCTTGGTGTCGTTGCTGGAATCTGCGTGGGGGTCACTCGCTCGCTATTATCATTACAGCTTGTTTGTGTCGGGGCTACATCGATTTCACCCCCCAGTGGTCCCCTCTCTAGGGGGGCCTTAGTGTTTGACCTTAGCTCTTGTCTAGCTCGGGCGATCTGAGGACAGTCCCTCACTCGGTGTCCCCGTTGGTCACATATATGGCATGCAGGGGGAAGGGTGGCGGCTCTGTAGTGGGCTCCTTGCCCACTTCCTCTCCCCCCCAGTCTGTCGCTGCCTAGACTCTACTTCCAGTTGGGCTACCCTTCCAGTTAGCCCTCCTACCGTGGAGCGTAGCTACCCCATCTCGGACTGGATTGTCTCAACGGAGGACTGCAGCTTGGTCATATTTCTATTCGCTTCCTCGCGTATGTTGGCCACCTGGCCGGCAATATCTCCCATGCCGGTCCGTATCCCGGCTACCCACCCCGGGGTTGTCTCGCGGGGTCTCTGGGGCTCTCTTGCCCGTCTCCTTATTGGGTTGGCGGGCTCCTCTTCATCCACCTCCTCCTCGTCTGGGATCAGGCTCGCCATGGTGCACTCCTGTCCCGACCCTCGGAGCTGCACGCGTTCGCTGGAGAGCTCCTCGCACTCAAGCGCGCGCTCGACGAGGGTATCGAAGGGGAGGCCTGCACTACCCCTTTTGGTCTGCCACCACGCGGTGCGAACTAGATACCTGAGCAATTTGTCTGCAGCTAGTGCGTCAATGACCTCCTTCACGAACTCTGGACGGGCGATCCGTCTTAGTGATCGCACGTGCTCGGCATAGTCTCGGAAGTCCTCGCCGGGTTGGCGTCGGCGTGCCTCTGAGGCCGTCTTTGCCCGTATCGCGTTGTGTGTGCCGAAACGCATTTATAGTCTATGCATTAGCTCCTCTAATTGGGTTTGCGCGCTTTCGGGTAGTGCCTCTACAAAGTCGGCTGCCCGCCCATCCAGATTCATCGTAAGTTGTCGCAACGCCTGCGCATCCGACCAGCCATTAAGCTTTTTAGCCCCTATGATATTGCCGGAAAACGCCATGTAGGGGTCCCCTGGCCGGTGAACACATTCGTTACCTTTGCGTGGAGTAACGCGCCACGTTCCCGTGAAGATGTGAGGGTTCGTACGACTTCTGACACCATTTTGTTGAGGCTACTGCCCCCTGATTCCTCTCTGTGAGACATAACTCTCGGCTGCCCCCTTAGCCACCTTGTTCATTCAAACACCCTCCGCGTGCCCTCCCTCAAACATTGGTAATAACTACCCGCACGATACTGTTCAACTCCGTGCATGCTCTAGAAATCGCATGGCAGCTGAAGGTCGGAGGTCGGAAGGCAGTGGCGTTGCTCACACGCGCGGCCGCCGTGAGCAGGTGATAACGCTCGTTTAAAGGGGCCGTGGAACGGGTGTTTACGGTGGGTGTGAGAGCCCTCACGCAGCACGCCTCTCTACAGCGACAGAACGGAGCGTGTACCCGCGGAAACACCGACCACCTACGTTACGAGCGCACACCCGTGGAGCACTGACTACACATGCTGTGAGCGTACGTACACACACACAGCACCACGCGCTTTCACCCGCTCGTCCAAATCACACGAGGCTGCGATGGGTTATTAATGATTTATTATCGGCCGACTATGATTCACTGTTGGGTCAGTAGGGATCGGCAAGGCAGGCCTACACTATCGCCCAAGGGTCTGTACCCGATTTATCTAATTTGATAGGCTCCAAGCGGTTTTGGTTTCTCTAGCCTCAATCCCAATACTCTCTTTCCTCTTACTCACGGTTAGATGCGTACGGCGCTCCGGTGGTCTCGTCCTCGCTGCTCACCTCGACGCGTCACACAGACGTTCAAGTGGCCGAGCTGGAGACCGTCCCGAGGGCTGACTTTTGGAGCAAGAGAGGGCTCTACCTGTCTGCGCCCCCTTTTTATGGTTAACCTACATCAAAGAAAGCCGACCCGAGGGCCTTCTCGGCCAATCAAGTCGCCGCGCCTGTTCAGCCGCATTCCCGGTTTCCCTAACAATGGGTCCGCTGCTGACTGCGGCGCCGGCGGTGGTCCATGGGCGCCTTTGCTATGCTAATCAGCCGCGGTTTCCGTAACAAAGGGCTCGCCGCGGGCTGCTGCACACCGGCGGTCCCCGAGCACACCCACTATGCCAATCAGCCGCTCACCCTGGCTTCTCCCCTCGTTCGTGGCTGCGCCCCCCCCCCCCCTGCCTGTCTTTCCGATCCATGTGTGGGGGGGGGGGTGCGTTTCAACCGTGGTGGCTGGACAGCCCCCGCCGTGACCATGCAATCTCAACCCAGGTCACAGCGCCGCGGTGCGAATTAGCATCGGGGGAGGTCGCCCATTTCCCTGGCCGCAGGAAACCGTGAAGACTATCCCTATGAGGGTTTCCGGGTGAAAACCTGTTGGCCAGGTGACCTCCCCTTGGAGCTCTATGGGGGGAAAATGTGTGAGGGTGTGTTTATGTGGGGGGCGGTGAGGGGGAAGCGGGGTCAGCCCCGTCGCTTGGTGGTGGCGAGGTCGTAGATGGGGCGCCCGCCGAGCGGCTTCGCGGCGGCGGCATCACACTAGCCTCCAAGGTACCCGTTTCTGCCTGCAAATACGCCATTTAATGCATTAATTGGTACATATAACTTAGCCTAATCGCCATCAGTCTAACTCACCGGACACCACCCGAGGCACAGCCCAGTCACACTCCGGGAATTGTTTTATTTTATGTTTAATTATAAATAAAATACACACACATTTTAATGCGTTGTTTGATTTGATATATATTATATCTTGCTTAAACGCAATGATTTGAGGTCAAGCCAGCAAAGTAAAACTCAAAAGGGGTGAAATTCGCAAACATGACCATAGACAAACAATGGTGTTCATCGTGAAAAAAAAAAGTGACAAAACGGCACTTGTATTACCAAACTATGACAACATAGAAGCATTGCAATTCTGCACAAATATATACCATTGGTTGTATTCGCTAGATGCTGTTCTTATAGAGTTTCAGGAATCATGGTACAAACATGTCTTTAATTATTTGCACAAGTGTAATAAAAGACTCCGTCAGGCACTGCTGGTCTCCGCTTGTCTTTTATTCAGGTTCTTCTCCGCACCCCGCTCGTCTCCTCCACGGACCAGCGACGTCTCGTGTGCGCCCCGCGCACGCTCCCTCTCGCATGCCACGCACGCTCCTCCGTTAGCTTCTCTACTCCCGCACTCTGCTAGCCGACAGCGTGCTGAGGTCCTTCAGCCACGTGGCCGATGGCGGGGATCTCTCTCTCACCACCCAACCTGGCTCAGACTCTTAACTTCCCCGACTGCCTCGATCTCTTCCGGGCTCCCACTTATATCCATTCCCCCCACGTGACCCTGACTCCTTGCCTTCCGGATCGTCAGATCCGGCCTTCCCGTACTACCCCACTGGCTCCGCCCCCATTCACCTTGCCTCCCATTGGAGCAGAGGTGAACGGTGGCCCCTACCACACGCCCCGCAGACCAGGCTCTGCCCCCCAATACCCCTGGCCGTGTGATTGGACCAGAGCCCAGCAACAACCCCATTTACGCTCGCATTACATGATTCCCCCCTTTGATGAAAAAGCCATCCGTCCTGGCTGCAATAGGACAAAATAATGCGAGCGACAGCATCACAATCAGGAATCACCAGACACAACGGAGAGTATAACAACACAATTAATGAAAGGAATGGGATTTGGAACGAGTGCGGGTCGCCGGCCCGTCCTTCACGAGAGGCAGCGCCCTCAAAGGTCGCAGTCCCGACAGAGTTTTAGGAGCGGCGGAAACGGAACCATCCGCCACTGGTGAAAGCCTGTCCGTTTCAGCACCCCGTTCCCCAGAGAGGTCCGTAGTTGGGGCCCCTTGCAACTGCAACCGTGGCGGAGTTGGAGGGGCAGCGGGGCCAAGTGTCCCTGTCACCGTGGTAGGCCCACCCGGTGCAGGAATCCTTGTGTCCAGCAGGATCACTGCCGGCCCGTCTACAGGAGGCACGACAGGCACGCTTGCAGGTTGAAAAGGCAAAGTCAGTGGCGTGTTGGACGCGACAGACACTGGAAAGGCAATGTTAGGAGATGACGCATCCACTCGCGGGGCCACGTAGGGTTTCAATTGGGACGTGTGAACGTACCAACGCCGCGATCCGACCCGAACGCGCGCAGACTGGCCCCTGCCAGGGTTTGTGCAACTTAGGGGAGGTCCCCACCGGTACCTGTGGGCAGTGGAGCCAGGCCATGTCCCCCACTCGCCAGTGGGACCCACGATGAGAGCGCCGGGTGCAACGTTCGTTCCGGGGAGGGGCTTAACAGGACCCCTCGCCCACGTGCCAAGTTGCACTTCCACCGGCGGCACATTCTCGCGGCCGTACATCAAAAAGAAGGGTGAGTACCCCGTTGACGCATGTGGCGCCATCCGGTAAGCGGAGAGCACCCCAGGGATATGCAAATCCCAATCGGCCTGCTTCTCGCTAACCGTATGACAGAGCATGGCCGACAGGGTTCAGTTCAACTGTTCAACCATCCCATCAGTTTCTGGATGGTAGGGAGACGTCCAAATTTCTTAGTCCCCAGTGCGTCGCACACATCACGCAATAGGTTGGAAGAAAAATTTCGCCCTTGGTCTGTAAGCAACCTTTCCGGCGCCCCCTTGTCCATCACATATCCAAACAGAAATGCCTCCGTGATAGACGCCACCGACTGGTCGGGCAAAGGCCAGGCCATCGGCCAGCGGGAAAGATATTCAACACCGACCAACAAAAATTTGTTCCGAGCGGACGGGGGAAAGGGCCCCAGAATATCCAACACCACCAACTCGTTAACCCGTGACACTTGTATCGACTGCACTGGGGGAACATACGGTTGCCCAGGCGGCTTCCGCTGGGCACAGTCGGAGCACGCCCGAATATGCCCGACGACGTCAGTCGTCATGCCGTGCCAAAAATAATCCCGCTGTAACGTCAACAAGGTTTTCTGCACCCTGAGATGTAACAACTTCTCAGTGTGCAGAATCCGAATCAACTCATATCGCAACAACGATGGCACAACAAGACGCCAGCGATCGTGCAAGCCTTTCCTCCACATCAACAAGCCATCCTTCACAGCCCAACTCTGTAAGGCCTCCAGCGAATCATCGAGCAATTGCTCTCGAATCCAAATGGAACACGGCAAATTTAAAACCCCGTCGGCTGGTTCTGGACACGTGGAAGCCCCGGGGGCTGTGGAACCCGCGTGCACCTATTCGTGCCAGAGGCACAGGCGCAGGTGGTTCCCTGCGGCAATCAGGAGAGCGCGTCCGCATTTGCGTGATGCGACCCCTTACGATATTTAATCTCAAATGAAAATTCCTGCAAAGTTTCCAACCATCGCGCCAATTAGCCAGACGGTTGGTCAACTTTCAGGGAATATTGCAGAGCTGCGTGGTCCGTGCGCACAATAAATTTGTGGCCATACAAATACGGGCGGTATTGACAGACAAAATGCAATATAGCCAACAGTTTCCGGCGGGTAACGCAATAGCGGGTCTCTGCCAGAGATTAAACGCAGCTCCCATAAGCCACAACGCGCTCGACGCCACCCTTAAACTGCGATAGGACTGCCCCAATCCCCGTGTCACTAGCGTCGGTATCCAGAAAAAAATGCAGAGTGAAATCAGGGTAGTCCAGCGTCAGCGCTGACTCCAAGCAATCGCGTAGGCCATGAAACGCCGCCTCCTCCGCCAGCCCCCAGCTGAACCTCCGGTTCTTTGCCATAAGGAGGTGCAACGGCCTAGCGATCGTAGCAAAATTTAGAACGAACCTGCGATAATAGGAAGCAAACCCGACAAAACGACGCACATCACCCACGGTGGCCGGAATCGGCCAGTCCTGGACGCACGTCGTTTTCTCCGGGTCCGTGGCCACACCGTCAGAGCTGACAATGTGGCCCAAAGAGCGCATGGATCGTTGCAAAAAGTGACACTTCTTGGGCTTAAATTTCAATTTGGCTGAACGCACCCTAGCAAAAACAGCATCCAATTTCTGAAGATGCTCCTCAAACGTACGGCTGAACACAATAACATCATCCAAATATATCAAGCACGTGTCCCACTGCAGACTGGTCAACACGAGTTCCATCAACCTCTGGAACGTAGCAGGGGCAGCGTTCAACCCCATGGGAAGACAATTAAACCGAAACAGGCCCTGCGGCGTACGGAAAGCCGTCTTTTCCCTCGAGGACTCATCCAGGGGGAGCTGCCAGAACCCCGAAGAGGTCAAGAGTGGAAACATATTTCGCCCCAGACAAGGCATCGAGGGAATCATCCATACGTGGCAGGGGTAAGCGTCCGCAACCAACACTTTATTTAACCTCTGAAAATCAACACAAAACCGCAAATTACCATCCTTTTTCTTCACCAGGACCACCGGAGCGCCCCACGGGCTGTTGGACGGAGAGATAATGTCAGCGGCTAGCATAACATCCACTGCACCACGCACATGATCCGTCTCCGCCGGGCTCAACCGATGTGGATTCATCCGAATGGGAGCAGCATCCCCGGTATCAATATGGTGGGAGAGCAACGAGGTGCGTCCCAGATCGAAATCGTCTTTACTAAAGACATCAGAATATTTCTCCAACAGCGCACGAAGCGCGGACCGCTGGTCCGTAGTCAAGGACGCATTTTCTTGGCACAACCCGGCGATCCATCGATCGTCCTGTGACGTTGAGGCCGAAACCCCCCCTATGAGGCCCCAGTGGGCTTGATCGTCATGGGCCGTGAAGGTGGTCGTAGCATGGGCCAGACCCGTTCCGGCCGGCACAACAACATTGTCCGCGCCTCCATTCAACACTTGCAAAAACGGAGGTTGACCCGGCCGTACAATCGTCCATGCCGCGACCAGCGCCAGGCCAGCCGTAACCGCGTTGGACGGCGACAACAACACCGCCGCCACCCCCTCGATCCCAGGCATGGGCTTCCGATAACGCAGTGGAATGAGCATCTGCGAGCCAGGTGAAATTCCGACCGAAACATCGGACAGCGCCTGCACCTGGCGGTCTGGGGCGGACTGGCCCCACGGCGACGGCAAAAAGAAAATCTTCTGGCCCGCCGGTAACTCAATACAATTCTGATCTACCCTTATCTGAATGGGCATCTTTGCCAGGAAATCGGTCCCCAATAAACACGGCACAGTGGGGGACCTGGAGATTAACACCGTCCACGAAGCCGACACACCCCCAACCGAAATACGCACCTCCACCTGACCAACGATGCCCATACTCCCTCCGTTCGCCGCAACACATGAAATGTAAACCGGTCGCACCCGCGGTGTGCGTCGTCCGGAGGCTCGTACGCTTCCGTCGAACGCCACTTTCAGCGTCGCCTTCTTCGCGGCTGCGATGGAGCGGAAGAATTTCAAAGACTTGTCATCCAGGAGCGTCGGCAGAACTTCCAAGGCCTCCACATTCGTCCACTTGGCGGATCGGACGGCCAACTTAAAACGCCACGCAAATGCGCTCCAATCTCCTCCAACTGAGAATGCTTTAATCGTCGTCAGGCGATGGCTGCGAGTCCCCGAGCTGCTGTCTTCCGATGCAGGCATCCCATGCGGCGGCAACAAGATGGCGGCTTCCATGCCGTGGCGGTGACAAGATGGCGGCTTCCCGCCGTTCGGCCGCGACCACACCCAAGATGGCGGCGTCCTGCCCCGTGTCGGAGAGGGCGGGAAGCCTCGCAGAGGCCTCAATGGCGGATGGCTCGGCCCCACCCGAAGGCTCCCCCGCTTCACGGCCCTCTGCGTGGCTGTCCCGGCATCATCGCTGTAATGACCAGGGTGACTAAATCCAGCAGAACGCCAGCCATCCTCGGCGCCTATCGACGCAGACGGCCCAGCCGCCGCGACGACATCTTGTACTCCTGTCGTGTCGCTCGCCGCCACTTCGCCCACGCCCTCCATGGTCGGGACCGCCACCACCGGAGGAAGGTCCTCTTCATCTTCTGAAGATGGTGCAAGTATATTCTTTTTCTTGAGATGTTTTGACATCTCGTTCCACTTCTGACACCAGTGAAATTAAAGACTCCGTCAGGCACGGCTGGTCTCCGCTTGTCTTTTATTCAGGTTCTTCTCCGCACCCCGCTCGTCTCCTCCATGGACCAGCGTGGTCTCGCGCACGCCCCGCGCATGCTCCTCGCGTGGCTCCTCCATTAGCTCCTCAACTCCCGCACTCCGCACACCGCTGGCCGACGGCGTGCTGAGGTTCTTCGGCCATGTGGCCGATGGCACGGATCTCTCTCTCACCACCCAACGTGGCTCAGACTTCTTGGTTTTTTCGGTAAAGTCACGTAGAAGGGGAGTAATAAAAT
>CM025620.2:1068470-1099433 GCA_014621495.2 Entosphenus tridentatus | reverse complement strand
ATTTTATTACTCCCCTTCTACGTGACTTTACCGAAAAAACCAAGAAGATGAATTCCTGCAGTCACGAAAGCTTTAAATCGAAAGTGGCTCAGACTCTTAACTTCCCCGACTGCCTCGATCTCTTCCAAGCTCCCACTTATATCCATTCCCCCCACATGACCCTGACTCCTCCCCTTCCGGATCATCAGATCTGGCTTTCCCATACTACCCCGCTGGCTCCGCCCCCGTTCACCTCACCTACCATTGGAGCCGAGTTGAACGGTGGCCCCTCCCACACGCCCCGGCAGACCAGGCTCCGCCCCCCAATAACCCGGGCCGTGTGATTGGACCAGAGCCCAGAAACAACCCCATTTACGCTCGCATTACACAAGTACCACGACTGGAAGTCAATGCACGCAATTTGTTGGGTAATTAAGCCGGGAGGAGTTACATTATTGTGTCCAGGTCGACAGGGGCATTTAAACAATACATATTTAGAAATGATGCCATTCCAAAAGACCTTACAGAGAAACATTAGGCGCATCCATGATTGACTGTACAAACTTGCAAAGACAATATTTACGTGGAGCCACAACCACGGAGCAACTCCGTAAGCGCAGTGATTCCCTCCCGGCCCCTTCACTAACCACACATGCAGCGCACCCACGTAATGTCCTGGCGGGGGATTGCCTGGCACATCGGGTTTTAATGCGAAGGACCGCTAGAGGGAGAGTCCCACGGTTTCTCAGTGCCAGGAGATTGGCCGACCCTCACAGGACACGTTACATTGCGGTGCCCCTAAATTGGATTAAAATTATATGGGTGCAGAAGGAAAAAGTTCACTGGGCCAATAGCAATAAGTTATTCACGACATTGGGAAAGACTGAGGGTGGAATATTAGGAAATAAACTCCTTTAAAAAAGTTTTTTTAAACAACGGTTTTATTAACACCTTCGTTTAACTCACGGTCGAGACATGCGGCACCTGCTTTTTGTGCGAACCGATTCCACAGTTTAGGGACCGCTTTTGACCTACACAAATGTATATAAATAATAAGGCGTCCATACAAAATCTAAAATTGCTTTAAAGTAGCGAATTTTTGATTAATTTGTTCCGATTTTTATACAGGCATGCATTGTCACCGGATCTAAGTACGTGTGCAAAATGTGGAATTTATTGGACAATGGAAAGTGGACGAATTTTGATTACAATATTTGAACACTACTAACAGAGGAATCAAGTTAAGTAAAACCATTGAAAAAGAGCAAACCCGTAGACGAGAACTACTGGACACAGGAGAACAATGGGTGGGAGGAACAGCAGCACTCCCCCATGGGAGAAGAAATGAAAAGGAGCGCAAGCACAGGTAAGCGCCCGATTGGCTGCGCGGTACGACGTCACTTTGGGCCTTTGAAGTTAAGAACATTAAAGGAGGAGCTAGGAGACGATTTCGCTCTCTTGGCTTCAACCTCCAGGGCAGTCAAGACTCTCTCCCTGCCGCCCTGCCTCTTCGAGCCGCTCACAGCATCCGTGTGATGCCAGCGAGTGCTACTGCGAGACAGTGATAGGTCAAGCCTTTCCTCGTCCTTCCTCCGACTCGCTCAGCGTCCGTTGGATGCCACGAGTCCAGCTTCGAGGTACGTGGTAGGACGTTTCTGTGACTGGTTTCATAGGCAGGTTTAGGCTAGGCTCTCCTCGCGAAATATTCCACCTCCAGGTAGTGTGTATTTGCACCGTTAATAAACTTTAGTTCAGAATATCGGTGCAGTATGATTTATGTGTATATTGGTAGAAGCTCGGCGTGGTGTCTGCGATTTGTGTGTGGCACGACTGCGTGGCTAGACGGTGTGCGCGAAAGAGCAGCGTCGGCACGGTGTTGGTAATTTGAGCGCGTGTGTGAGGCACACGTGTATTAAAACATAAATGGCCACCGACGCTCGCGCGTGTTTACGTGCGCGTGTGTGTAAAACGCGCACCTGCAGTGTGCCGTGCAATAAACCCGCTCGCCGGCGTTTACACAGCGTGTTGACACAGCGGCAATAGCATTAATGGCGAGGCATGCACGTGTATTCATATAGCCCTTTAGCATTAGTCTTTGCGTGCTAGAAGATTGGGCTTAGCCACCCGGAGAGGCGCGTGCATATGCATACAGCCCTTTAGTATTAGCCTTTGTGTGCTAGCAGATTAGGGCTTAACTACCTGCATATTTATACCGCCTCCGTCCCGTTTTCTTTAGCGCTAACCTTTGCGCGAAACAAGTGCCTGCACATGCGCGTGCATGCACGCCTCGGCATTCGCTTGTGTGGTGGTGTACGTGGCCGTGTGGGAGATAACCCCGGGCGATGGGGAGCCAGCCACTTTGCTATGTCCCTCAGCGAGGGCGCTGGCGTGGGGGGGGGGGAAACCCCCCCACCCGGGGGGGGCCCGGCGCGCGGCCCCCCCCGCGGCGGCGGGGGGACCGGGCGGGGGTGGACGTCGCGCCCTGCCCGCTCACAGGGAGTGGGGAGGCGGACGTCGGCCCCCACAATATAGTGTCAGAGGTGGTATGACACCCCACGCCTCCAAGGGAGAGAGGCGCCCCACCCCAAGCTAAGGTAAGATACGTATTCATGGGGCAAGGAATTCTATCATGGAAATCGTTTTCCCAGAACCTCACGTACGCTAAAGATATTAACAGCTGGACGGACGCGCAAGCATAACAACATCTGAATACGCATTTGGATGGGTAGGCAGCCGACTTTGTACGCCTACTCGACCAACGCTTCGGTGCGTGCAATGAGGAGGAAGCGAAGGCAACATTAGATGCGCGCCGCCGCTAGCCCAGCGAGGACTTCCGCAACTACATCAAGGACGTGTGCTAGCTAACACAGAGCGCACGCCTGGGGTACACTGTGGAAATCATTGAGGACCTCGCCGCCAAGAACATCCAGTGATATCTGACTGGCACCTCGTGGTGGCAGCCAGATGTGAGCTGTGCGCGCCTCCCATTTAACGCCCTTGTTGAGCGCGCACGTGCATGCGAGAGACTCGCTAATGAGCACGTGCAGTTCCGAGGGTTGGGATTGAGCCTTCTTCCAGAGGAGGAGGAGGAGCTCGCCAGGATGGTGAGGGGGGGTGGGAGCCTCCGGGACCCCGTGAGACAACCCCGGGATGGGTATCAGGGATACAGACTGGCATAGAAGATAGAGCCGGCCAAGTGACCCATTTGCGCGGGGAGGTGACCCAAGTAAGCAAACAGGTGATCCAAGTACGCGGGGAGGTGACCCGAAATATGCACAAATTGCAGTCAACAGTGGAGGTAGTCCAGGCCAAGGTGGGGGGGCTACGCTCCACGGAGGTTGTCTCCGTTAGACGCAGAGCTCGGGCAGATGTGTATCTGAGGGGGAAGAGGGAGTGGGCAGGGTGCCTCCTACGGAGCCACCACCCTTCCCCGGGCATGTTATCTATGCGACCGTCAGGGGCATCTCATGAGAGACTGTCCCGAGATCGCCCACGCTAAACATGCCACGGTTAACGCCAATGCCCCATAGAGAATGAACCAACTAGGGGTGCAATCAACACGGTCCCAACATAAATAGACGATAAAAATAATGGTGAGCGAATAACCCCCACGCAGATGCCGACAACAACACCCAAGGAAGTGGCGACTGCGGGCGACTGGCTGCGGGAGCTGGTGGCGGAAATCACGGGGGCCAAGTAGCTGGTGGAAGGGCCGGTAAACAGGCGGCGTACCCGGATTTTGTTGGACACGGGGGCGGTAACCTCGCTCGTGAGCGCAGCACACTGCAACATGGTTGGGGTCTATGTGGGCCGACTACAGGCCCTAGACTGCGTGCTGCACACTGCGAGTGGAGCTGGGATGGGACTGCTGGGGAGGGTCATCCTAGAGGTCCGTCTCAGACATCAGAAGTGTGACCAAGACTTCTACGTGTCGAGCATGTTGTGCCACAAGTGTATTGCAGTTACCGACCTCCTGGAAAAGTTGGGGCTCAATATACAGTCCCGCCAGCAATGCGCCACTGTGGAAGGCAGCGGGGAGCAGATTCCGTTCCTGGGACAAGAGCTGGATCGCCCCCACTTCACACCCGTGTCCACTACCCTGGTGTCAGCCATCACCATCGGACCGCTCGCGGAGATGCTAGTACTGGTGGCAACACCCTCCACCGACCCAGCACACCGACCATCGGAATTGGCGGCACGGTACGGGGTTGTGGGGGTCAGCCATGCTAGTAAACGCGGAAGGGGGCCACCTGTTTAAGCGGGTATTTAACCCCCACAGTACCCCAACAACACTGCGATGGCGCACCACGGTAGCCACAGTACACCCCCTGCATGCACGCCACTCAAACAGCTCAGTGTTTGCTCTCTGGGCTGAGGACCCCTGCCGCCCCGAGGACAACCAGGACCTGGCCTGGCGGGTCAGTCCGACTCCCAGAGCAGAGGTTGACACGCTACAGGTACCCTGGGCAGATCTACCCAAGGGGGAGGCTGATCAGCGACAAGGGTTACTGCCGGAGTACGCTGACATGTTTAGTGAGCATGATTCGGATGTGGGCCGGACAGACCTCGTTAAGCACCAAATTGACACAGGTGCTGCCCAACCCATTAAACTCGGGTGGGCACACCAAAACGGGCACAGATTAAAAAGGCGGTCACGGATATGCTCCACGATAACATAATCCAGCCCTCAGCAAGCCCCTGGTCTGCCCCGGTTGTACTGGTGACGAAAAAGGATGGGTCGGACCCGGTTATGCGTTGATTATCGAAAGTTGAACGCAGTTACCCTCAGCGAAGCCTTCCCCATCCCCCGCATCGATGACACCTTTGACAACCTCGCAGAGACGTGGTATTTTTCCACCCTCGATCTAACGTCCGGGTACTGGCAGGTGGAGATGGCGGAGGAGGATTGGCCAAAGACCGCATTTACCACCCCCATTGGACTGGTCAAGTTTCGAGTGCTTCCATTCGGACTCACTAACGTGCCTGCAACGTTCTAGCGGTTGATGAAGTTGGTGATGCGGGGCTTGCAATGGGAACAGTACCAAATTTACCTGGATCACGTGATAGTGTTCAGTAGGTCCCTGTCTGAGCACTGGTCCAGGTTACGGGAGGTGTTCCAACGACTGCGAGTAGCCCATCTCAAGCTCAAGCTGTGTAAGTGTCATATTACTCAGCGCGAGGTTGGGTACCTCGGACACCGCGTCAGCGAGGCAGGGGTGCGCACAGACCCAGAAAAGGTACGCACCGTAGTGGAATAGCCACAGCCGAGGAACCTGACAGAAATCAGGTACTTTTTGGGGCTAGCCACTTATTATTGTCTTTTTGTGAATGGATTCAGCGAGATTGCACGCCCCCTCACCCAAATCACTTCCCCTAAGAACCCCTATCATTGGACGGAGACCTTCCAGATGGCCTTCACCACCCTCAAGGATCACCTCACCCATACCCCCACCCTGGCTTTCCCTTTCCACAGATTTTATCCTGGACACTGACGCCTGCAGCAGTGGGCTGGGCGCTGTGTTGTCACAGGTGCAGGATGGGACAGAACGGGTCATTGCATATGCCAGCCGGACCCTGATCGGGGCTGAACTGATTTATTGCAGGACCCGTCATGAACTGCATGTCGTGATTTTTTAATGTAAGCAGTTCCAGCCGTATTTGTGCGGCAGGAAATGTTGCGTGTGCACTGACCATTATGCTCTTTACATTCAAGGAACTGTGGGGGCAGATGGCCCGGTGGCTGACGCAGCTGCAGGAGTATAACCTGCAGATCAAGTGCAGGGCTGGACGGATGCACGCAAACGCGGACACATTGTTAAGGCGACCCGCGGTGTGCTCCGAGACACGGGCTGAGAAGGCCTGCCTGTGCTTCACGGGGGACACTGCCGACAGGCAATGGCCCCCCTGGAACGCCCTGAGACTAACTCCCCTCCCTTGAGAGAGAGTGCCGTGTGTGCCACAGAGGTCCCTGTGGAAGGAGCCGGGGGCCCGGTGGGCCGCCCGGCGGGCACGGAACCTGCACCCAAGAGCCCGACAGGGTGCTTGGCCCTGACCGATCAGATCCAAGAGGACGTCGGCTGTGTGTTTCTGGGCCTGGACGACGAGCAGCTGCGACAGGCCCAGCAGCAAGACCCGGACCTTGCGGCAGTGGAAGCGGCCCTGCGGGAGGATAAAGTCGCCATACAGGGACCCTTGGAGTGGTTTCTACGCCCGATTGTGTGTAAAGAACGGGGTGGTGTGGGAACTAACCAGAGTCGGGCAGCCGCGGTGCATCTGTGTTCTCGCCCAGGTGCAGCCCCAGTTGCTACGGCTGGTGCACGACCACCTGCTAGGGGGCAATGAGGGGGAACGGCGCACTCAGGAGACCCTACGACGCCAGTATCTCTGGCCCAAACTGAGGCAAGACGTGGCCGCCTGGGTACAGGGCTGCCGCACTTGTCAACAGTGTGAACAGAAACTGGCGTGGTATCAGGTACCCCTGAGGCCATTCCGCATCAGCCTGGCGAACCAGCTAGTTGGGGTCGACCTACAGAGGCCTTTCCCACGATCCCACCAAGGCAACCGGCATATTCTCGTAGCGGTAGAATATTTCACATGCTATCCAGTGGCAGTGGCCATCCCCGATAAGACGGCCCTTGTGGTCGCCTGGGCATTTGTGGAGCATTACGAGCTTAAACATATGGATCCCTGAACGAGTCATTACTGACTAGGGTAGTGAGTTCGAGGCAGAGCTAATTCAGGAGCTGTGCTGGGAGTTCAGAATCCAAAAGAACCGAACCACGTCATAACACCACCCAGAAAACTGGAGGATGGGAGCCAGCCCATGGAGCACTTAATGCGGATCCTGCGGGGGGCCCGTGGCCAGGCCTACCAACAGGGGGAGGCCGCACATCAGTGGCAAGAGAAGGGCGCCCGCCCCCCATGTGGAGCCCCCTTCTACTCAGCGGGCTCTAAGGTATGGCTGCATACCCCACACGTAGGGGCCGGACAGGTGGGAAGCTGACCACCTACTGGCTTGGACCCTAGACCGTGGTGCGGCAGATCTCTTTCTGGATGGTACAGATCCAGGGCGGGGAGAGGGGCCGCTGACTAAAACCGAGGGCGGCCACGGCGGGGGAGGCACCCACCCTTCGGGTACCCCAAAACCTCAGAGCCCCCACACCCCTCATGCCCCCCATATCCAATGGCACACCCCCGTACATGGGCTCCGCTGGGCCCCAGTTCCCAGCGGACCCCAAACCCAGCAACGAGGCGACGGGCGGGGCGGCACTTATATCCCTCAGCCTCTGAGGTTGTTCCCCAGCCAGCGGATGCTGGAGGACGGGAGCAGCCTCTGGAATGGACACGGAGATCGCCGCAGGAGCCTCGGACAGCTCAATCACCACCCATAAAACCGCCAACAAGGGCCGGGCAAGTACCACTGACTCCCCGGCGCTATTTGGTTGGAGCGATCCAGGCGACGTGCTCTAGTCAGCCCGGGACGGGGACAAGCACCTAAAGGGGCTATGTGGTGCCATGACCACACGATTTCCTCCCGGTCCCTGCACTAAAGACACACCCTCATGCAGCGCACTCACGTAGTGTCCTGGTGGGGGATTGCCTGACACATCGGATTTTAATCCTAAGGGCCCCTAGAGGCAGAGTCCCATGGTTTCCCAGTGCCAGGAGATTGGCAGACCCTCACAGGACATGTTACATTGCCGTGTCCCTAAATTGGCTTGAAATTGAATGGGCGGAGAAGGAAAAGGTTCAGTGGGCCAACCGCAATAAGTTATTCACGACATTGTGAGAGGTTGAGGGTGGAATATTAGGCAAAAAGAGCAGATCCATAGACGAAAACTACTGGGCATGGGAGAAGAATGGGTGAGCAGAGCAGCAGCACTCCCCCATGGGAGAAGAAATAAAAAGGAGCGGCAGCACAGGTAAGCGCCCGATTGGCTGCATGGTAGGACGTCACCTTGGGCTTTTGAAGTTTAGAGAATAAAAGAAGATCCAGGGGACGATTTCGCTCCCTTGGCTTCAACCACCAGGTTGTCAAGACCCTGTCCCTGCCATCCTGCCTCTTCGAGACGCTCACAGCATCCGTGTGATGCCAGCGAGTGCAGCTGCGAGACAGTGATAGGTCAAGTCTTCCCTCGTCCTCCTCCCTCCTACTCTCTCAGCGTCCGTGGGACGCCGCGAGTCCAGCTTCGAGGGACGTAGTAGGACGTTTGTGTGACTGGGTTCATAGGCAGCGTTAGGCTAGGCTCTCCTCGCAAAATATTCCACCTCCAGGTAGTGTGTATTTGCACCGTTAATACACTTTAGTTCAGAGTATCGGTGCAGCGTGATTTATGTGTGTATTGGTAGAACCTCGGCGTGGTGTCTGCGATTTGTGTGTGGAACGACTGCGCGGGGAGACGGTGTGTGCGAGAGAGCGAGCAGGGGGAGCTGCAGTGTCGGCGCCGTGTTGGTAATTTGAGCGCTTGTGTGAGGCGCGCGTGTGTTAAAACATATACAGCCGCCGGTGCTCGCGCGTGCTTACGCACGCCTTTGTACAAAACGCGCACCTGCAGTGTGCCACGTGAGTCGATAGCGCGGGGGCGGGGTGCGATAAACCCGCTCGCTGCGGACAGCGTGTTTACACCGCTGCAATAGCATTAACGGCGAGGCGTGCGCGTGTATTCATACAGCCCTTTTGCATTAGCCTTTGCGTGCTAGCAGATTAGGTCTTAACCACCCGGAGGGGCGCGCGCATATTCATACTGCTGCTGTTTCTTTTGATTAGCGCCTTTGTGTAAAATTTCGCACCTGCAAGGGCGCGTGCGTGCACGCCACCACGTTCGTTTTTGTGGTGGGGTACGTGGGCGTGTGGGAAATATCCCTGGGCAGTGGTGAGCCAGCCAATTAGCAATGTCCCTCAGAGAGGGAGCTGGCGCGAGGGGGGGGGGGCAATCACCCGATCAGCGGGGGCCCGGCGAAAGGCGGCCGACGAGGAGGAGGGGGGAGTGGAGGGGGTGGGGAGGCAGACGTCGGCCCCCACAGTTATATAGCCGCAGAGAAACAACAGGGGACAACTAAGCTGAGTCATTTTATTTGCCTTACAAATGATTCAAATCGGCATTATTAACTGACTTAAAAAATATATTGAATGCTTAGTTCCTGCACCAAGAGACCTAAGTCCTGAGCAGCGGTTCGCAAAAGTGCAGTTTACCCTCTTGCATACCTGTCAAACCCTTATCAGTGTATACCTTATTGCAGACTAATTGTGACCTTATTGGTCACCCCTTGTCTTTATAAATATCAACGTTCATCCTACAAAGTCCCATCACAAGGGAGGAACTCAAACGAAGACATTTTTTTCGCCCGCATTGAAACGGTTGTACCCCGTATGGACCTAAAAACAACATTTCTCTGTACAAGAATACGGCTAAACCGTAGGGGGTGACAGGTATGTGTAGTGTTCCCCCTTCGTTATTGGAAACTCTGTGATTTGGAAACTAGGTCCGTTAGTCTTCTTGGTTCTTTTGGTAAAGTCACGTAGAATGAAAATAATTTTTTTTTTTTAAAATAAAACATAATAAAATAATTCTAACGACGTTTCGGCCACAACGCAAGCAGCCGTCCTCAGGTGAAGAACAGGTCTGTCGAGAAGACAGAGTCTGAATGACACACATAAATTGGGTCCGTTAGCTTCACGACAAACTGGGCCTATATAATCGCGTTCCTTATTGATGTGATGAAGGGAATTGGCTTCGTGGTTTTCTATGTGTGTCTGTGTGTTACACAGGTCGTAAGCTCTGCTACGTCCCTACCCTCGCATATCCGCAAAAACTGCTTTCATTTCAGAATCACATATTAATGTTAGATAATGTGGATTAATGAAAATTGAAGATAAAACTGTCAGTATTTGCATATAAATATTTGTGAATATTTACATGTATTCACGTAAAAAAATGTATTTGTAGTGGTGGTAAGCGCCGGCGTGTAGCGAGTCATCGCGGGGCGGGTGCTTACATCACGGTCCGCATGTGGGTGCTTACATCGCGGTCCGCATTAGCCCCGCCTTATATAAGGCGGCACGCGGGAGCGCTCGAGGCAGTTTTACACCAGCGAAGACCGAAGACGAAGAAGCTGCCTAGGACCCGGGACCCCTAGCCCCGCTGCCCTTATCAGGGCCGGGTCTCTGTGTGGCCCGGTGGTGAGACCCTGGGTACCCATCAGCCCGACGTCCTTATCAGGGCCGGGTTGATGGGCCAGTGGTCGGGTAGCCGGTGTGGGCTCAGAATAGTGTAGCCGGTGTGGGCTGAGAACAGTATAGCCGGTGTAGGCTCAGAACAGTATAGCCGGTGTGACTGAGAACAGTATAGCCGGTGTAGGCTCAGAACAGTATAGCCGGTGTAGGCTCAGAACAGTATAGCCGGTGTAGGCTCAGAACAGTATAGCCGGTGTAGGCTCAGAACAGTATAGCCAGTGTAGGCTTGGGATAGTGACGGTATATACAGCCTTGTGTAAGCTGTATGGTGTCAGCGTTACGTGAAGAGAACAATAAAGAGAAGTGCTGCCCCTTCACTCGTCTCCTGCCGGATTACTACGTTACAACTGGTGTCAGAAGTGAAACAGTCTTCCCGGCATGGATACCAGGAAGACTGTGCGTACTCACGATCGCGAACAGGAGGACGACCAGGAGGGGCTGGCTCACCAAGCTGCGGGGGGAGAGGCAGAGGGGATGCCGACGCCGCAGCTCCCGTCGCAAATGGCCGACACGCCGCTCCACTCTCAAGATGGGCTCCGGGACGCGCACTCCCGCCTGGCCGAGTTGCTGCTTGCCGCCGCCTCCATTTTGGCGGAGATCACGGCTTCAGGAGGAGATGGAACCGCCGGGAGGGAGGAGAATTGGCACCAAACGCCGGCTCGCCCCAGCGCCGCTCCGCGCACCACGGATTGGCGCCAAAATCTTCTTCCCGCCACGGACACTGAAATTGGCGCCAATTTCCCGCCTGGGTTGTCGATTGGCGGGAACCAGGAGCACCACGTGGCCGACGACTTCCACGGGCCGCCTCCCGCCTCATCGCCGCGCGCCGGGCATTGCCGTGACCAACCCATGGAAGGGCCCACGGCTGCCAGGAGTGAGGGTGCTGCAGGGGGCCTTCTGCTATCAGAGGAAGAGCAGGCGCTTCATCAGTGGCTACCGCCGTTGACTGTCTTCCAAGCCGAGGGAGGTGATTGGGGAGCCTTCCAACGGAGGTTCCTCGCTCATCAGGAGATGTCAGGGTGGTCCGACGCCACGGCGCTGCGGGCGCTTCCGGCGACTCTGGACGACGACGCTCTCGCCACCTTCCGGTCGACTCCGAGGGCCGGGCGCTCTACGCTACAGGCCGCGCTCCGTCTTATGGCCAGGGTCTACGGACCACCGTCGGCCTGCCGCCACCAGTTCTACGCTCGCCGGAAGGGTGACGCTGAAACCCCTCTCGCCTACCGTACTGCGCTTCTGGCTTTGGCCGACGCCGCCTTTCCTCGAATGGACGAGGAGGGCAAAGACGCCATGGTCACGGAGCAGCTTCTGGCGTTGGCACAGGACTTGGGGGTTCCCATTAACGCGGCTGACGAAGTGGACATATGTTCGTTGCGGGTTGCTACGAGCATCCATGCACACAAGGTTCTCAAGCGGAAAAGACCCGTTGTCTGCGCGTCAGCCTTCATTCCTGCATCAGCCACGCCACCCTGTGAACCCCAAGACGCTCTACCCCAAGAGGAGGCCTTCGCCACGGCACAGGCGGACGACTGGAGGTCGGGTGCTCGGTCACCCCTGCGGCCGCCCCGCAAGCTGGAGCAACCGAAAGCAGCGACGCCGCTCGTCAGGTGCTACAACTGCGGCCTTCGAGGCCACGTCGCATCCGGGTGCCGGGCTCCACGTCGAGGCGCCACGGGACCTCGGCCGGACAATGCCCAAGGCCCCAAGTCGCCTCAACAGCCCCCGGCAAGTCGCGGCACTACACATGTTCGGCCCACGCACACATTGCACACGGGTCGCCGTTCTATGGGTGTCGGGTCGCGCGAGTTGGCTAATGCTTCAGTGCGGGGAGGGGGGTGCGTACGGGAACTCGGACCGGGTCAGTGGTCTGAGCTGGCCCATAGGGTCGTAGCCGCGTCGGCCGGTTCGTCCGTAGTAGCTGGGTCGATTGACGGGGTTGATGTGTGGGTTTTGATTGACATGGGGGCGTCGGCAACGGTCATTTCCGACCTTATATATAACATTTTACCTGTTCAATGTCGACCCTTACTCCCGGTAGACGTTCCATGTTATGCGGCGAATGGGGGATCCTTGGGGATTGTGGGTCAGATCCGGGCGGCTATTCGCATCGGGGATATTAGGTTATCGGGACTTATTTTGGTCTCTTCTTCCCTTGCGGTTCCCTGCTTGTTGGGTACGGATTTTCTGGCTAAAATGCCCATTAACATACTAATTGACCAGGGTTGCATCGAGCTTCCCTCAGGCCACCGCATAGCATTCTGTCGGCCCCTACCAAATTACGCACGGTTTGCGCAACGGTGCGTGCGAGGGTTGCCCAGACGGTGCGCGTACCCCCGGGATCGCAAATGCTGGTGCCTCTTCGGTTGCAGAAGCCCTTTGAAGTGGGTACGACGGAGCAGGGTGTACTGTTGGGTCCGTCTAATGCAGCTGTCAGGGGCTTGGATTTGGCGGTGGATTCAGGCAGTGGTGCGGGGAGACAGCGACCCTTTCGTGGTAGTTTTGAATGCGGGGTCGCGAGCCGCTGTCATTCCACAGGGTACCGTGCTTGCTCATGCGGCACCGGTGCCTGTGGGTGACCAGCTGGTTGCGCAAGTTGAGTTTGCTCCTGGCCCGCATCTTAAATCAGGGAGTGATGGGGAGTGGTTGGACTCGCTGTGTGCCGGATCCTGTGACCTGTCTAGCTCACAGTTGGGGGCATTGCGTGGCCTGTTACTTGAGTTTTATGACGTTTTTAGCAAACATAAATTTGACATTGGGTGCACTGACCTCTTATGTCACCACATTGACACGGGTGACGCGGCCCCCATTCGGCAAAATCCATTTCGGCTAAGCCCGGCCGAAAAAGAGCATGTTCAATCGGCCGTCAATGACATGCTGTCTGCCGACATTATCTCGCCCTCATCCAGTCCGTGGGGGGCCCCCATCGTGCTTGTGAAAAAATACGATGGGTCCCTGCGCTTTTGCGTCGATTTTCGTCGCCTGAATAAGATCTCTGTGGCTGACGCATATCCGCTCCCCAGAATGGACGAATCCCTGGATGCTTTAGCGGAGCAAGATACTCTTCGACGTTAGACCTGCTGTCGGGATTCTGGCAACTGCCCCTTGACGAAGTGTCAAAGCCAAAAACTGCGTTTCGCACGCCTGTCGGCCTGTTTGAGTTCAATCGGTTACCGATGGGACTCCATTCCACTCCCGCCACGTTTCAGAGGTTAATGGAATTGGTTTTGTCGGGCCTTCAATGGGATAGCTGTTTAATTTACCTGGACGACGTCATCGTTTTCAGTAGAACGTTCGAGGAACACCTCCTACGGTTGAGGGCAGTGTTCCTCAGGATGCGGGCCGCTAAGTTAAAGTTTAAACCGCAGAAATGCCACCTGCTTCGGGAATCTGTACGGTATTTGGGGCATATCGTCAGCCGTTCGGGGATCTCCACTGATCCCGCTAAGACGCAGTGTGTCGGCTCTTGGCCAACGCCCACTACTGTCGGCGAGGTCCGCAGTTTTATTGGGTTTGCCTCCTATTACCGCCGGTTTGTCGAGCGGTTCGCCACCATCGCCAAGCCCCTGCATGCTTTGATGGCGAAAGGTGTTAAGTTTCGTTGGGGACCGGAGGAGGAGGCCGCCTTCTGCTCCCTTCGGCACACGTTGCCCATCACGGCTAGCGCTAAAAATAGCCATATGAATATGCACCCCTACCCTCCAGTGGATCAGCCTTAATCCGCGGTGTACCACTACTGATGCTACACAAAAAGAAGGAGATGACCTGCAGCAGGACCCTGGGTAGACGTCTCGCCGTTAAGGCTATTTCTACGGTGTAAACGCGCCACGTAAAGCACACTGTGCAAACACGCACGTGAGCGCAAGCACGCGGTAATGATGACGGTTGTATAGATGGTAATCTATGCGCACCTCACACACCCAACCCGCGCTGACACCCTGCAGCCCCGTGCTCGCTCTCTCACGCACCCCGCCCCGCACGCAGTCGCTCCACTCAAAAAATCACAGACACCACGCTCAAATTCACCCACACACACAGAAATCACACTACACTGATCTTCTGAACTGCAGTTTATTAATGGCGCGTCTATAGAAAACCCTGTGTGGCCCGGAGTAAATATTCTATGAGCAGCGCCTAGCCTATCCCTATTCGATTTCTGGGTGTACCCCCACTCTACTTTTCACCTCGCAAACGCACTCACGGTGTCGCACGGACGCTGTGAGAGTCGGAGGAACGGGGATCCGAGAGGTCTCTGCCTGGGGTCGAGTCGTAGTAGAACTCGCTAGCGTCTCTCGGACGCTGCGAGCGGCTGGGAGTCGGACCGGGCAGCTGAACGGCTGGAGGAGAACTACTCATCGTTTTTCCGCTCCTTCCTTTTATGCCCTCGGAATCCAAAGATCCAGGGTCACGTGGTGTTATCCTGCGCGGCCAATCGGGTGCCTACCTTTTGATTTTAAACCGATGCCCCGCCCCTACCTGGAGCGTTGCTTCCCATTACGCCTTGTATCCATTGTCTACGCACCCATCCTCCCCCACCCTGGACTCAACTGGTTTAATCTAGGTGGCCGTCCCGCGGAATACAAATCTGCAGTGGGTCCAGGAATTTTCCTCCCACCTCCTCTTATGCGCTGCTTGCACAGTGTTTGCCCTCGAGGCCCTATCTCCCTGTGCTGTGAGTGTCTCATTGCGGTTATCCCTGTGAGCTTCGTCGCGCCCATACATTTTAAGCCAATTCACGGGGGCCGCAATGCAATTTGGCCTGGGGGGGTCGGCCATTCTCCTGGCAATTGGGAAACCGTGGGACATCCCCGTTAGGGGCCCCTCGGGTAAAAACCCATGGTACCAGGTGACCCCCCCCCCCCACGAAACCCTACGTGAGTGCGTGTGTGGGTTTAGTGGGGGTGTGCGTGCATTCGTGTGGAGAAGTACCAGGGGATGGCGGCAACGGCGGAGTTGCTCCGTTGTTGTGGCACTACACATCTCTCACTCGGACACATTCAGAGCTGCCCCGAGACCTCCCCGAGGCACAAATCAGACTGTGGTGTTGCATCGGTTTCTAATATGAACAACTTAAAATGGTATCTTCATTTGGCAATTCGCCTTATATGTTCATGTTTAAAACACAACAAAACAATGTATAGAAAAGTATTTTATTAGAAAAAATGTTTATCATCTCCAGGTGCTTGGTGGGGCGGAGCCCCAACGCCTGGTTGTGAAATCAAAATATAGTTTGTAACAAAGGGAGTGAAGAGAATACAGTGCTCTGTTTATCATGTTTCGTCACCCTGGTGCAGAAGGTCAAATAGTATCATTAAAATAACGTTCATTACTTCCATATGACCATCACACATCAAGCTGCATATTCAGAAATGTTCATTGTACGCCGTGTGAAATCGGGAGAGCAACGCGAGTTAGACATCTGTTTTGTGGACATGTTAAACAGCATACATATATCTTCTTGGTTCTTTCGGTAAAGTCACGTAGAAGGGAAGTAATACAATAATAAAAATAAAAGCTGTAGTAACTAAACAACCACGTAAAAAGCTAAAGTATAAACTACATAGTATCATCAGTATGCTAAATATACTCTCAATAAGCTGAGCTACTAACTGTAAGTAATACATTACAATTCTAGGTCGCAAAAAATATAATATGCTTCCAGCTAAACTTTTTAAACTTTTTCCTTACATCACACGGGTCTATCCCGTACTATATGCTGCCATAGACAAACCCAACATTAAATTGTATACTGTATTACTGTACACTACCCTATGTCTTAGAATAATACATAGTGTAATATTACACTATGTATTATTCTACCCACCCAACTGTATACCACACTGCTGTATATTCACTATACAATTACGATACTAGATATTACCTTATACATTGTATTAAAGATGACACTTTAATACTATTTATTATTATACAATATGCTATACACTATACCATTGACCGTCGCATGAAAGGTACTAAGAGGAAGCAACGAAATATGTCAATGGGAGGGTGGTGGTAGGAAGCTTGCAGCGGAGCAAAGAATCCATTCCCTGCGGAGAATACAAGATATATAGTCAATGTCAGTGAGTGGAACGCGGTCTGAAAGTCACCGTAAACGTGGACACAATCAGTTAAGATCCGAAATGGTTTATTACGTCCTTCCAATGATTGCTAAGCCGGAATCCATCTTCTCGGTTGAAATTGTCTCTGTGTTTGTATATGTGGATCGCCTCATGAACGAATCTCTCATGGTAGCCAGATGGCTTGCAGAGAACCTCTGTCTTGGAGAAGTCAATATCATGTGAACCCACTGAATTATAACAGCGATTTGCCACGGCTGAGGTGTTTGTCCTATCGTGTTTCAAGTCTGCTTTATGTTCACGAATGCCGTCCGAGACATGTCGTTTGGTTTCTCCAATGTGACTGCTACCACAGAGGCAACTTAGTTTGTAGACGCCAGTGTACCGTATGTCTGGAATCACATCTTTTACAGACGGGACCAGATCACGGATTTGATGTACTGTGTTGAATCGGACCTGGATCTTGTGTTTAATCAGGATTTTGGAGATTTTTTTTGTGACCCCAGCAATGTAGGGTAAGGTGATGGTCTTGAGAGGCTCCTCAACAGGATCCTTCTTGATGGTTGGAGTGATGGCTTTGCGGATTGTGTAGTCGGAGTAACCATTAGCCTTAAGTGCTTGTCGTACGTATTTGAGTTCACTGGCAATGTGTTCCTGGTCGGAAATGCATTGGGCTCTATGGTATAGAGTCTTGATGAGGGAATTTTTCTGGGATGGATGGTGGTGGGAATCCGGTTTTAGGTAAGCATCCGAATGGGTGGCTTTCCTGTAGACAGAGTGGCTAATTGAACCATCAGGTCTCCTTTTAATTAGGACATCCAAAAAGGGTAGCTTGCCATCTTTTTCGACTTCCATGGTGAATCTGATGGCTTGGTGTATGGAATTGATGTGGTCGAGAAATTGGTCTAGAGCAGGCCGGCCATGTGGCTGATTAACTGATTGTGTCTACGTTTACAGTGACTTTCAGACCGCGTTCCACTCACTGACATTGACTATATATCTGGTATTCTCCGCAGGGAATGGATTCTTTGCTCCGCTGCAAGCTTCCTACCACCACCCTCCCATTGACATATTTCGTTGCTTCCTCTTAGTACCTTTCATGCGACGGTCAATGGTATAGTGTATAGCATATTGTATAATAATAAATAGTATTAAAGTGTAATCTTTAATACAATGTATAAGGTAATATCTAGTATCGTAATTGTATAGTGAATATACAGCAGTGTGGTATACAGTTGGGTGGGTAGAATAATACATAGTGTAATATTACTCTATGTATTATTCTAAGACATAGGGTAGTGTACAGTAATACAGTATACAATTTAATGTTGGGTTTGTCTATGGCAGCATATAGTACGGGATAGACCCGTGTGATGTAAGGAAAACGTTTAAAAAGTTTAGCTGGAAGCATATTATATTTTTTGCGACCTAGAATTGTAATGTATTACTTACAGTTAGTAGCTCAGCTTATTGAGAGTATATTTAGCATACTGATGATACTATGTAGTTTATACTTTAGCTTTTTACGTGGTTGTTTAGTTACTGCAGCTACATACTATTAACATTCCTTCCCTTTATTAATGCTACCCCTACCCCCTCCCTTTGATGCTGCTGATCCTGCATAATGCATGGGCATAGTATGACTTTGAAAACCCCCCGCCCACCTCCTACGCATTTCACAAGTAGCACTAGTCGCATTCCTGCACTTCGCATAAATATGCTAAATTCCTCTTCATATGCAAATTATTTTGTCAAGGCGCTCTTCCTCCTCCCTCCCAGCTTAAATAGACACTCCAAGCCTAGGACGTGTCATTCAGACTCTGTCTTATCGACAGACATGTTCTTTACGTGAGGACGGCTGCTTGCGTTGTGGCCGAAACATCGTGAGAATTATTTTATTATGTTTTATTTTTATTATTTTATTACTTCCCTTCTACGTGACTTTACCGAAAGAACCAAGAAGATGAATCCCTGCAGTCACGAAAGCTTTAAATCGAAGCATAAATATATAAAACATTAACCCATCACATTTATTCTGATGTGGTTGACCTCGGCATCTACAACGGTGCAGGGTTCACAGTGTACAGACATGGAAACGTTAACTATGTTAAAATCATCAAAGCTAATTTAGATATTGCGACTAAAGGTGAGCATACTGGAAAGGTGAGCATACTGTAGAGGTGAGCTGTTCATAAAAAATCATCACCATTTATTGAAAAAAGGAATTAATAGATATCCTAAGGAAATTCAGCATAGATGGTGCTGCATGCCAGTCGATTAAACTAATGGGATTAAAGATAACACCGTTTGAGACGAGGCTCAAAAGCAAGCCGTCTCTAGTGTGGACCAATCAGTTTCAACGACAATCCATATATTATCAGAAAATGTTTTTTTGTTTGCATTTTAACCACAAGCATTGTGGTTAATGCAGATATGATTCCTTGTAAAAGTTTCAGTTTGGTGTTTTAACATCTTACCACCTGTTTTGTTGTCAGAAAAAAAGGGGAAAAAACTATTAGCAATAGCAAAACAATTAAAATAACGTTCCTACATCAGCATTTTTGTCTAAGTTCGGGATTTGTCGGAACTGGATGAAAATGTTGAGTAATACTTATTTAATATTTATGAAAAGATATATGGTACTGATGCAACTCATGTTTTCTTGATAAGACTTGTACAGCCCCGAAAGGATAAATGAAGGCACCCTAAGGACGAGTGTCAGTGAGTTTGAACAAAATAACATAGCCGTGGATCAGGACAAATATGATCCAAAGGAAATTAAGTAATGGTTTAAATGTAAATATAATTAATATATTTACAACACAACTGATCTAAATAAAACATTTATTCTAAATCTGCAAATGTTATTTTGTCTTTTGCAGGTGGAATTTTTAAGGAAATAGATATATATATATTTTTTTTATTTTTACATTTAAAGTATTCATTAATATCTATTGTTGAAACTCAAAATTCGATTAAGAGTCACCTTAAAAATAAATCGAGTTTGCCCTGGCTAATACACCTGTAGAGAATATGTAAATTTTGAACATCAGGAGGACCTGGGAAAGAGAGCAATATATACTGCAGGGACATCTGTACCCGAGATAAATCTTGGGAAAAATTGTATAGGCCAATCGCTGAACAAACGCAAACAAAGTATTTCCACACAATGTGTCGCTAACATCACTGCAGAAAATCGAGCTGGAAGGCAGTCAGCAACAAAGAAGACAATACAAAAATACCTCAGTTAGAGGAATTACTGAAACATAAAATGTTGACACATTTCAACCTAAACAAACAGCCAATCAAAGAGACAAAATAAGGGCATAGGCAAAAACGACTGGTCAAGGAAAGTCTTGCGGTTTCTGCAGTGAAATAAACTATTGAGAAATATGTGAAAATCGTAGTGGTGCCAGCTTCTTAAATGTATGTTTCTATTACTAAGTTTACACAGGAAGTTAGATAGAATGTGAAAGCGGCCTTTAAAATAGTTTTGTAGCATTAATTTTGTAATTTTCTGATGTTAATATTTTTGGTTATTGATACAATATTACGAAGTTTGCACTTTTATGTTTGTCATGAACTCTGTGTGAGCAGGGATCAAGCACAGCTCAAGCACGAATTGAGCTCCCATCGAGCTCTGATGGAACACGGATAGCACCGATCGAGATAACACGTTCCTTCGGAGTGGGCAGGTAGGAACTTGGTTGGACAGTGCATTCGTACACGACAGACAGACAAATAATCCCTGGTGGGCAGTGTGGAACCTGTTGTTCCTACCTGTATAAAAGATAACTTGACTTGAAGTAGCCAGGCAGCCAGCCAGGTAGCCAGCCCCCTTAACTATCGGCCCCTCCCCCTTGCTTAGGCCCCTCCCATTACCCCCCTCCCTTAGGCCCCTCCCCTGACCAACCCCCCATATCCTTAGGCCCCTCCCCTGACCCCCCCTCCCTTAGGCCCCTCCTCTGAACCGCCCCCCCCTCAGGCCCCTTTGATGACTCCCCCCTTCCTTAGGCCCCTCCCCTGACCCTCTTCCCTTAGGCACCTCCCCTCTCTGTACCCGGCAGTAGGTCTCCACCATTCAAAGAGCTGTTTGTAAGGTCTCCACCAAACAAAGAGCTGTGTGTATCATATATTTATTTATGCACGACAGACAGACAGACAGTCAGACAGACAGACAAAAAATCCCTGGTGGGCAGTGTGGAACATTGTTCCTACCTGTATGACATTTTGAATACACGTGTCTATGTGTTTGAGCATGGATCGAGCATGGATTGATCTGTGATATTTTGATTACCTGTGTCTGTGTTCTGGCATGGAGCAAGCTATCATATTTTGATTACCGGTGTCTATGTGTTCCAGCATGGATCAAGCTGTCGTATTTTGGATACCTGTATGTATGTGTTCAAGCATGGATCGAGCATGGAAGCAAGCTGTGATATTTTGATTACCTGTGTATATGTGTTCAGGCACAGATCAAGCTGTGAAATGTTTAATAACTATTGGATTTTACTGTAAATTAGGACGAGAGTCTACCCACTGTTGGATGAAGTTTTCTCAATGCCGTGTTGGTTACTGGGTTTGTTGAACTATACCTCACCATGCTGCTCAATGCAAGGGGTGCCTAAGAATAAGAATTTGCTACTGGTATTAGCCATATTTGGGTATCGAACTCAGGTTATTGATTCATATTGCAGTGCACTAACCACTGCTCATCTCGTATATATATATTATAGTTGTGATATTCAGCGATATATGATTAGATCAACAAACACACCATTGTCAGGCATCACAAAAAACCTCACACTCTCAGAGAGGTAATGCTCATCCAATCAATTTATTGTACAGAAAACCAATACAATTATTTTCAAACTTTGAAGATTGTTCAGCACGAGTTTAGACCGTTACATGTCTTTTTTTTTAACGTCGGTGAGCTGCAGCAAAGCATTCAGAATCGTCGGATGCAGCGCACCGACTGCATGGTGGGGCTCATTGCACCGTACTCGCTGCACTTGCGGTAGTCGCCCTTCTCCAATAGGTACTGGCGCCCGCGGTAGTGCGGCTCCTCGTACGCCACCCAGGCGCCGTCGTGCACCCTCACAGAGCGCACCTCTCTCATGCTGAAGCGGTCGTGCAGGTGTGAGCAGTCTTCGGTCAGCTCCATGGTTTGCCCACCGAAGTCATCATGCTGATACATGGCCATGCGGAAGTTGGAACTGTTTTGCTGAAAGAAGGGAAAAAACCCACACACAAACAGGGTTTTAGATTTCATGCGTGGGGTTTCGCAGCCAATGTTATGGTTCGTAATGGATTTTGTTTGGGGGGTTTAGACCCCGTAATGACCTCACAGGACGGTAGCCAGACAAAATATCACGTGCACACTTTTCCTGTGAGAATGTTAAACCAACCTGGCGAGTGAAATGAACAATAATGCATTGCGCGTGTAAACTGTGGTACACGTGGCAAAATCATTTGATTGGATATATCCCCGCGGACATATCAGTATTGTTAAATCTAACTTATTTTTTTAAACAATTGGATTTTAAAAAATAACTCGAGGGCTCTCAGTTACTTCCAAATCAGCTTCGTGTCGTTATTATTGGCAGTGATTTTTATTTAGAAATGTACTTATTGGAACATTTCACCTAGAAAATTATTTGAGGTAAAAAATCTCATGGCAAAGGTGTCCAGGGTGTCAATTGACACATACATTGCAGGCATATATATGAAAATATTAAATATATAACCTATACCGTATTTTATTAAAACACAGTTGTTAAACACAGGCCTGAAAACGACAAGCAGCCAGCAACACACATTCAGTGCGACCTGAGATAAAGCCAATGTTGTGCTCAAACCAAACGCATGGCCATTAAAACACCGCATAACCCTGTATGTTTGAGTATTTCAAGTTCGTTTAAATGACAATTCAAATGTGAAAAACTTAGAAATGGTCTATGAGCAGCAACATAAATAATAGTCTACACCATACGAAATATGTACAGTAATACGGGTGTATTATATGATGGACTTGCCCCATCATATCTTGCCACTCGTTTATCTTTCTACGTCCCCTTCTCGTCCTCAACGTTCTCAATCTTTGTTGTCGCTCTCTTTTTCTCCATCTTCTTGTGCTCAATCCACGCTTTCGCTCTTTCTCTCTTCTTGCCCCCCATCCACTGGAACAAACTTCCACACTAAGTGGTCACCTTCGCTCACTCAGTTTCCGCTCAACTCTCAAAACTCACTTATTGTTTCCTAGTTCACCTCACGATCCCTGAACCCCCCCCCCTCTCATAACCACCACCGTTACTGAACAACACCATTACATGGCTACCAATCATTCCCTAATTATTCAATTTATCATTATTCACTGTCATCAATTCGCTTTCACTGAATTCACGAATCACAGATTTGCCCCATTGCTTCATCTCATCTATTTAATGCACCTCATCTACCACCGTTACATTCACGTACGTTGTACCGTTATTAATTCATCGTAAAGCGCCTTAGTATAGGCGCTTTTAAAAATTCCAGTAGGATGAGATAAGCGTCACAAATATCGGAAGTCATCACTCGGGAGGTCACACTTTTCTTTCTGCTCCTTCCCCCTCTCCACCCCCTGTGCACTGGCCGCACGTTAGGATACTCACACCACGGATGGCTCTATAAGAGCCGATGTGGTCGTTGTGCGCCATCCAGCGCTGGTACTCGGGGTACTCCCCGGGCTCCATGATGTACATGTTGCCCTTGTGGTCCGGACGCTCGTAGATGACCCAGGCGCCGCCCTCCACGCGGATCGAGTTGCAGCGGCTCAGATTCGACGCCAGGTTCATGCAGTCCTGGCTGGACTCAAAGCGGCGGCCCTTGAAGTCCCGCTCCTCGAAGAAGATGATCTGCGATGCGCAGCCGAGTGTGGGGCACATACGCCGGATTTCACGAGACGTTAAAGGCTTGTGAAGTTGCTGCTTAGTGAGCTTACACGTAGAATCATAAGTTTATTAAATGTACTATATTATGTTTTATATAGTACTGTACTGCCATTCAGAGGAAAGGAAGTTTTCAATATTTTGACGAATTGGCTTTCCTCTGAGAAAATTTTCCGTTTCTTTTTCGTGACTGTGAAAAAGAAACCACCACTCTGCTATAATGTCTACAAACATGTTCAAATCAAATTACAATTTGATTTTGTTTAGCCAGGTGAAACCCCTTGATGCCAGGATGAGTCTCATTTTTAAGAGTAACCTGGGCCACCGAATTACAAAAACAAGCGCATGAAAAAACAAGTTCAACAATGAAGCAAATAGAATTAGAGAATGAAAACCCCCAAAATGTTACTCTTCATTTAAATTAAAATATTGTTAGTCTGATTTAGAATTCACCAACAAAAGCTTCTCGCAGTGAATAGAAATACATCTTCAGAAACAGCACTCGTGTGTTTGGGTGTGATAATAGATTGTACGCACACAAATTGCGTTAGTAATAGATTTAAATGTCTGCTTAAGTGTCACATATTTTCTCCGTGTCAGTTGAGAACCTGGGACACCCTTTACAAAGAAAAATTCCATCTCGAGGGATATCAAGTAAAATATAACACCCAGGATTTCAACCTATGTGGCCATACTTGCTATACAGCGTGAATCATCAGCAATGACACGGATCCCCAATACGTACTCAGTGGGTGCGTACTCAGTGAGTGAGTAGTTAGAGCTACATTGGTGAACGCTCTGCGATATCTGTGTGTATGTGTAGTGAGTTCCAGGAGAATTGGACGACGTAGTCGGAGGCACACTTATTTATTAAGCACAGTTGTACACTACAGGCCAAGACATACAACACTGGAAGGGGTATCGGCCCCTTCCTTGCCCTGGTCGGTCCTGAGAAGGACAGCGATCCAGGGGAGTCCCAGGGCCTATCGAGCAGGTCTTCTTGCTTCACTGATTAAAGCTGAACACTCAACCCCGAGCCCTCCGGCTCACCGCCTTATATAGCGACTCCCCCACTGAGGGGTGGGGCCGTGGGGGATCCCAGCGCCGTGTTAGCCCCCCAGGCTAACCGGTGCGGACGTGGATGTAAGCATCCCCTCGCGTACGGGCGTAACCACGCCCATTGTGTTTGTTTCCCCTCCGTAACACCTCTACATCACCCCCCCCCCCCCCTGTACAGCCCGCGGCCGTCCCGGCTGCAACAAAATCACAATAAAGATGCATCCCCCGAAATCCGTGTGTGCCTCGCGTAATTAACAACAACAACAGAGAAAAATAACCCGATGCACCCCCCCCCCCCCGAAGAAATACCCCATCCCATAAAAAAAAAACCCCATATATAAAATTACCCAGGACAACCCCCCCCCCACCCCGCGCCCCCCGCAAGGGCCGCACAAGCGGCCGATCTCACAAAAGTCTGCGCGTTTTGACACGCGTTCTTGCAGCGGGGCCGTCACAAGGGGCAGCCCCGGTTGGCTCAGTGGCGGGTGTCAACAGTCCGGGTGCGAGAGTGTCTGGCTTCGCTGATGAGCGACCCCCGACCATCCCAGGAGGGGTAGGCGGTCGTGAGCCCCTCAATCTTGGTGCACCTGGAGGTGGAACAGTCGGTGGCAAGTCAGGCGAAAGCATCGAAGCCGGACTCCGGGAGTCGGTGGACCCCTCCCATGTTTGGCCATGCGTGTGTGAGGTATGAACATGGGGCGCAACGAACGGTTTCAACCTGGAGGGGTGCACGAACCACCGACGCTTCCCCCATCGGACACGTACACATTGTGGCCGCAAGACCAGCACCACTTCCACGGGCCCCCGCCACGGCCGCACCAGTTTAGAAGAGGTCGCTAGTGGTACTTTGGGACAATGCAACCACGCCTTGTCACCCGGTTTCCACTGGAGCACATGCGTCCGACCCAGCCTGAGCCTCTCATTCGCCCTCTGGCATAGTTCCAAATTCTGGATGGCCGCTTCCCGCGCCTCTGTCAATTTAGCGATGTTGAATTTGACATGGTCGGTCAATTTTGATTTACCATGCGGCGTGGAGATCTGCAGCTGAGTCGGAACAGGTGGGTTAGCCTCGCGGCCGTACATTAGGAAGAAGGGCGAAAATCCGGTCGCCGCATGAGGAGCCATTCTGTAGGCCACCAAAACCCCCGGAATATGAAGGTCCCAATCGGTCTGGGATTCAGAGACCTGTTGGGACAGCATGGACGTGATAGTCCGATGCAGACGCTCCACCATTCCGTCAGTTTGCGGATGATATGGGGAGGTACGAATATTTTTCGTACCCAGGAGCTCGCACACTTCGTGGAGAAGTTTCCCCGAAAATGTTTTACCCTGGTCGGTCAGCAGCCGCTCCGGAGCACCTTTGTCGAGGACGTAGCCCTGGACAAAGGCCTCCGCGATGGCTGCTGCTGACTGGTTGGTGAGGGGCCAGGCCATAGGCCATCTCGTAAAATATTCTACCCCGGTCAACAGGCATTTATTTCCCCTAGGTGTAGCGGGGAATGGGCCCAGAATATCCAGTGCGACGAGCTCGTTAACCCGGGAAACTTTGATAGACTGCAATGGTGGGTTGGACCCCCTCGCTGGTGGCTTCCATTGCGCGCACTGAGTACATGACCCCAACAGATGATCCACGTCCCTTGCCATGCTCAGCCAAGAAAAATCCAGCTGGAGCATGGCAAGGGTTTTGTGAGTCCCCAGGTGAAGGAGTCATTCGTGCGCAGCCCACGGCAATCTACCCCTCAATGCGGAAGGCACCACTAGCCGGTGGCGACGGGATCTCCCGTTCCAATGCATCAAAAGACCCCAGAGTAACCCCCACGAGTCGACATTTTCCGCCCCCCGACCAACTCCCCCGATGCGACGGCGCAAAGCGAGGAGGGAGGTGTCCTCCATTTGGAGGCGCCCCCACTCCGCAACTGACAACCCCAGCAAAGAATCCCTCCCTTGTTGCTCAATAGGACCCGCAATTGAAGGCGCATCAGCGGCGGCCGCAAGGACCGAATCAGAGATCACATTCGGAGGTCTGCAACGCCCCAAACCCAGGAGGCAAGCGCACTCGGAGGTGGGCGGCAAACGCGACAGAGCGTCTGCGTTCGTGTGGCGAACGCCCTTACGATATATAGTGTTAAAGTCTAAATCTTGGAGAATCTCCAACCATCGAGACAATTGTCCCGATGGCTGTTGAACCTGCAAGGCGTACTGCAGCGCCGCATGATCTGTGCGGACGGTGAAATGATGACCGTACAGATATGGGCGATATTGCTGAATGAAGTAAACGATCGCCAATAGTTCCCGACGGGTAACACAGTACCTTTGTTCCGCCGGAGACAACACCCGACTGCCATACGCTACCACATGCTCTACGCCCCCAACAACCTGCGAAAGCACGCCCCCAATGCCCGTGTTGCTTGCATCCGTATCGAGCAAGAAGGGTTTTGTAAAATCAGGATAACTCAATGGCGGAGCCCCCACTAGAGCGTCCCGGAGGGAGCGAAAAGCAGCCTCCTCCTCCTGTCCCCAGTGAAACTTGACCCCCTTTGATGTTAAGGCATGTAAAGGCTTCGCAATTGTTGCGAAATCAGCGACAAACCGTCGGTAATATGACGCGAATCCAACGAAACTCCTGACCTCCCCCACCGAGGTGGGAGTCGGCCAGGAGCTGACACATTGCGTTTTGGCGGGATCTGTGGCAATACCTGAGCGTCCGACAATGTGACCCAAATACCGCACTGATTCACGGAGCAAATGACACTTCTGGGGTTTGAATTTCAAAATAGCAGCCCGCATTTTGAGGAAAACAGCATGCAACCTCTGGAGGTGTTAATCGAATCTTTTACTAAAGACGATGACATCGTCTAAGTAAATCAAGCATGAATCCCATTGCAACCCAGCCAAGACCAATTTCATTAATCGCTGAAAAGTTGCCAGCGCTGAGTGGAGCCCCATCAGCAAACGGTTAAATTGGAAAAGGCCGTGCGGTGTACGGAAAGCAGTTTTAGGTTTAGATTCATCATCCAGAGGGAGCTGCCAGAACCCTGAAAGTAAATCCGATGTGGAGAAGAACCGCGCCCCCGCCAGGGCATCTAGCGATTCATCCATCCGAGGAAGCGGGTATGCGTCGGCTACATAAATCTTGTTCAGCCAACGAAAGTCGACACAAAACCGCAATGAGCCGTCGTGTTTTTTAACTAAGATGATCGGCGCACCCAAAGGGTTAGTAGAAGGGGATATAATATCCGCAGCTAGCATGTCGTCTACGGCCGATTTGACATGATCCTTTTCGGCGGGACTCAACCAAAAAGGATTTTGGCGGATTGGCGCGCTGTCACCCATTTCAATGTGGTGTTGCAGCAGTTTAGAACAACCAATATCGTATTTGTGTTGACTAAAAACGTCGTAAAACTAGCGCAGGAGGATTCGAAGCCTCCCACGCTGTGAGTCGGACAGGTCCGATGATCCCGCACAAAGCGCATCCAGCCACCCCTCATCACAGTCCGAATGTGGTTACGACGGAGGAGCAGTGCTCACCTGACCAATGACCGGTTCCTCACAGGGTACCGGTGTCGCGTGCGCAAGCACGGTCCCTTGAGGAACCACAGCCGTTCGCGATCCCACATTGAGGACCGCGATGAAGGGGTCCCCGTCCCCTTTCACAATGGTCTGGGCCGCTATCAAATCAGGTCCGTTGACCCCGGCCCTAGATGGTCCCAACAGAACCCCCCGATCCCCAATCCCTTTATCAAATGGTCGACGCAGCCTAAGAGGCACGAGCATCTGAGCTCCTGGCGGTACGCATACCGTCCTCGCAACCAGCGCCGGTACCATCGCAAATGCCGTACGGACCATAGCGGGGGAGGACAGGAACATAATACGTTGGCCCAACGGGAGTTCGATGCAACCCTGGTCGACCAAGATACGAATTGGCATTTTGGCCAAGAAATCTGTCCCCAACAGGCACGGAACCGCCAGCGAGGAGGAGACCAAAGTCGGGCCGGATAATTTGATGTCCCCAATGCAAATTTGCGCGCAGATCTGTCCGATAATGCCCAGCGAGCCCCCGTTAGCAGCATAGCATGGAACATCAACGGGGAGCAAAGGACGGCTTTGAACGGGGAGAATGTTATAAATTAAATCAGACACAATAGTCGCCGATGCTCCCGTATCAACTAAGACCCACACCTCAACCCCATCAATATGCCCCACAACGACCGACGACCCTGCTGACGCGGCAACAACGCGATGGGCTAACTCAGACCACTGGTCCGGTTGGAACGCCCTCCCTATCGTGGAACATTTCGACGCAACGACAGGCGATTTTTGACCCCCGTTCGTTGCAGTGAGCGAGTGTGTCACAGGTGTGTGCGTAGGCCAAACATATGGGGTGCCACGACTCGCCGGAGTTTGCTGGTGAGGCTTGGGTAGAGGCGCAACATCCGGCCGAGGCGTCGCACCGCGCTGTTGAGGAGCCCGGCATCCTGAAGCCACATGGCCCCAGAGGCCACAGTTGTAGCAGCGCGTGAGCGCCCCAGACGGCTGGGCTGATCCTGGCGGCTCGGTCCATCCCGAGCTGGTCGTCCCCCCGGATCTCCACTCCATCGGGCGATCCACAGCGCAAACCTCTTCCGATGGGAGGGTGGTTGCAGCCACGGTATGCCTGGCCACCGCCTTGCTGGCCTTGCGACGCTGGGACAGCAAGTTTGCATGGATGTGCCGCGCAGCCCGCAGGGAACACATCTCTGTGTCGTCTTGTGCCAAGACGACAATGTCCAAATCGTCCGCCAACAGCAATATCTTCTCTGCCACCACCCCTTCCTCGTCCATCCGCGGGAAAGCCGTTTTCGCCAGGGCCAGGAGAGCTGTGCGGTAAGCCAGGGGCGATTCCTTGGCGCCCCGCTGGCGTTCGTAGAACAGCTGTCTGCAGTCAGAAGTTTGTCCGTAGACTGCAGACAGGAGTTGAAGCGCCATTTGCAGCGTGGCGCGCTTTGCTCTTGGCGCCGAGGTGAGGGTAGCGAGGGCGTCACTGTCGAGCATCGCTGGTAGTGCGCGTAATGCTTCGTCATCCGTCCATTTCGCCATTTCTTGGTGAGCGAGGAAGCGTCTTCGGAAGGCTCCCCAGTCACCGTCTTCCCCCACGAACTCTTTGAGGGGTGGTAATCGCTACTGTAACGCGGCGTCCGCAGCGATAGATCTCGCCCCGTCGTTCCCGCCACTCCGCACAGTATCGGCGGGAAGGGCGTGTGCCATCGGCGGTCGCTCTGCTGGTGACGCACCGGCCGCTATTGACGACGTGACGGCTTCTGGTTGGCGAACGTCGGTCACCTGACGTAGCCCGGCCCCGCCCTCAGCACCCACTGTACCGATGGTGGCAAATTCGACTTCCAGTCTCGCTGAAATGGCGGGAACCGGCGTCGCGTGTCGGCCGTCGTCACCCCGTGCAGCTCCTCCCGCCCCCAGGCGAGTGATTTCCTCTAACGTGGCAGCTGCAGCGTAGAGTAGCTCCGCCAGGCGGGAGTGAGCCAGCCGCAGTCCGTCAGCCGACGATCCCCACCCGTCCTGCTGTCGCGGTGTGGGTGGACTCGGTCCCGGTTGCTCGGATTCGTCCTCAGCCATCTCGGGCTCTGAGTCGGCCGAGGTGTCCACCTCCCCCGGTTCCCTGGTACGAGTCGTCTGTCGCATATCCATCCTTAGAAGACCACTTCTGGCGCCAGTTGTAGTGAGTTCCAGGAGATTTGGACGACGTAGTCGGAGACACACTTATTTATTAAGCACAGTTGTACACTACAGGCCAAGATATACAACACTGGAAGGGGTATCGGCCCCTTCATCCATCTAACAGGGAGATCCCACGGCACTGTCCGCGCTAGCCTACTCCTAGGTCCTCCACTACAGGGCTAGGGGAGGCTAGCTGACCCAGCTCTGGTTAAGCTGGGGTTATGGCACCCTGAGTCCCCAGACCGGCTCTTACAAGAACATCGGCTCTGGGCTCTCGGGGCCACGCCACTGGCTTGCTCTGGTCGGTCCTGAGAAGGACAGCGATCCAGGGGAGTCCCAGGGCCTAATCTAGCAGGTCTTCTTGCTTCACTGGTTAAAGCTGAACACTCAACCCCGAGCCCTCCGGCTCACCGCCTTATATAGCGACTCCCCCACTGAGGGGTGGGGCCGTGGGGGATCCCAGCGCCGTGTTAGCCCCCCAGGCTAACCGGTGTGGACGTGGATGTAAGCATCCCCTCGCGTACGGGCGTAACTACGCCCATTGTGTTTGTTTCCCCTCCGTAACACCTCTACATATGTGTGTGACACGCTGTATATAGGCACAGGTAGACATAATGCTTGTTCTTATTAGCAAACCAAATGTATGTACTTTCAAACAACCACCTCTTCATCCAACCTCATATTGACAATACAATGGCGTGTACCGTTTATGTAAACACGATGCTCAGCTGAATTGTGGTGTATTACCAACACACCAATATTTTACCACTTTACCTTTTTCATGGTGAGGTTATGGTTGTCGGCGTAGAGGAGTGCACTTAGTTTAGGCTGCAGGGGCACTATATATAGGGCTGAGCGTTCCCCTTTGGTGGCAATTTAATTGTCAACCTCTCACAATGTATTCATTGTTATGCTGCGTTTAGCAAACTGTTGCTTATTGAGTGGTGCATCAGCAAGATAAATGCTTACTCTGTAC
>CM025620.2:1024086-1063960 GCA_014621495.2 Entosphenus tridentatus | reverse complement strand
CACAAACAGACCCCATAGACTCACAAAGAGAACCATAGACTCATGTAGTGACCCCACAGACTAAGAAAGAGACCCCACAGACTCACACCGAGACCCCACAGACTCACATAGAGATCCCACAGACTCACACAGAGACCCCACAGACTCACATAGAGACCCTTCAGACTCACACAGAGACTCCACAGACTCACACAGAGACCCACACAGACTCACTTAAAGACCCCACAGACTGACATCGAGACCACACAGACGCATACAGAGACCCCATAGACTCACATAGTAACCCCGCAGACTCACAAATATATCACACAGACTCGCATAGAGACCCCACAGACTCACACAGAGACCCACGGAGTCACACAGAGACCCCACAGACTCACAAACAGGCCCCACTAACTCACACAGCAACCCCACAGACTCAAATAGAGACGCACAGACTCCTACAGGGTCGTATCACTGCGTTCTCGGTCTCCACAGTGTCAATCCTGTGGTGTACCTGGCAGCGGCCGTACAAAACATGATGATAATAATGATAATAATAATAATCATCATACTAATGATAATAATAATAGTTATCTGGGAGATTTCGCGTTAACGCTTCCCTATAGTCATGCAGTTTGTTTTTCTACGTACAGTATTTGTGAATGTAAAAACAAGCATTCGTTTTTATTACATCACCCGTGATTTTACGGGTGGGATTTGACTGCTTCGCCTAGTATACAGTAGCTCGTGGGATCGATCCCGACCCCGATGCCAGCTGTATATTTAGAGTTTGCCTGTTCTCCATGTGGTCACATGAATATTTCTCCGGATTCTCCGGTTTTTTCCCCTCAACATTTTTAATCAACACGCCTTTAGAGTATTTGGCTGATATATATTTTCACATGAAAACCACTTCATTGAGCTATCATTTGTGATAGCCAGGTCGCTTCTAAAAAATAACTATATAGCTCAGTGGGGCTTACCTATTAACATTAAAATAAAAATACAAAGTTTTAATGAAAAAGAGCAATGTAGGATCGCCCTGGATTTGAGTCATTGGACTCAGTGTTGCTCTGCTAGGTAAGTGACTCATGAGTCCATTGTACGAGCAACGTTGTGTGTCATGCCTCTTGTCTGCAGCACAATCCACAGTTGACGTGAAATTATGGCAGCAGCAGCAAAATAAACATCAACATAAGCCATTTTCTATCCAATGCTGGTTAAAGGCATCCCCACGCCATCACCATCTCTCCTGGCCCTGGGATACCACAATTAGCTGTATCCGTGCAGACTACCCGATCACATTGCCCTATCTGCTGCATTCTCGAGGCTGCAGGGACAAAAATAACATAGGAATGTTCCTCATCACGGTCATAAGTGACACGGGGCAAGATTGTGGCTGTTATATAAACGTGATTTTAAATATAAATAGACATTTTAACCATATTCTTTGGGTCTTTGGGTAAAGTCACATAGATAGGTTCATAGAAAATAACATAAAGGTACCCCATTGGGTGCTCCCTTAGCTCCGGTTGTAGCGAATGTTTTCACGGAAAAATTTGAGATAGACGCCATCCAGGCATCCACTCTACGTCCGTCCTTGTAGAAGAGGAACGTAGATGACTCGTTCATCATCTGGCCACATGGCCGACCAGCTATGAACCAATTCCTCAACCACATCAATTCCATACACCCAGCCATCAAATTCACTATGGAGGTGGAAAATTATGGCAAGCTACCATTATTCTTACTTTTTTTGGTAAAGTCACGTAGGTAAAAAAAAAAATCAATGAAAGTAAAATAAAAATACAAATTAAATAAAAATCACGACGTTTTGGAGGCAACACAAACGTCCGTCTTCAGGTGGAACCGTCACAGCACGATAACTGTATCAAGTAAGAGAAATTCCAAGAAAACAGTCCTTGTATATATACTGGTTGAGGGTGGGAGGAGCCAAGGTAGGCCCCTGGATATTATTATTGTGAGGCTGAAGCACGCTGTTAGGAATGGGCCTTTGTTGTGTAGACTGGTTGACTTTTATTAATTTTAATTTCAATTTTTTCTACCTACGTGACTTTACCAAAAAAACCTAAGAAAATGAATCCTTGCAGTCACGAAAGCTTCAAATCTACAAGCTACCATTCTTGAATGTTTTAATGAAAAGAGACCAGATGGCTCAGTGAGCCACTGTCTATAGGAAATTAACCCATTCGGATGCCTACCTAAAACCTGACTCCCACCACCATCCATCCCAGAAGAATTCTCTCATCAAAACTCTACACCATAGAGCTCGATGTAATTCCGACCATCATCACCTAGCCAGGGAACTGGAACACGTACACCAATTTCTCAAGAAGAATGGACTACACAATCCATAAAGCTATCACCCCAACCGTTGGGATAGAACCATCTGAGGACCCAATCAAAACCATCACCTTGCAATACTTAGCAGGGGTCACCAAAATATTTCCAAAATCATGAGCAAACACCAGATCCAGGTTCAATTTAACACAGTACATAAAATTCGTGATCTGATCCCATCTGTGAAAGATGTGATCCTTCACATGCAATACCCCGGCGTCTACAAACTAAGCTGTGTCTGTGGCAGTAGTTACATTGGGGAAACTAAGTGACATGTCTCTGACCATGTTCGTGAACATAAGACAGATCTGAAACACGGTAGCACTAAGATGGAAGGTACTTTGCTATCAACAAAGATTCGTTCATGAAGCCATCCATATATACAGACAGACACAATTTCAACCAAGAAAATGGGTACAAACTTAGCAATCACTGGAAGGATGTTATCAACCAGTTTAAGTCATAATTGGCTGTAATGTTTCCATTTTAGACCTGTCAGCCCTTTAATTGGTGGAAGCCCACCACCGGGACCATCACTGCCCACTACTACCATCACCACTAGCAGTAGCCCTTTATTGGTTGGATCCCACCACCAGTGCCGTCGTAGCCCTCTACGAGTACTATCACCTCTTATATCTCAAAACATCACCTTCGAGCACCCCCTACATGCTGGGGCACACCGTTCTTAATCCCTAACATTAACATTGGCTGCCCCACCCATGCTGCTGACACTTGGGCTAGGCCCATTTGAAACCTTTATAAACAATTTGCCTTTAGAGGCTAACCCCCCTTTTCCTGATGATGACCGCTTGTGTTGAGACACACAAAAACGTCGTCGTCTTTTTTTTTTCTGTGAAGCTATTTACGTGACTTTACCGAAAGACCCAAAGAATGTGAATTCCTGCAGTTACGAAAGCTTTAAGCCAAGACATTCAACCCTTTGACAAAAGTACAGACATTAGTGTATTTATTTAACGGGTCTCTTACTATAACCATAAATTAAATGATACTCTTTGGTTCTTTCGGTAAAGTCACGTAGGTATAAAATAAAATAAATCACGTTTCGTGTGCAACACAGCGTCCGTCTTCATGTGGGATTCCTGCAGTCACGAATGCTTAAAAAAATAGAAACAATCAACTGTCTTCTTCTGTTTTAGAAAATATACATCACAGAAGAAAAAATGACATTAACGAGCCCATATATGTGTTTTAAACACTCTATGTGGTACATTTCAGTGTACATCACACACATATACAGATTCAGTCTAAAGCGAGTAGCTCATTCGATGCCTAAGATAATTGGATGAAGATCATTCAGAGTAAGATAATCAGCCTAGGTGCTGGCCACAAATAATATCTCACAATTAAACTTGTTTTTTACGTGTTTGTGGTTTATATGATATGTTCCATATGAATTAGATAATGGGTATATTGCAATTGGCGTATGGGCTTGTCTATGTCACGCAAATTATACCATTGAATGTAGAACTATTTCTCCAAGCATTTACTCCTCATGTTTAGCTTCGCAATGACTAATTATCAAGAGTGAGCATTCAACGCGCGGGGGATGCTCGCTGCACGAGCGATATAGACGTACAGATTAAGCATTTATCCTGCTGATGCACCACTCAATAAGCAACGTTTTTCTAAACGCAGCATAACAATGAATGCATTCTGAGAGGTTGACAATTGGATTGCTACCTAAGGGGAACGCTCAGCCCTATATATAGTGCCCCGGCAGCCTCAACTAAGTGCACTCCTCTGCGCTGACAACCATAGCCTCACCATGAAAAAGGTAAAGTTGTAAAGTATCGGTGTGTTGGTAATACACCACAATTCAGCTGAGCATCGCTTTTACGTAAACGGTACACGCCATTGTATTGTCAATATGAGGTTGGATGAAGAGGTGGTTGTTTGAAAGTACATACATTTGGTTTGCTAATAAGAACAAGCATTATGTCTGCCTGTGCCTATATACAGCGTGTCACACACATATGTAGAGGTGTTACGGAGGGGAAACAAACACAATGGGCGTGGTTAAGCAATATGTGTGCCTGTACCTATATACAGCATGTCACAATCATACACACAGATATCGCACAGCGTTCACCATTGTAACTACTTACTCACTGAGTACGCACCCACTGGGTACGTAGTGGGAATCCGTGGCATTGCTGATGATTCACACTGTACAGCACGTATGGCCACATAGGTTCAAATCCTGGGTATTATATTTTACCTTGAAATCCCTCGAGATATAACTTTTCTTTGTAAAGGGTGTCCGGGGGTTTCAACTGACACGGAGAAAATACGTGACACATAAGCAGACATTTAAATCTATTACTAAGGCAATTTGTGTGCATACAATATAGTATCACACCCAAACACACGAGTGCTGTTTCTGAAGATGTATTTCTATTCACTGCGAGAGGCTTTTGTTGGTGAATTCTAAATCAGACTAACAATATTTTAATTTAAATAAAGAGTAACATTTTGGGGTTTTTTCATTCTCTTATTCTATTTGCTTCATTGTTGAACTTGTTTTTTCATGCTCTTGTTTTTGTAATTCGGTGGCCCAGGTTACTCTTGAAAAAGAGACTCATCCTGGCATCAAGGGTTTTCACGTGGCTAAACAAAATCAAATTGTAATTGGATTTGAACATGTTTGTAGACATTATAGCAGAGTGGTGGTTTCTTTTTCACAGTCACGGAAAAAAACGGAAGATTTTCTCAGAGAAAAGCCAATTCGTCAAAATATTAAAAAACTTCCTTTCCTCTGAATGGCAATACAGTACTATATAAAACATAATACAGTACATTTAATAAACGATGATTCTACGTGTAAGTTCACTAAGCAGCAACTTCTCAGCCTTTAACGTTTCATGAAATTCGGCGTGTGTGCCCCACACTCGGCTGCGCATCGCAGATCATCTTCTTCGAGGAGCGGGACTTCAAGGGCCGCCGCTTTGAGTCCAGCCAGGACTGCATGAACATGGCGTCGAACCTGAGCCGCTGCAACTCGATCCGCGTGGAGGGTGGCGCCTGGGTCATCTACGAGCATCCGGACCACAAGGGCAACATGTACATCATGGAGCCTGGGGAGTACCCCGAGTACCAGCGCTGGATGGCGCACAACGACCACATCGGCTCTTGCAGAACCATCCGTGGTGTGAGTATCCCAACGTGCGGTCAGTGCATAGGGGGTGGGGAGAGGGAAGGAGCTGAAGGAATAGTGTGACCTCCGGAGTGATGACTTCCGACGCTGATCTCATCCTACTGGAATTTTTAAAAGCGCCTAAACTAAGGCGCTTTACGATAAATTAACAACGGTACAACGTACGTGAATGTCCCGGTGGTAGGTGAGGTGAATTAAATAGATGAGATGAACCAATGGGGCAAATCTGTGATTCGTGAATTCGGTAAATGCGAATTGATGAAAGTGAATAATGGTGGATTGAATGGTTGGTGAATGAGTGGTAGCCATGTAATGCTGCTGTTCAGTAAAGGTGGTGGTTATGAGGGGGGGGGGGGGGTTAACGGGTCGTGAGGTGAGCTAAAGAACAATAATTGAGTATTGAGTTTGAGAGAGTGAGCGGAAACTGAGTGATCGAAGGTGACCGCTTAATGTGGAAGTTTGTTCCAGTGGATGGGGGGCTAGAAGAGAGAAATAGCGAAAGCGTGGATTGCGCGCAAAAAGATGGAGGAACAGAGGGCGACAGCAAAGATTGAGAACGTAGAGGACAAGAAGGGAACGTAGAAAGATAAACGAGTGGCAAGATATGGTGGGGCAAGACCATGAAGCGATTTGTAGACCCGTATTATTGTACATATTTCGTATGGTGTCGACTATTATTTGTGTTGCTGCTCATAGACCGTTTCTAAGTTTTTCACCTTTGGATTGTCATTTAAACGAACTTGAAATAATCAAACATGCAGGGTTATACTGTATTTTATTGTTCATGCGTTTGGTTTGAGCACCACATTGGCTCTATCTCAGGTCGCAATGAATGTGTTTTGCTCGCTGCTTGGGGTTTTCCTCCTGTATTCAGCAACTGTGTTTAAAAAGAAAATACGGTATAGGTTATATATTTTAAAAAATCATATATATGCCTACTTTGTATGTTTTTATTGACACCCTGGACACCTTTGCAATGAGATGTTTCAACCTCAAATAATTTTCTAAGTGAAATGTTCCAATAAGTACATTTCTAAATAAAAATCACTTGCAATAATAACGACACGAAGCTGATTTTGAAGTAACTGAGAGCACTCGAGTTATTTTGTTCATTCAATTGTTTAAAAAAAGTAAGATTTAAGAATGCTGATATGTCCACCGGGATATATCCAATCAAATGATTTTGCCACGTGCACCACAGTTTTCACGCGCAATGCATTATTGTTTCATTTCACTCGTCAGGTTGATTAAACATTCTCACAGGAAAAGTGTGCACGTGATATCTTGTCTGGCTACCGTCCGGTGAGGTCATTACGGGGCTTAACCCCCCAAACAAATCCCTTACGAATCATAACATTGGCTGCGAAACCCCACGCATGAAATCTAAAACCCTGTTTGTGTGTGGGTTTTTTCCGTTCTTTCAGCAAAACAGTTCCAACTTCCGCATTGCCATGTATCAGCATGATGACTTCGGTGGGCAAACCATGGAGCTGACCGAAGACTGCTCACACCTGCACGACCGCTTCAGCATGAGAGAGGTGCGCTCTGTGAGGGTGCACGACGGCGCCTGGGTGGCGTACGAGGAGCCGCACTACCGCGGGCGCCAGTACCTGCTGGAGAAGGGCGACTACCGCAAATGCTGCGAGTACGGCGCAATGAGCCCCACCATGCAGTCGGTGCGCTGCATCCGACGATTCTGAATGCTTTGCTGCAGCTCACCGACGTTAAAAAAAATCATTTAACGGTCTAAACCCTAAACCCGTGCTGAACAATCTTCAAAGTTGGAAAATAATTGTATTGGTTTTCTGTACAATAAATTGATTGGATGAGCATTACCTCTCTGAGAGTGTGAGGTTTTTTGTGATGCCTGACAATGGTGTGTTTGTTGATCTAATCATATATCGCTGAATATCACAACTATAATATATATACGAGATGAGCAGTGGTTAGTGCACTGCAATATGAATCAATAACCTGAGTTCGATACCCAAATATGGCTAATACCAGTAGCAAATTCTTATTCTTAGGCACCCCTTGCATTGAGCAGCATGGTGAGGTATAGTTCAACAAACCCAGTAACCAACACGGCATTGAGAAAACTTCATCCAACAGTGGGTAGACTCTCGTCCTAATTTACAGTAAAATCCAATAGTTATTAAACATTTCACAGCTTGATCTGTGCCTGAACACATATACACAGGTAATCAAAATATCACAGCTTGCTTCCATGCTCGATCCATGCTTGAACACATACATACAGGTATCCAAAATACGACAGCTTGATCCATGCTGGAACACATAGACACCGGTAATCAAAATATGATAGCTTGCTCCATGCCAGAACACAGACACAGGTAATCAAAATATCACAGATCAATCCATGCTCGATCCATGCTCAAACACATAGACACGTGTATTCAAAATGTCATACAGGTAGGAACAATGTTCCACACTGCCCACCAGGGATTTTTTGTCTGTCTGTCTGACTGTCTGTCTGTCTGTCGTGCATAAATAAATATATGATACACACAGCTCTTTGTTTGGTGGAGACCTTACAAACAGCTCTTTGAATGGTGGAGACCTACTGCCGGGTACAGAGAGGGGAGGTGCCTAAGGGAAGAGGGTCAGGGGAGGGGCCTAAGGAAGGGGGGAGTCATCAAAGGGGCCTGAGGGGGGGGCGGTTCAGAGGAGGGGCCTAAGGGAGGGGGGGTCAGGGGAGGGGCCTAAGGATATGGGGGGTTGGTCAGGGGAGGGGCCTAAGGGAGGGGGGTAATGGGAGGGGCCTAAGCAAGGGGGAGGGGCCGATAGTTAAGGGGGCTGGCTACCTGGCTGGCTGCCTGGCTACTTCAAGTCAAGTTATCTTTTATACAGGTAGGAACAACAGGTTCCACACTGCCCACCAGGGATTATTTGTCTGTCTGTCGTGTACGAATGCACTGTCCAACCAAGTTCCTACCTGCCCACTCCGAAGGAACGTGTTATCTCGATCGGTGCTATCCGTGTTCCATCAGAGCTCGATGGGAGCTCAATTCGTGCTTGAGCTGTGCTTGATCCCTGCTCACACAGAGTTCATGACAAACATAAAAGTGCAAACTTCGTAATATTGTATCAATAACCAAAAATATTAACATCAGAAAATTACAAAATTAATGCTACAAAACTATTTTAAAGGCCGCTTTCACATTCTATCTAACTTCCTGTGTAAACTTAGTAATAGAAACATACATTTAAGAAGCTGGCACCACTACGATTTTCACATATTTCTCAATAGTTTATTTCACTGCAGAAACCGCAAGACTTTCCTTGACCAGTCGTTTTTGCCTATGCCCTTATTTTGTCTCTTTGATTGGCTGTTTGTTTAGGTTGAAATGTGTCAACATTTTATGTTTCAGTAATTCCTCTAACTGAGGTATTTTTGTATTGTCTTCTTTGTTGCTGACTGCCTTCCAGCTCGATTTTCTGCAGTGATGTTAGCGACACATTGTGTGGAAATACTTTGTTTGCGTTTGTTCAGCGATTGGCCTATACAATTTTTCCCAAGATTTATCTCGGGTACAGATGTCCCTGCAGTATATATTGCTCTCTTTCCCAGGTCCTCCTGATGTTCAAAATTTACATATTCTCTACAGGTGTATTAGCCAGGGCAAACTCGATTTATTTTTAAGGTGACTCTTAATCGAATTTTGAGTTTCAACAATAGATATTAATGAATACTTTAAATGTAAAAATAAAAAAAATATATATATATCTATTTCCTTAAAAATTCCACCTGCAAAAGACAAAATAACATTTGCAGATTTAGAATAAATGTTTTATTTAGATCAGTTGTGTTGTAAATATATTAATTATATTTACATTTAAACCATTACTTAATTTCCTTTGGATCATATTTGTCCTGATCCACGGCTATGTTATTTTGTTCAAACTCACTGACACTCGTCCTTAGGGTGCCTTCATTTATCCTTTCGGGGCTGTACAAGTCTTATCAAGAAAACATGAGTTGCATCAGTACCATATATCTTTTCATAAATATTAAATAAGTATTACTCAACATTTTCATCCAGTTCCGACAAATCCCGAACTTAGACAAAAATGCTGATGTAGGAACGTTATTTTAATTGTTTTGCTATTGCTAATAGTTTTTTCCCCTTTTTTTCTGACAACAAAACAGGTGGTAAGATGTTAAAACACCAAACTGAAACTTTTACAAGGAATCATATCTGCATTAACCACAATGCTTGTGGTTAAAATGCAAACAAAAAAACATTTTCTGATAATATATGGATTGTCGTTGAAACTGATTGGTCCACACTAGAGACGGCTTGCTTTTGAGCCTCGTCTCAAACGGTGTTATCTTTAATCCCATTAGTTTAATCGACTGGCATGCAGCACCATCTATGCTGAATTTCCTTAGGATATCTATTAATTCCTTTTTTCAATAAATGGTGATGATTTTTTATGAACAGCTCACCTCTACAGTATGCTCACCTTTCCAGTATGCTCACCTTTAGTCGCAATATCTAAATTAGCTTTGATGATTTTAACATAGTTAACGTTTCCATGTCTGTACACTGTGAACCCTGCACCGTTGTAGATGCCGAGGTCAACCACATCAGAATAAATGTGATGGGTTAATGTTTTATATATTTATGCTTCGATTTAAAGCTTTCGTGACTGCAGGGATTCATCTTCTTGGTTCTTTCGGTAAAGTCACGTAGAAGGGAAGTAATAAAATAATAAAAATAAAACATAATAAAATAATTCTCACGATGTTTCGGCCACAACGCAAGCAGCCGTCCTCACGTAAAGAACATGTCTGTCGATAAGACAGAGTCTGAATGACACGTCCTAGGCTTGGAGTGTCTATTTAAGCTGGGAGGGAGGAGGAAGAGCGCCTTGACAAAATAATTTGCATATGAAGAGGAATTTAGCATATTTATGCGAAGTGCAGGAATGCGACTAGTGCTACTTGTGAAATGCGTAGGAGGTGGGCGGGGGGTTTTCAAAGTCATACTATGCCCATGCATTATGCAGGATCAGCAGCATCAAAGGGAGGGGGTAGGGGTAGCATTAATAAAGGGAAGGAATGTTAATAGTATGTAGCTGCAGTAACTAAACAACCACGTAAAAAGCTAAAGTATAAACTACATAGTATCATCAGTATGCTAAATATACTCTCAATAAGCTGAGCTACTAACTGTAAGTAATACATTACAATTCTAGGTCGCAAAAAATATAATATGCTTCCAGCTAAACTTTTTAAACGTTTTCCTTACATCACACGGGTCTATCCCGTACTATATGCTGCCATAGACAAACCCAACATTAAATTGTATACTGTATTACTGTACACTACCCTATGTCTTAGAATAATACATAGAGTAATATTACACTATGTATTATTCTACCCACCCAACTGTATACCACACTGCTGTATATTCACTATACAATTACGATACTAGATATTACCTTATACATTGTATTAAAGATTACACTTTAATACTATTTATTATTATACAATATGCTATACACTATACCATTGACCGTCGCATGAAAGGTACTAAGAGGAAGCAACGAAATATGTCAATGGGAGGGTGGTGGTAGGAAGCTTGCAGCGGAGCAAAGAATCCATTCCCTGCGGAGAATACCAGATATATAGTCAATGTCAGTGAGTGGAACGCGGTCTGAAAGTCACTGTAAACGTAGACACAATCAGTTAATCAGCCACATGGCCGGCCTGCTCTAGACCAATTTCTCGACCACATCAATTCCATACACCAAGCCATCAGATTCACCATGGAAGTCGAAAAAGATGGCAAGCTACCCTTTTTGGATGTCCTAATTAAAAGGAGACCTGATGGTTCAATGAGCCATTCTGTCTACAGGAAAGCTACCCATACGGATGCATACCTAAAACCGGATTCCCACCACCATCCATCCCAGAAGAATTCCCTCATCAAGACTCTATACCATAGAGCCCAATGCATTTCCGACCAGGAACACATTGCCAGTGAACTCAAACACGTACGCCAAGCCCTTAAGGCTAATGGTTACTCCGACTACACAATCCGCAAAGCCATCACTCCAACTATCAAGAAGGATCCCGTTGAGGAGCCTTTCAAGACCATCACCTTACCCTACATTGCTGGGGTCACAAAAAAGATCTCCAAAATCCTGATAAAACACAAGATCCAGGTCCGATTCAACACAGTACATAAAATCCGTGATCTGGTTCCGTCTGTTAAAGATGTGGTACCAGACATACAGTACCCTGGCGTCTACAAACTAAGTTGCCTCTGTGGTAGCAGTTACATTGGAGAAACCAAACGACATGTCTCGGACCGCATCCGTGAACATAAAGCAGACTTGAAACACGGTAGGACTAACACCTCAGCCGTGGCAGATCACTATTACAATTCAGTGGGCTCACATGATATTGACTTCTCCAAGACAGAGGTTCTCTGCAAGCCATCTGGCTACCATGAGAGATTCGTTCATGAGGCTATCCACATATACAAACACAGAGACAATTTCAACCGAGAAGATGGATTCTGGCTTAGCAATCATTGGAAGGACGTAATAAACCATTTCGGATCTTAACTGATTGTGTTCACGTTTACGGTGACTTTCAGACCGCGTTCCATTCACTGGTATTGTATTCTCCCAGGGGAATGGATTCTTTGCTCTGCTGCATTGCCATATTTTGTTGCTTCCTCTTAGTATCTTTCACACTGTATAATAACAATTAGTTTTAAAATGTATATGCTTAATACAATGTACAAAGTAATATATAGTATCGTAATTGTATAGTGAATATACAGCAGTGTGATATACATTAGGGTGGGTATAATACATAGTATAATATTACAATGGATAAGGTATAGGGTGGTTTATAGCAATACAGTATATAATTTAATGTTTGGGTGTGTCTATGGCAGTATATAGTACGGTGTAGACTCGTGCGATGTAAGAGAATAAAGTTCAGATGTAAGCATATTATATTTTTTACGACGTAGAATTGTAATGTATTACCTACTGTTAGTAACTCAGCTTATTGTAGAGTATATTTAGTATAATTATGATACTATGTAGTTTATACTTTAGTTGTTTACGTGGTGGTTTTAGTTACTGCAGCTACATACTATTAACACTTCATCCCTTTATTAATGCTACCCCCTTCCTCCCTGTGATGTTGCTAATCCTGCATCATGCACGGGCAAAGTAACACTATTCACATACCTGCATTTCCCATATCCTCTCCCTTGGATGCTGCTAATCCTGCATAATCCACGGACACAAGTAGCACTAATTACATACCTGCATTTCCCATAAATATGCTAAATTCCTCTTGATATGCAAATTCTTTTGTTAAGGCGCCCCCCCCTCCCAACCCAGCTTATATATATGCTCCAAGCACGTGTGCTGCCTCATTCAGACGCTGTCGCCTCGACAGACCTGGTTTCACCTGAAGACGGCTGCTTGCGTTGTGGCCGAAACGTCGTGAGAATTGTTTTTATTATGTTTTATTATTTTTATTATTTTATTACTTCCCTTCTACGTGACTTTACCGAAAAAACCAAGAAGATGAGTTCCTGCAGTCACGAAAGCTTTAAATCGAAATAGATCAGTTGTGTTGTAAATATATTAATTATATTTACATTTAAACCATTACTTAATTTCCTTTGGATCATATTTGTCCTGATCCACGGCTTTTTTATTTTGTTCAAACTCACCGACACCCCTCCTTAGGGTGCCTGCATTTATCCTTTAGGGACTGTACAAGTCTTATCAAGAAAACATGAGTTGCATCAGTACCATATATCTTTTGAATAAATATTAAATAATTATTACTCACCATTTTCATCCAGTTCCGACAAACCCCGAACTTACACAAAAATGCTGATGTAGAAACGTTAATTTAATTGTTTTGCTATTGCTAATAGGGTTTTCCCCTTTTTTCTGGCAACAAAACAAGGTGTTAAGATGTTAAAACACCAAACTGAAACTTTTACAAGGAACCATATCTGCATTAACCACAATGCTTGTGGTTAGAATGTAAACAAAAAAACATACTCTGATAATATATGCATTGTCCTTGAAAATGATTGGTCCACACTAGAGACAGCTTTCTTTTGAGCCTCGTCTCAAACGGTGTTAAACCAGAGGATGCTATTCTCTGTATCTTTAATCCCATTTGTTTAATCGACTGGCATGCAGCACCATCTATGCTGAATTTCCTTAGGGTATCTATTAATTCCTTTTATCAATAAATGGTGATGATTCTTTATGAACAGCTCACCTCTACAGTATGTTCAACTGGTAGGCTGTTAATTTTTGTTGCAATATGGAAATAAGCTTTGATGATTTTTAACATAGTTAACGTTTCCATGTCTGTACACGGTTGTAGATGCCGAGGTCAACAACAACAGAATAAATGTGATGGGTTCATATTTTATATATGTATGCTGTTAAACATGTCCACAAAGCAGATGTCTAACTCCCGTTGCTCTCCCAATTTCACACAACGTACAATGAACATTTCTGAATATGTGTGGCACATTAGGAATGGATCACTCTTTTAATTATATCCTTGTGCAGCAAGGGAGTAAAGAGTGGTTCTGTGAAGGTCCTGATGTGCTGTGCAATGCATCAATGCATGTGTGTACAGCAGCATGTGATGACTGAGTCGGTCCTGTAGGTGGCTGGCAGGGTTAATGAATAACCGCACGTGTAAACCAGCCACATGGTTAATGGCGTCTGGGAAGAATTGCTGCGTGTAACACGCGCTGTTGCATTTTACAGAGTGACGGTGCTGTTCTTCACAAGATTAATATTAACTACAATAAATAAATGTGCTTGCCCTCGATTTGGAGCACCTGCCCACGTCCTTCATTTCGAGTGTGCAACATATGCAACTTGATGTGTGATGTTCATATGAATGAAGTGAACGTTATTTTAATGATGCAATTTGACCTTCTGCACCAGGGTGACGAAGCATGAAACACTCCCTTATTTACAAACTATATTTTGGTTTCACAATCAGGCGCGGTTCGTCCACTAGAGGCGTTGCGGCTCCATCCCACCAATCAGCTGGAGATGATATATACTTTTTTAAATAAAATACTTTTCTTAAGATTGTTTTTTTGTGCTCAAAAAATGTAAAATATAACATGAATTGACAAATGAAGATACCATTTTAAGAAACCGATGCAACACCACAGTCTGATTGTGCCTCGGGGATGTCTCGGGGCAGCTCTGAAGGTGTCCGAGTGAGAGATGTGTAGTGCCACAGTAACGGAGCAACTCCGCCGGTTCCGCCATCCCCTCGCACCTCCACACGAATGCACGCACACCCACACTAAACCCACACACGCACCCACGTAGGGTCTCATGGGGGGGTGGGGGTCACCTGGTACCATGGGTTTTTACCCGAGGGGCCCCTAGCGGGGATGTCCCACGGTTTCCCATTTCCAGGAGATTGGCCGACCCCTCCCCAGGCAAAATTGCATTGCGGCCCCCGTGAATTGGCTTAAAATGTATGGGCGCGACGAAGCTCACAGGGCTAACCGCAATGAGACACTCACAGCAAAGGGAGATAGGGCCTCGAGGGCAAACACTATGCAAGCAGCGCATAAGAGGAGGTGGGAGGGAAATTACTGGACCCACTGCAGATGTGCATTCTGCGGGACGGCCACCCCGATCAAACCGGTTGAGTCCGGGGTGGGGAGGATGGGTGCGTAGACAATGGATCAAGGCGTAATGGGAAGCAACGCTCCAGGTAGGGACGGGGCATCGGTTTAAAATCAAAAGGTAGGCACCCGATTGCTCGTGCAGGATAACACCACGTGACCCTGGATCTTTGGATTCCGAGGGCATAAAAGGAACGAGCGGAAAAACGATGAGTAGTTCTCTTCCAGTCGTTCAGCTGCCTGGTCCGCCTCCCAGCCGCTCGCAGCGTCCGAGAGACGCTAGCGAGTGCTGCTACGACTCGACCCTAGGCAGAGACCTCTCGGATCCCTGTCCCTCCGACTCTCACCACGTCCGTGCAACACCGTGAGTGCGTCTGCGAGGTGAGAAGTAGAGTGGGGGTACACCCAGGGATTGAATAGGGATAGGCTAGGCGCTGCTCGTAGAATATTTACGCCGGGCCACACAGGGTTTTCTATAGGCGCGCCATTAATAAACTTCAGTTCAGAAGATCGGTGTAGTGTGATTTCTGTGTGTGTGGGTGAATTTGAGCGTGGTGTCTGAGATTTTTTGAGTGGAGTGACTGCGTGCGGGGTGGGGTGCGTGAGAGAGCGAGCGCTTAGCTGCAGGGTGTCAGCGCGGTAGGGACGTAGCAGAGCTTACGACCTGTGTAAAAGGCAAATCACACAGAGAGAAAACCACGCAGCCAATTCCATTTATCACGTCAATAAGGAACGCAATTATATAGGCCCAGTTTGTCGTGAAGCTAACGGACCCATTTTCATAATCACAGAGCTTTCAATAACGAAAAGGGAACACTAAACAAACATGTCAACCCCTACGGTTTAGCCGTATTCTTGTTCAGAGAAATGTTGTTTTCAGGTCCATACGGGGTAAAGCCCTTTCAATACGGGCGAAAAAAATACCCATTCGTTTGCGTTCCTCCCTTGTGATGGGACTTTGCAGGATGAACGTTGATATTTATAAAGGCAAGGGGTGACCAATAAGGTCTGAATTAGTCTGCAATAAGGTAGGCACTGATAAAGGTTTGACAGGTATGCAAGAGGGTAAACTGCACTTTTGCGAGCCGATGCTCAGGACTTAGGTCTCTTGGTGCAGTAACTAAGCATTCAATACCTTTTTTAAGTCAGTTAATAATCCTGATTTGATTCATTTGTAAGGCAAACAAAATGACTCAGCTTAGTTGTCCCCTGCTGTTTCTCTGCGGCTATATAACTGTGGGGGCCGACGCCTGCCTCCCCACCCCCTCCAATCCCCCCTCCTCCTCGTCGGCCGCCTTTCGCCGGGCGGGCCCCCGCTGATCGGGTGATTTCCCCACCCCCGCGCCAGCTCCCTCTCTGAGGGACATTGCTAATTGGCTGGCTCACCACCGCCCAGGGTCATCTTCCACACGCCCACGTACCCCACCACAAAAACAAACGCGGTGGCGTGCACGCACGCGCCCTTGCAGGTGCGTGTTTTACACAAAGGCGATAATCAAAACAAACAGCGGCAGTATGAATATGCGCGCTCCCCACCGGGTGGTTAAGACCTAATCTGCTAGCACGCAAAGGCTAATGCAAAAGGGCTGTATGAATACACGCGCACGCCTCGCCGTTAATGCTATTGCCGATGTGTAAACATGCTGTCCGCAGCGAGCGGGTTTATCGCACCCCGCCCCCGCGCTATCGACTCACGTGGCACACTGCAGGCGCGCGTTTTACACAAACGCGCGCGTAAGCACGTGCGAGCGTCGGCGGCCGTGTATGTTTTAATACACGCGCGCCTCACACACGCGCTCAAATTACCAACACCGCGCCGACACTGCAGCCCCCCTGCTCGCTCTCTCGCGCACACCGTCTCCCCGCGCAGTCGTTCCACACACAAATCGCAGACACCACGCCGAGGTTCTACCAATACACACATAAATCACACTGCATCGATACTCTGAACTAAAGTTTATTAACGGTGCAAATACACACTACCTGGAGGTGGAATATTTTGCGAGGAGAGCCTAGCCTAACGCTGCCTATGAACCCAGTCACACAAACGTCCTACTACGTCCCTCGAAGCTGGACTCGCGGCGTCCCACGGATGCTGAGAGAGTAGGAGGGAGGAGGACGAGGGATGACTTGACCTATCACTGTCTCGCAGCAGCACTCGCTGGCATCACACGGATGCTGTGAGCGTCTCGAAGAGGCAGGACGGCAGGGACAGGGTCTTGACCGCCTGGTGGTTGAAGCCAAGGGAGCGAAATCGTACCCTGGCTCCTCTTTTTATGCTCTAAACTTCAAAGGCCCAAGGTGACGTCTTACCATGCAGCCAATCGGGCGCTTACCTGTGCTGCCGCTCCTTTTTTTTTTCTCCCATGAGGGAGTGCTGCTGCTCTGCTCACCCATTCTTCTCCCATGCCCAGTAGTTCTCGTCTATGGGTTTGCTCTTTTTGCCTAATATTCTACCCTCAACCTCTCACAATGTCGTGAATAACTTATTGTGGTTGGCCCACTGAACCTTTTCCTTCTGCACCCATTCAATTTCAAGCCAATTTAGGGACACCGCAATGCAACCTGTCCTGTGAGGAAATGCCAATCTCCTGGCGCTGGGAAACCATGGGACTCTGCCTCTAGGGGCCCTTAAGATTAAAATCTGATGTGCCAGGCAATCCCCCACCAGGACACTACGTGAGTGCGCTGCGTGAGGGTTAGTGCAGGGGCCGGGACGAAATCGCGTGGTCATGGCACCATATAGCCCCTTTAGGTGCTTGTCCCTATCCCGGGCTGACTGGAACACCTCGCCTGGATCGCTCCAACCAAGTAGCGCCGGGGAGTCAGTGGTACTCGCCCGGCCCTTGTTGGCGGTTTTGTGGGTGGTGATTGTGCTGTCCGAGGCTCCTGTGCGATCTCCGTATCCATTCCAGAGGCTGCTCCCGTCCTCCGGCATCTGCTGGCTGGGGAACAAACTCAGAGGCGTAGGGATATAAGTGCCGCCGCGCCCGTCGCCTCGTTGCCGGGTTTGGGGTCCGCTGGGAACTGGGGCCCAGCGGGGCCCATGTACGGGGGTATGCCATCGGGTATGGGTGGCATGGGGGGCATGGGGGGTGCGGGGGCTCCGAGGTTTTGGGGTACCTGAAGAGCGGGTGCCTCCCCCGCTGGGGCCGCCCTCCACGGTTTTAGTCAGCGGACATTGACCACAGTCTCTCGGCCCCTTTCCCCGCCCTGGATCAGTACCATCCAAGAGGAGATCTGCCACACCACGGTCTAGGGTCCGTGCCAGTAAGTGGTCAGCTTCCCACCTGTCCGGCCCCTACGCGTGGGGTATGCAGCCATACCTTAGAGCCCGCCGAGTCGAAGGGGGCTCCACATGGGGGTGGCGCCCCGCTCTTGCCGCTGATGTGCGGCCTCCCCCTATTGGTAGGCCTGGCCATGGGCCCCCCGCAGGGTCCCCATTAAGTGCTCCACGGGCTGGCTCCCTTCCTCCAGTTTGCCGGGTGGTGTTATGACGTGGTTCGGTCCTTCTGGATTCTGAACTCCTGGCACAGTGCCTGAATTAGCTCTGCCTCGAACTCACTACCCTAGTCAGTAATGACTCGTTCGGGGATCCATATGTTTAAGCACGTAATGCTCCACAAATGCCCGGGCGACCGGGCATTAGGAGCACTCCCTTTAAGTGTGCTCCTAATCTCAGCTCGTTACCTGTATAAAAGACACCTAGGAGCCAGAAATCTTTCTGATGGAGAGGGGGTCAGATACTTATTTCCCTCATTAAAATGCAAATAAATGTATAACATTTTTGACATGCGTTTTTCTGGAATTTGTTGTTGTTATTCTGTCTCTCATTGTTCAAATAAACCTACCATTAAAATTATAGACTGATCATTTTTTTGTCAGTGGGCAAACGTACAAAATCAGCAGGAGATCAAATACTTGTTTCCCTCACTGTACCAATGAATGCATTAAATGGCGTATTTGCAGGCAGAAACGGGTATCTTGGAGGCTAGCACCATGCATCAGCTTACTTGATTGGCTTACGTTGGCTTACTTTAAATTCTTGTATGTGTTCGAGCATGGATCAAGCCGTGATATGTTCATAAGCTCTTCTGGATAGGGGCACCCAAACAGCCAGGTGATGTGCAAGAAGCGAGATAACAATGTTGCTCCCTTTATGAAAAAAAGATCAGCGTGGTTGAGTTTTAGTCCAACAACTCCTCGTGACTGAGTTCCCAGGACGTTGGCATGATGGTCACAACCCGGTCACCAATGACTTACATGGAGAACTCACAGACTTGCACAGAAACCTCATAGACTCACATAAAGACCCTACAGACTCACACAGATACCCCAAAGACTCGCATAGAGACCCACAGACTCACACAGAGACGCCACAGACTCACATTGAGACCCCGCAGACTCACATAGAAACCCAACAGACTCCCATAGAGACCCCACAAACTCTCACAGAAGCCCACAGACTCACATAGAGACCCCACAGACTCACACAGAGACTCCACAGACTCACATAGAAACCTCACAGACTCGCATAAAGACCAAACAGATTGAAATAAAGACCCCACAGACTCACACATGGACAGACGTACAGAGAGACAGACTCACAGAGAGACCCCACAGACTCACAGAGAGACCCTATAGACTCACGTAGAGACCACGCAGACTCACACAGAGACCCCACAGACGCACAATTAGACCCCATAAACTCACACAGAGACCCCATAGACTCGTACAGAGACCACACAGACTCACACAGAGACCCAATAGACTCTCACAGAAACCCGCAGCCATGAAATTCTACCGGCTATCTGGACATGGACAGAATTAGGCAAGTGATGTTATATTGTTATCAGACGTTTAGGGATTTGGTTGCAGTAATTTGTTAACTTTATTTCAGGCACAACATTAAACAAAACAATGAACACACAGAGAGAGGGACACACACATAGGCACACAGAGGCGTATGTGTGTGTCTCTCTCTGTGTGTCTCTGTGTTAGCTCTCTGCTTATGTGTCTGTCTATGTATCTCCGTGTCTGTGCTTTGTCTCTCTCTCAAATGTAGCAATCTTTGGAAGAACGTAATCAACCAGGTAGGGTGTTGACTGTTATGTTAGCCGAATCTGTGTTGTATTTCATTATATTTCTAAGTGTACTAGGTTTGTTGTCTTTTTATTTTTACCTGATGATGATTGCTTGTGTTGGAATCGAAACGTCGTATGCTATTATTTAATTTATATTTTTTTCTTTCTATGTGACTTTACCGAAAGAACCAAAGAGTAATTCCTGCAGTCAAGAAAGCTCCAAATCAAGTTAATAAACATCATATCAGTGCGTTCTCGGTCTCCACAGTGTCAATCCCGTGGTGTACCCTGCAGCGGCGGTACAAATAGTGATGATAATAATTATCATACTAATGATAATACTAAGAGTTAACTGAGAGATGTCGCGTTAATGCTTCCCTTGAGTCATGCAATTTGTTTTTCTACGTACAGTATTTGTGAATGGAAAAAACAAGCATTCGTTTTGATTACATCACCTGTGATTGCACACGTGAGATGTTGACTACTTCGACTAGTATACAGGAGGACGTGGGTTCGATCCCGACCCCGGCGCTTGCTGTATATTTAGAGTTTGCCTGTTCTCCATGTGGTCATGTGGATATTTCTCCGGGTTCTCCGGTTTTTTCCCCTCCACTTTTTGAATCAACACGCCTTTAGAGTATCTGGCTGCCATACATTTTCACACGAAAACCACTTAGATGGAAGCCCACCACCAGTGCCGTCGTGGCCCTCTACGACTACCATCACCTCTAGCAGCAACCTCCACCGTGAACAGTGTGAGTGTGGAAAGCGAGGTGCAATTATTACTTGGCAGCCCTTTAATTGGTTGAAACCCACCACCAGCGTAGTCATCGCCCGCATCGAGTACCATCACCTCTTACATCTCAATACATCACCTTCGAGCAATCCCTACATGCTGGGGCACACCGTTCTTAATCCCTAACATTAACATTAGCTGCCCCACCCATGCTGCTGACACTTGGGCTACGCCCATTTCAAACCTTTATTAACAGTTTGCCTTTAGAGACTAACCACCCTTTTCCTAATGACGAACGCTTGTGTTGCGATCGAAACTTAAAGACCCAAAGAATATGACATCCTGCAGTCACGAAAACTTTAAGTGAAGACATTTTAACCCTTTACCAAAAGTACAGGCGTTAGTGTATTTATTTAACGGGTCTCTTACTATAACCATAAAAATGAATATAAAAATCAACTGCCTTCTTACTTGTTTTATAAATTATACATCACAGCAATTTGCCAAGAAAAAACATTAACGAGCCCATATATCTGCTTTAAACACTTTATTTGGTACATTTCAGTGTACATTACACACATATACAGATTCAGTCTAAAGCGAGGAGCTGATTCGATGCCAAATACAATCGGATGAAGATCATTCAGAGTTAGATAATCAGCCTAGGTGCTGGGCACAACTAATTTCTGATAATGAAACTTATTTTTTAAAGTGTTTTGCGGTTTATATGAGATGTTCCATATGAATAAGATCATAGATATATTGCAATTGGTCTATGGGCTTGTCTATTTTACGCAAATTATACCATTTAATGTAGAACTATTTCTCCAAGCATTTACTCCTGATGTTTTGCTTTGCAATGACTAATTACAGAGAGTGAACATTCAACACACGCTGCATGCTCGCTGCACGTGCGATATAGACGTACAGAGTAAGCATTTATCTTGCTGATGCACCACTCAATAAGCAACGGTTTGAAAACGCAGCGTGACAATGAATACATTGTGAGAGTTTGACAATTGGATTGCCACCAAAGGGGAACGCTCAGCCCTATATATAGTGCCCCAGCAGCCTCAACTAAGTGCACTCCTCTGCGCTGACAACCATAGCCTCACCATGAAAAAGGTAAAGTGGTAAAGTGTCGGTGTGTTGGTAATACACCACAATTCAGCTTAGCATCGTTTTCACGTAAACGGTACACGCCATTGTATTGTCAGTATGAGGTGGGATGAAGAGGTGGTTGTTTGAAAGTACATACATTTGGTTTGCTAATAAGAACAAGCAATATGTGTGCCTGTGCCTATATACAGCGTGTCACACACATACACACAGATATCGCACAGCGTTCACCATTGTAGCTATAATTACTCACTCACTGAGTACGCACCCACTGAGTACGTAGTGGGGATCCGTGGCATTGCTGATGGTTCACACTGTGCAGCAAGTATGGCCACATAAGTTCAAATCCTGGATGTTATATTTTACCTTGAAATCCCTCGAGATGAAACTTCTCTTTGTAAAAGGGTGTCCGGGGGTCTCAACTGACACGGAGAAAATACATGACACGTAAAAAGACATTTACAATCTATTACTGATACAATTTGTGTGCGTGCAATCTAATATCACACCCAAACACACGAGTGCTGTTTCTGAATGTTTTTCTATTCACTGCGAGAGGCTTTTGTTGGTGAATTCTAAATCAGACTAACAATATTTTAATTAATATAAAGGGTAACATTTTGGGCTTTTTCATTCTTTAATTCTATTTGCTTCATTGTTTAACTTGTTTTTTCATGCTCTTGTTTTTGTAATTCAGTGGCCCAGGTTACTTTTGAAAATGTGACTCATCCTGGCATCAAGGGTTTTCAACTGGCTTAACAAAATCAAATTGTAATTGGATTTGAACATGTTTGTAGACATTATAGCAGAGTGGTGGTTTATTTTTCACAGTCACGGAAAAGAAACGGTAGATTTTCTCAGAGGAAAGCTAATTCGTCAAAATATTTAAAACTTCTGAATGGCAGTACAGTACTATATAAAACATAATGTAGTACATTTAATAAATCTATGATTCTACGTGTAAGTTCACTAAGCAGAAACTTCACAACCTTTAACGGCTCGTGAAATCCGGCGTGTGTGCCCCACGCTCGGCTGCGCACCGCAGATCATCTTCTTCGAGGAGCGGGACTTTAAGGGCCGCCGCTTTGAGTCCAGCCAGGACTGCATGAACATGGCGTCGAACCTGAGCCGCTGCAACTCGATCCGCGTGGAGGGCGGTGCCTGGGTCATCTACGAGCGTCCGGACCACAAGGGCAACATGTACATCATGGAGCCCGGGGAGTACCCCGAATACCAGCGCTGGATGGCGCACAACGACCACATTGGCTCTTGTAGAACCATCCGTGGTGTGAGTATCCCAACGTTCGGCCAGTGCACAGGGGGTGGAGAGAGGGAAAAAGCAGAAAGAAAAGTGTGACCTCCCGAGTGATGACTTCCGACATTTCCTGACGCTTATTTCATCCTACTGGAATTTTTAAAAGCGCCTAAATTAAGGCGCTTTACGATTAATTAATAACGGTACAACGTATGTGATTGTAACGGTGATAGATGAGGCGAATTAAATAGATGAGATGAAGAAATTAGGCAAATCTGTGATTCGTGAATTCGGTAAAAGCGAATTGATGGCAGTGAATAATGGTGGATTGAATGAATGGGGAATGAGTGGTCGCCATGTAATGCTGTTGTTCATTAACGGTGGTGGTTATGAGGGGGGGGGGGGGGGTTAAGGGGTCGTGAGGTGAGCTAGGGAACAATGAGTGAGTTTTGAGAGAGCCGAAACTGAGTGAGCGAAGGTGACCGCTTAATGTGGAAGTTTGTTCCAGTGAATTGGGGGCAAAAAGAGAGAAAGAGCGAAAGCGTGGATTGAGCGCAAGAAGAATGAAGAACAGAGAGAGACAGCAAAGATTGAGAACGTAGAGAACGAGAAGGGGATGTAGAAGGATACGGTGGGGCAAGACCATGAAGCGATTTGTTGACCCGTATTATTGTACATATTTCGTATGGTGTCGACTATTATGTGTGTTGCTGCTCACCTTTGGATTGTCATTTTAACGAACTTGAATATATTCAAACATGCAGGGTTATGCGGTGTCTTAATGTGCATGCGTTTGGTTTGAGCACCACATTGGCTCTATCTCAGGTCGCACTGAATGTGTGTTGCTGGCTGTTTGGCATTTTGGGCCCGTGTTCAGCAACTGTGTTTTAATAAAATACGGTATAGGTTAGATATTTAAAATTTTCATATATATGCCTGCTATGTATTTGTCAATTGACACCATGGACACCTTTGTAATGAGATGTTTTATCTCAAAGGATTTTCCAGGTGAAATGTTCCATTAAGTACAAGATAAATTTCTAAATAAAAATCACTACCAAGAATAACGACACGAAGCTGATTTGGAAGTAGCTGAGAGCCCTCGAGTTATTTTTTGAAATTCAATAAAAAAAAAGATTGAATAATACTGATACATGAATTACTTTTTAGATAAGGCCACGTAATTATCTGCCCAAATTTGTGTCACTAGACCCTCCACCACCGGCAGACACATGCAGAGACACCGAGTAAGACACACACCAAGAAAAACTGAAGGACAACGAATCTGTGTCGAGGCCTTAAATAGAGAGACGGCAGAGGGGACGGGGCAAAGAGAGGAATGGGGAGGCAGACAAACGAACGGATCAGCGGACAACCGAGGGGACAAGGAAGGAGCAAGTCTGGAATTCCGGACCACAGTGGCCGGAGGAGAGACAATGGTTTAAAGTATGAAAATCGAAAGTTTCAGAAAGCAAAGTTCGTAAAATTAACAAGTGTAATGCAATGCAACACAGAGGGTCGGTTAACACACAGTTAACGCATAGCCTGGTTGATTAACGTTCTTCCAAAGATTGCTAAATTAGAAGTTAAGTGTGGAACAGACAAGCAAGGAGAAATTTACAGAGAGAAATAGGAAGTTGGACAACAAATTTAGTAAAATTAGAGAATGTAATGTAATGCAACGGAGAGAGTCGGCTTACACACAGTTACGCATAGCCTGGTTGATTAACGTTCTCTCAAAGATTGCTAAATTAGAAGTCAAGTGTGAGTTTTGAGTAAACCTTCCCCGGAGAGGTGGTTCAAACTAGATTTACCGACCCTCTGTGTTGCATTGCATTACACTTCTTAATTTTACTAAATTTGCTTTCTCAAACTTTCGATTTTCATACGCTAAACCATTCTTTCCTCCAGCCACTGTGGACCGGAATTCCACACTGCTCCCTCTTTGTCCCCTCGTTTATCAGCTGGTCCCCTCGTGTGTCCGCCTCCACAGTCCTCTCTCTGCCCCGGCCCCTCCCCCCTCTCTCTATATAAGGCCTCGGTACAGATTCGTTGTTCTTCTGTTTGTCTTGATGTGTGTATCGCTCGGTGTGTCTCTGCATGTGTGTCTGTCTATATTGTTTCCGTGTCTGTATTTTATCATTCATTCTTACCTAATGATGGCTGCTTTTGTTGCAACCGAAATGTCGTATTATATTATTATTTTATTTTCTACGTGACTTTACCAAAAGAACCAAAGAGTAATTCCTGCAGTCACGAAAGCTTCCAATCTAGTTTCAATATATTGTTTCATTTCACCCACCAGGTTGATTAAACATTCTCACAGGCAAAGTGTGCACGTGATATGTGAAGTTGTCTGGCTACCGTCCGTTGAGGTCATTATGGGCCGTGACCCCCCCAAACAAATCCATTACGAACCATAATATTGGCTGCGAAACCCCACGCATTAAATCTAAAACCCTGTTTGTGTGTGGGTTTTTTCCCTTATTTCAGCAAAACAGTTCCAACTTCCGCATGGCCATGTATCAGCATGATGACTTCGGTGGGCAAACCATGGAGTTGACCGAAGACTGCTCACACCTGCACGACCGCTTCAACATGAGAGAGGTGCGCTCTGTGAGGGTGCACGACGGCGTCTGGGTGGGGTACGAGGAGCCGCACTACCGCGGGCGCCAGTACCTGCTGGAGAAGGGCGACTACCGCAAGTGCAGCGAGTACGGCGCAATGAGCCCGACCATGCAGTCGGTACGCTGCATCCGACGATTCTGAATGCTTTGCTGCAGCCACCGAGGTTAAAAAAAACCCCATGTAACGGTCTAAACTCGTGCTGAACATTCTTCAAAAGTTGGAAAATAATTGTATAGGGTTTCTGTACAATAAATTGATTGGGTGAGCATTACCTCTCTGAGAGTGTGAGGTTTCTTGTGATGCCTGACAATGGTACCAACGAGTGTGTTTGTTGATCTAATCATATATGGCTGAATATCACAACTATAACCTGAGTTCGATACCCAGATATGGCGAATACCAGTAGCAAAGTCATATTCTTAGGCACCCCTTGCATCGCGCATTGAACAGCATGGTGAGGTATAGTCCAACAAACCCAGTGACCAACACGGCATGGAGACAACTTCATCCAACAGTGGGTAGACTCTTGTCCTAATTTACAGTAAAATCCAACACATAAGTGAATTTTTGACTTCGTGACTGTAGGAATTAATATTATTTGGTTCTTTCGGTAAACTCACGTAGATAGAAAAATAATATATATAATTAAAAAATAAAGTGAATAATAATAAAATACAAATAATCCAAAACAAAAAACCCCACTAATGTAGACTGTAGCCTGGTTCTTTATCGGAGTGAGTGTACTGTCAATCTATAATGTAGACTGTTGCCTGGTTCTTAACCTCGGTGAGCACTGGTATTCTATAATGTAGACTGTAGCCTGGTTTTTCAGTTGGTGAGCGTATTGGCAGTCTGTAATGTAATAACCATTGCTGCAGTCTATATTACAGACTCGCAATCTGCTCACCAGCTTAAGAACCAGGCTAGTCTACATTATAGACTGCCAGTACGATCACCGAGGTTAAGAACCAGTCTACATTATAGACTGCCAGTACACTCACCAAACTTAATAACCAGGCTAGTCTACATTATAGATTGCCGGTACACTCACTGTGATTAAGAACCAGGCTACAGTCTACATTAATGGGTTTTTTTGTTTATTATTATTTTTATTTTGTTTTTATTATTTTTATTCACTTTATTTTTTTATTATTTTTATTCACTTTATTTTGTTATTATTTTTCTATCTACGTGACTTTACAAAAATAACCAAAGAATATTAGTGCATTTGCCCTTCCCATATTCTTATTGTGCAATGCTCTTACGAAACTGTGTTGCTGTGTGTAATCCCAATTGTGGTCACATCCGAGTAATCTTTTACATTTCACGAATTTGGATCGTGACACCGACACGCAATGGCCTACTGCATTTTGACCACAAGTATTGTGGTTAATGCACACATTATTACTCTTTGGTTCTTTCGGTAAAGTCACGTAGAAAGAGAAAATAAGTAATTAAATAATAGCATACGACGTTTCGATTGCAACACAAGCAATCATCATCAGGTACAAATGAAAGAGAAAACAAAACATAGTAAACTAAGAAATATAATGTAATAAAACACAGATAGTCGGCTAACATAACAGTCAACACCCTACCTGGTTGATTACGTTCTTCCAAAGATTGCTAAATTTAAGAGAGATTAAACACAGAACAGGAGACACATAGACAGACACGTAAGCAAAGAGAGAGATAACACAGAGACACACATAGAGAGACAAACACATAGGCACACAGAGAAACGACGCCTCTGTGTCGAGGCCTTAAATAGAGAGAAAGGGGGGCAGGGAGGGAGGGGGGGTTGAAAAATTAGCATGCCAATGAGAGACATGGCGCTACAGCAGGAAACCAAGAGCAGAGAGGGGGGCAGAGAGGGAGGGGGGGTTGAGAAATTAGCATTTCAATGAGGGACATGGCCCTACAGCCGGAAACCAAGAGTAACAAAACGAGGGGAGAGAGAGAAACCACACTAAATCAAACAAACTTAGCAAAAAATGTCATGCAATGCAACACAGAGAGTCCGTCAACACACAATTGACGTATGGCCTGGTAGATTACGTTCTTCCAAAGATTGCTAAATTAGAAGTTAAGTGTGGAATTTGAGAGAGAGACAAGACACAGACACGGAGATACAAAGACAGACAACCGGGCAGAGAAAGACAACACAAATACCCAGAGAAAGAGAAAACAAACTTAAAACCTCCCCTTATAGGTCGTTCCAACTTGCTTAACTGCAGGAAATAAGAGCGACAAAACGAGGGGAGACAGAGAGAAAACACACGAAATCAAACCAACTTAGTGATATTTGGAAATGTAATGCAATGCAACACAGAGAGTCGGTCAAAACACAATTGACGTATGGCCTGGTTGATTATGTTCTTCCAAAGATTGCTAAATTAGAAGTTAAGTGTGAAATTTGAGAGAGAGACAAAACAAAGATACGGAGACACAAAGACAGACACACGTGATTCCTTGTAAAAAGGTTTGAGTTTTGTTTCCAGAAAAAAAGTGGAAAAACCCTATTCTTACATATTTTCAAGTGAGTGTATTATTGGCATATTAAAAACGTAAACAGTATTTTGTCAATGTAAATCAGTGTTTTAGTATGTTAAGAATATAATTAACGAATCGCCTGTGCAGTCTCTTCCTGTGGGAGTATTTGATCAACTTGAGAACCTAAATGAATTACAGCTGAGCGTTAACAAGCTCAAGTCTCTCCCATTGCTGAGACTTTCCAGGGTAGGAATATTGGGCAAACGCCTTTTGGATTCTTGTGTCATTGCTACTAAACATTGATTTACAATGCTGATATGCATAATTATTGCATAATTCAATCATTTCACCTGGAAAAACCATGGAGATGGAACATCTCATTTGCAAGAAGTCCATGGTCCATTTTTGTGCTGCATATAAATGAGCGTAATGACAAACACCATGAGGTCAGCCCAGAGGAAGCCAAGATGGGACTATATGGGTTGAGTGAGAGTAGTAAGGGGGGAGTAGGCAGTAATTATGGGATACATGGGGGATCCTGCACAAGGCATTGAACCTGTCATGTGTACAGTGTAGCTGGGCAGGAGTGATGACGACAGGTTAGGGGTTTTGGGAAGGCTTACCCGGGGCCGCAGATCTGACTTCTTGACCCAGGCCTCTGAAAACTATTTTTTTGGGCCCTGAAAAACATTAACATCTTCATTCTCAAAAACGTTAATAAACATCTTCATTCACAAAAAGGTGTGATATCAAACAATGGCACACGAATATATGCCACCTGGAAGAATATGAATTGCACAAAAAACACTCCTGCTCGAATGTATAACAATTATTATTTCTTATTTTTCTAAATGTTTTAAAATATTTATCTTAAAAATATGCAAAAAATAGATATCGTTATTAATATTTTAAAATACGTAACTAATGTATCATTCACAAATAGCTGATATCTTACAAAGGCTCTGCAGTCTCTTCCCGTGGGAGTGTTTGATCAATTGGAGAGTCTGGGACAGTTACACCTGACATTTAACCAGCTAACGTCTCTCCCATTGCTAACGTCTCAGCGCCTCGACACTCGAACACATACGTCTCTCTCAGCGCCTCGACACTCGAACACATACACACAGGCATTCAAAATATCATAGCTTGATCCATGCTTGAGCTCATGGACACAGGCAATCAAAATATCACAGCTTGATTCAGGCTCGTACACATATACACAGTTATTAAACATTTCTCGTACACATATACACAGTTATTAAACATTTCACAGCTTGATTTGTGCCTGAGCACATGTACACAGGTAATCAAAATATAAAAACTTGATTCATGCTCGATCCATGCTCGAAAACATACACAGGTATCCAAAATACCACAGCTTGATCCATGCTCAAACACATAGACATAGGTATTCAATATATGATAGCTTACTCCATGCCGTTAACACAGGTACAGGTAATCAAAATATCACAGCTAAATCCATGTTCGATCCATGCTCAAACACATAGACACATTTATTCAAGATGTGCTCTATCCGTGTTCATCGGAGCTCAATCGGTGCTCGATGGGAGCTCGATCCGTGCTTGATCGGAGCTCGATGGGAGCTCGATCTGTGCTCAGTCTGTGCTTGATCTTTTCTTAATCCGTGTTCGATCGGAGCTCCATTCGTGCTCGATCTGTGCTCGATCCCTGCTCACACAGAGTTCATGACAACCATAAGAAGTACAAACTTCATAACATTTGATCAATAACCAAAAATATTAACATCAGAAATTTACAAACGTTAATGCAACAAAACTATTTTAAAGGCCGCTTTCACATTCCATCAAACTTTACATGTAAAGTTAGTAATAAAAACATACATTTCATAAGCTGGCACCACGTCGATCTTCCTATATTTCTCAATAGTTTATTTCACTGCAGAAACTGCAAGACTTTCCTTGACCAGTCTTTTTTGCCTGTACCCTTCTTTTGCCTCTTTGATTGGCTGTTTGTTTAGGTTGAAATGTGTCACTTTCTGTTTCAATACATTAATCTAACTTAGGTATTTTTCTCTTGTTTTTGTTGTTGCTGCCTGCCTTCCAGCTCGATTTTCTGCAGTGATACTAGCAACATATTGTGTGGGAATACTTTGTTTGTGTTTGTTCGGCGATTGGCCTATACAATTTTTCCCATGATTGATCTCGGGTACAGATGTCCATGCAGTATATATTGCTCTCTTTCCCAGGTCCTCCTGATTAGGCCTCGGCAAGGTAAGGTAAAAGTTAAAAGGTAAAAACAACGAGCCTACCTTCATCTACCTTTTACCTTACCACAATACAATCTTTCTACCCTACCTTTTACCCTTTAGCAAGTAAAATCAAAGGTAAAAAGCAACGAGCCTACCTCTACCCTACCTTTTACCCTTACCCCATACAAATTACCCGATTACAGGGTAATTACTAGGGAACTGGACATGAACAAGGTTTATAACGGTAAATGCTAGGTAGAGCGCTTTATTCATATAGAATACTCTCGATGATTCCAATTTTACACGCTTGTTGTCGTTATCATTGTTGTAGTTGTCGTTGTTGTTGTCGTTGTTGTATCCTCAAATCTTATAACTCAATTTTAACCCACTTCCAATTGTCGTATCGACTGCAAACTTGGTATACTTATGTCATACTGATGACAACACTATATTCTATCATAAATATATATATATTTTTAACATTATTTTTTATATGTTATGTTTCGGCTTGGGTCTAATTGTCCACGCTCAACTGACGTTGGCTGTAATTGGCCACGGCCCCTTACGTTATGGCAAGCTTCGGGGCCACTTCCTGGAGTCGTGGAGTTCTGCCATTACTAGTACACTCATAAAAGCGTGTTTTAAAAAAAAGTTTGTTTAAAAAATTACTTATTAAATGGTGGCCACGGACTGCGCCACGGAGCTTTTAGCGGTAAACAAGGTACCGTATTTACCGGGTAATACTTCGCGCTACCTTTACCCTACCGGGTAATTTTTCCGAGCTACCTTTACCCTACCCTTTACATTACCCCTTGGCATGTCTACACCTTTAGCCTTTACCTTTACCCTTTTACCCGGTAAAAAGGGTAATTTACCTTACCTTGCCGAGGCCTACTCCTGATGTTCAAGATTTACATATTCTCTACAAGTGTATTGGCCAAGAGCAAACTCGATTTATTTTTCAGATGACTATTAATCGAATTTTGGGTTTCCACAATAGATTTAAATGAATAATTCACATCGTCATCTTGGAGCGGGACGTCTTCATTGTCCTGGAACGGGCACATTGTAGTCTTGGAAGGCTCCCGTGTAGCTAACCAACTGCACAGGGAGCGTCACGTAGAGTGACATAAGTTACCCAAGTGTATATAGTCACTCGCGGTTATCAGTGAGTCGGCGAACTTTATTCGTAATAAATATACCTATAACTGAACAAGAAGGTCTCTGAGGGCTACATTACATATTTACGCTGCTTAAAACGTCCACAAATTTCACACAGCGTACAATGAACATTTCTGAATATGCAGATTGATGTGTGATGTTCATATGGAAGTAGTAAACGTTATTTTGATGATACTATTTGACCTTTTGCACCAGGGTAACGAAAGATCAAACAACAGAGCACTGTATTCTCTTCACTCCCTTTGTTACAAACTATATTTCGGATTCACAACCAGGTGCGGTTCGTCCACTTGAGGCATTGGGGCTCTGCCCCACCAAGCAGCTGGAGATTATAAAAACAATTTCTACTTAAAATACTTTTCTATACATTGTTTTGTTGTGTTTTAAAAATAAAAAATATAACGTGAATTGCCAAATGAAGATACCATTTTAAGTTGTTCATATTAGAAACCGCTGCAAAACCAGTCTGATTTGTGCCTCAAGGAGATCTAGGGGTGGCTGTGAATGCGTCCGAGTGAGAGATTTCCCTTAATTAATTGCGATGAGCTTCGCATTTTAGCCACCCTGTTTGAGACCCATTCAGGGCAGTGAAAAAGGCGCCCATGTCTGTAATGACGATTTCACAACGCTAGGTTACACTGCGCAAACATAACAGGTCACGGCCTACACGTAGGTGAGTGTAAGATGGTATGTGGCTGTTATTGTGCAGTTGGCGGTGTTTTGGTTGCCTTGGCTAATTTGTAGAGTCGTGTCAGCTAATCTTTAATTGTTCGTTAGTCTGATGGCAGTATCAAAGTGCATACTCTTTGGTTCTTTCGGTAAAGTCACGTAGTTAGAAATAAAATAAAACAAATCACGACGTTTCGATTGCAACACTAGCGGTCATCATCAGGCAAAGTGCAAAGTGCCTGATGACGACCACTTGTGTTGCGAAGAACCAAAGAGTATGATTTCCTGCAGTCACGTGAGCTTCAAATCACGATTAGTGTCAAAGTGGTTGTGTAGTGTGGACTTGAGGGTCATGGGGACAGCATTTGAGTGCTTTTTTGCTTTGTTTCGTATTGTTTATAAATGCCTACCGTTGGTAAATAAGACAGTTATATAATACTCTTAGGTTTTTTCGGTAAAGTCAAGTAGGTAAAAAAGAAATAATAAAAATATTGTAAAAAAACAGTTATATAACTTTCACGGGAAGGCCAATAATATGACGAGGTTTTTCTTAATTTCTTAATTAGATCACAATAGTTTCAGAGGTCACTCACAACAGCCCCACCTAGTGGAAATGTCAGGAGCCGCAACTGTTCACAACTGTGCCGTGTGAAATGTTAGAATTTTACCTTTTCAGTAGACAGCTGCACACGACGTGGGTAGGTTATGAGAAAGGGGAAAAAACAACGATTTGGGGCCTGTGGGTGAATGTGGAATGGCACTATGGTGTTGCGTTCGCCAATGTATATCCTGAATCTTTACTTAAAGCTTTCGTGACTGCAGGAATTAATATTCTTTGGGTCTTTCTCTAGTACACCATCTATATAGGATGCTCTATCCACTGCTGGCCTAGACTACCACTAGTCGACCATGTTGATTCCATGTGCTATCCACTGCTTGGCTAGACTTCCTCTAGTACACCATCTATATTGCATGCTTTATCCACTGCTGGCCAAGACTACCTCTAGCACACCATGCCTATTGCATGCACTATCCATTGCTGGCCCAGGCTCCATCTCTATAGCTTTTGCTCTATCATGGCCTAGACTCCATCTCTATAGTACGCTCTATCCACTGCTGGCCGAGACTCTTGTGCCCCGCCCACTCCGTTCTGACACTTGGGCTACGCCCATTTAAACTTTCATAAATAGTTGCATTTAGAGGCTTACCCCCCTTTTCTCTCCGCCTGATGATGACCGCTTGTGTTGCGATCGAAACGTCATAGTTATTTTTTTTTAATTTGAACCTATTTACGTGACTTTACCGAAAGACCCAAAGAATATCTCCTGATTATATGACTGAAATATTAATTAATGATCAATAGTTAAATAAACCAGTAATTGGCCATGACCACAAAAACGCTTTCTGCACATTTAGCCATCAGCATCAATAAGCTTCCAAATTACCATTGCGCACATTAAACGCAATTTCCATTGCACCTGCCTTCGAATCGCTCGCAAGATGAGCCGATGTCAATGAAATGTGGTGATATTAATCAAGCCCGCGCGAGATATGCCACGTGTTAACTGGGCCTAACTCTTGCTCGCCTCATTCTTGAACATGCCTCACAACATTAATACATTTTAAACATATCACGTTTCGATTTCATCTTGATCACAACTCTCCCTTTTACGTTACACGTCTCTGTAACGTGACAATAAATGATGACACAAAATAAATGATCTCTTACATCAAAAACAAATTATATCATTACATGTAAATATTCACTAATTTTTTATGCAAATACTAACAGTTTTATCTTCAATTATTATAAATACATATTATCTAACATTAATATGTGATTCGTCATTACTTATACCCAATTTGCTGAATTTACCTCATTCTGAAATGAAAGCAGTTTTTGCGGATATGCGAGAGTAGGGATGCAACATAGCTACTGTAACTCCCTGCCTGTAAAAGCCAAATCATACACAGAGAGAAAACCACGCAGCCAATTCCCTTCATCACGTCAATAAAAAACGCGATTATATAGGCCCATTTTGTCGTCCAACTAACGGACCCAATTTCCTAATCACAGAGCTTCCAATAGCGAAGGGGGAATACTGTACATTCCTGTCAAGCCATGAAGTTTAGCCCGTATTCTTGTACAGAAAAATCTAATTTCAGGTTCATACAATGTAGAGCCGTTTCAATACGAGCAAAAAAAATGTCCATTCGTTTGCGTTCCTCCCTTGTGCTGGGACTTTGTATGATGAACGTTGAGATTTATAAGGGCACTGGGTGACCAATACGGTCTCAATTGGTCTGCAATAAGGTAGGCACTGATACGGTTTGACAGATAAAAAGTTCAAGTTCATTTATTAGGCATAGCCCTGTGAGCCATTCGGCTCTTGAATCAGGTGCAACCGCAACAAACAAAAAACAAATACACGAACAAAAAACATCTTAAAGTGAATATGTGACTAAGTGCAAACAGAAATCCAAGAAAAGACAGCAAAACATTGCAGAAAAAAATCACCGTACACCAACGCTGTGTGCAAAAATCCCAATGGGATGCAAGTCAAACAACCAACAACAACCACAAGACAACTTAGATTAAGGCCATCAGTCTAACTCTGTACTACAACAAACAAACATGGCTAAACCAATATACTTTTCGAAATCACCAAAATAAAGCTATGAAAGCAATGAAACAGTGATCATAGGAACTGTGACGGAATTTTCACAATAAATGGTATAAACAACATGTACTACCAAAACCCTGCAGCCACAGCTGGCTGCATGAGGCACTCCACAACAGCAGGAGCATCAATCGGAGTATTATCATTTTTCAATGCATCTTTAAGATCAGCACACTAAATCAGGTTAAAATGCACTTTTGTGAACCGCGCTCAGGACTTTGCCACGGTGTGCATCATCAACATCAGGTAAGAGATCAGCTGTGATCCTGTCATAAATGACAATAGGTCTTGGTGCAGTAACTAAGCATTCAATATATATATTTTTTAAAGTCAGTTAATAATGCTGATTTGAATCATTTGTAAGGCAAGCAAAATGATTCAGGTTAGTTGTTTCCTGCTGTTTCTTTGCGGCCATATAATTATTGTCTTTGCAAATATTTACGGTCAATCTTTCTTTGTAACGTCTTTTGAATGGCATAATTTCAACTCTATAAGAAGGGCATTTAGCGCATACAACCAATGCTATATATTTGTGCAGAAATGCAATTATTCTATGTTGTCATAGTTGTGTAGCACAAGTGCTGTTTTGTCACATTTATTTTAATTCCCGAGGAACACCATTGTTTGTCTATGGTCATGTTTGCGAATTTCACGTCTTTTTGAGTTGTACTTTGTTGACTTGCACTCAAAGCATTGCGTTTAAGCTACATATAATTGATATCAAATATAATGACGCATTAAAATTTGTGCGTATTTTATTTATAATTTCAAGTACACATTTTTTTACAGGAGTGTGACTGGGCTGTGTCCGGTGAGTTAGACTGATGGCGTTGGCGATTAGGCTAAGTTATATGTGCCAATGAATGCATTCAATTACTTATTTGCAGGCAGCAACGGGAACCTTAGAGGCTGGCACTATGCATAGTGTTGTTTATCCAGCTTACTTGATTAGCTTACGTTGAATTCTTGTATGTGTTCGAGCATGGATCGAGCATGGATCAAGCCGTGATATGTGCATACCTGTGTCTAAGTATTCGAGCGTGGATCAAACAGTGTAGGAGCTCGTGTTCTAGCATGGACCAAGCTATGCCATTTTTAAAATTTGTGTCTATGAGATCGAGCAATAGTCAATCAAGCTATGACATTTTGAATACATTTCCGTGTTCGAGTATGGATCAAGCAGTGTTCGAGCTTTGTATCGTAAAAAACATGTCGATTCGCGGCAAAGTCACGCCCAATTACTCCATATATAGGGGCCTAATTAATTAACATCATGTATTATTAATTCTGTCGTGGATTCATTGTATCATGTTATAGCGTCACAGGCAATGGCCTCGTGACATCTCTCAAATATGGTACTGGATATCTGTGATTAAAATTATTAAAGTTTGTGGACTCTAGAAAAGTTAGTTTGAGGCACCTGCTTCTATACAAAATATAGTTCTAACGAGGGGCACCAAGTGTCAGGGTTTGACCCAGCATTTGGGGGAATTGCCATTTGTATTCAGATGGCAGGAATTGATTTGTGCAGAGATCTGTCCGAATTTAATATTACCTTTATTATAGGAAAGTTGGAGTGGAAGATGGCAGTCTTCACGTGGCCCACTCTGTGAAGTGAGAAATTACAAATAAAATAAAAAAATATATCACGACGTTTCGATCGCAACACAAGCGGTCGTCCTCAGGCAGAAAAAATAATCCAGCAGTGGAACTGCTGAACCAGGAAGAAAACACAGCGAGAGAGCTGTTACAACAAGACATTATATACGTGGCGAAGGGCAAGCAGGCTGGGTCTGAGCTGGAAAGGAATTCCATCCCTGCATGCAAGCACATCAGTTGTGTTAATGGGGGAGATTATGGAGAGAGAGATTATGGAGAGAGATGAGATGAGCTTCCGTCGCCGCACAAGAGTATCGCCCCCGCATATGCGCACAACAGCAGCGTTAATGGGAGATTAGCACTATGTTAATGGGAGAGATTAGGTATATAGATTAGGGGGATTGGCAGGTTAATGTCATATATTTGTGTAATAAAGGACTCCTTCACACGATGTAAGTCTCCGTTGTCCTTTATTTGGGTTCTTCTCCTCCGCACCCCTGCTGGCCTCCTCCTCGGACCAGCGTCGTCTCTCACGCGCCCCGTGCACTCGCTTCCTCCGTGTGGCTCTCGCCCACGCCGGGTCCGCCCGGCTTCCTCCGTGTGCTCCTCCGCACACACTGCCAGCCACACCGCTGCTGCGGGTACTCCGCACTCCCTGCTGGCCCCTCGCCCACTCCGTGCGACCCCGCACCCTCCGCTAGCCACTCCGCTAGCCCGTGTGCCCCGCACACTCTGCTGGCCACCCCGCTGGCCCATGCCCCATCAGCCACGTGGCTGATGGCGCGGCGGCCACCCCACGTGGTCTCGCCTCCTCACTCCATCGACTGGCCCCGATCTCTTCCGGGCTCCCCTCTATAACCTCTCTCCCACGTGACCCTGACTCCACCCTTCCGGATCGTCACATCCGGCCTTCCCATTTACGCTCGCATTACATATGTGTAATAATCACTGCGGAGCTGCCAACTGCGCTGTGAGAGGCAAGCGTGTCCATGCAAGAGAACCACCACAATGGTGGTCGCGCCAGTGAGACACACAGCCTATCACACAGCCAGCACTATTGATACATCGAGGCTAAGGGAGCAGAGTTGGCCATATTAGTGAGACCCTAGACCGTTAATGCAGAAGCACCTAACAGGGCAATGCAACTCAGAGTCGTAGATAACAGCCAAATGGCTGCCAACTGCCCTGTGAGTTCCACGAGCGCAATTGGCTCGCTGTCTTCCCGAGGCGTGGACGGTACGGTGTCAGACTCATATCCAACGTCACTCCCAGGAACACCGGCTTTGGGTTATGTTTAAACAAATGGCCATTCAGGTGCACTTTGAGCTTGTAGGTGGCTCTCGCGTTGTCCAGGCAAAACAGACTGTAAACGGTCTTGCTTGTACTTGGCTGGAGTCGCCATCTGCTCAAGCAATTTGCTACCATGGCCCGGTCACTGTTCAGAGTATTTTCCAGGCTGTCAAAGTCACAGGCTTAGGTTGCGATGTAGATGTTATCCGCAGAGACAAATCGTCATGACTTTGAGTAGGCAGGTCGTTGATGTAAATGTTGAAGAGTGTTGAGGCAAGAACAGTCAATTATTGTGCATCTCCGAGGAGCTGACCTTGTTGTTTATGTGCATTTGGGAGCTGCGATTTTTTTTAGAAGAAACTCGATGGTGTTCACTTTTGAGCACGGCAGAACTCGTGATAGCTTTAGCAGAAGTCCAGCCAGACAGCGTCATCATATGCTGCTGTGAAGTCCAGGAACACCTGCACCTGGTTTGAGACGTTGCTGGAAGCCATTTTCAACAAACGTTGCCAATGCCAGTGCCTGGTCACAAGTGCTTCGCCCATGGTGAAATCTAGTCTGGTGGACACTCAAGATGTTGTTGACAATAGGTGAGATGCGTTCGAGCAACCAATCGCTCCAACAGTTTTAGACACAAGACTCAGAAAGGAGGTTCTTCCCTGTCTCTGGGGATGCGATGACTTTAGCCCTTCTCCAATTTTGGGCAGCTGGCTTGCTGACACAATTCAGGTGAATAAACTTGCTAGCCAGTCCTGTGCATTGGATCCAAGGTGTTTCAACAGTTCAGGGGATATGTTGTCTAGACTAGGTGCTTTGCCAGGTTTCAGTTGTTGAAATGCTGAATGTACATGAGCAGTGGTGAAAGGCTCGTGATAGTGTGCTAGCTCTCTATGCCGGTATTTCTGCCACTGATGATGTACATGATGCTCATGTGTCTTGACCCAACTGATTTTGGCGACCTGTACCAGGTGACTCCATATCTGTCAACCCGTACAGTTTACCCATATTCTTGTACAGGGAAATTGAGTTTTCAGGTCCATATGGCCTGTAATAAGATAGGCAATGACAGGTATGTGACTCGCAACTTTATTTGGTGTAATTGGTCGGCGGTTGTACACTGGCGGTCGCTGGGTAGCACACAGCTTGCGGCAAGTGCACAGGCCTTTCCAATTGACTTATAAAGTCTGCATTGGTGACTAGTTCCTCCAAACGAGCACGCCACACGATGTCGAGGCGGTCAATCAGATGAGATGCTACCTCCGGGTCACCAGACTGTTCATATTGTCGAAATAAATCAGCACACTCGGCATCAACGCACGATGTATAGATCGAATAAACAGCACGTGATATGGTGTTTGTGGCTGCTTTTGTCAGTGACCTCATAAAGCGTGGGTATGCTTCATCTAGATTTGAAGCTTTCGTGACTGCAAGGATTCATACTCTTAGTTCTTTCGGTAAAGTCACGTAGGTAAAAAATGAAATTAAAATTAATAAAAATAAAATAATAAAATCATGACGTTTCGGAGGCAACACAAGTCTCCGTCATCAGGTGGGCCCGTCACAGCCAGATTTGCTGCATCAAGTGAGGCAGGGATTCCAAGATGCAAGCTCTAAAATACAAGTTAAGGGGGAGGAGAGGGGTGGGGAGCTTATCAGAATGTGATAGCCAATGAATGGAACGTATCGGGAGGGGGGGGGGGG
>CM025620.2:1005884-1023986 GCA_014621495.2 Entosphenus tridentatus | reverse complement strand
GTAGGTGTCGACATGGACGTGTTTGTGCGCAAGTCCCTGTTGGTGCATATGATAACGTATTGGAAGGGGGGGGGGGGCTAAAAAAAGAGAGCACGGGGTGCACGTGTACGTGGACATGCCTGTGTACAAGCACCTATTGGTGCACATGATAGAAGAGAATGAAAATGCCCATGTTTATACCAGTGTTGGCTGACAATAAAGAGAGTACTCTTAAACGCTGGGGATGTTAACTATCGGTAAAGTAATATAGTGCCTGTCAGATAAGTTGGTCCAAAAATGTGTAGTTAAATCTTTTTTGCATGGTTAATAACATCTTTCCAATGATTACTAAGTTTGTACCCATCATCACGGTTGAAATTATGTCTGTCTTTGTATATCTGAATGGCTTCGTGTACAAACCTTTGATGGTAGCCAGAGGGTTTGCAGAGCACCTTGGTCTCGGAAAAAACAATATCATGAAAGCCCATCGCGTTGTAGCAATGATCGGCAACGGCGGAAGACTCAATTTTGCCGTGTTTCAAATCTGACTTGTGCTCGCAGACACGATCAGAGACATGACGTTTCGTTTCCCCAATGTAACAGTCACCACAGCTGCAACTCAGTTTATAGACTCCAGGGTATTGCAAGTCAGGGATGACATCCTTCACAGATGGAATTAGATCACGGATTTTATGTACTGTACTGATTCGGACTTGGATCTTATGTTTCTTTAGAATTTTGGAGATCTTTTTGGTCACGCCTGCTATGTATGGCAACGTGATAGTTTTGATCGGAGTTTCAAGTGGCTGTTTCTGTATGGTGGGAGAAACAGCTTGGCGGATGGTGCGTTCAGAGTATCCGTTCATCCTGAGGGCCCGATGTACATGTCTTAATTCACTGGCCAGGTGGTGTTGGTCAGCAATGCCATGAGCTCTGTGGTATAGCGTTTTGATGAGCTAATTCTTTTGAGATGGGTGGTGGTGGGAATCCGGTTTCAAGTAGGAATCTGTGTGGGTGGCTTTCCTGTAGACAGAATGTCCCAAGAATCCGTCAGGTCTCCTCTCAAACAGAATATCTAAGAATGGTAGTTTGCCATCTTTCTCCACTTCCATGGTGAATCTGATGGATGGGTGTCTGGAATTGATGTGGTCCAAGTGGTTCAATGCTGGGAGGCCATGTGGCCAAATGACGAAAGTGTCATCCACATACCTCTTCCACAGGGAAGGACGCAGGGTGGATGTCTGGATGGCGTCCGATTCAAACTTTTCCATGAACATGTTGGCTATCACTGGTGACAAGGGGGAACCCATAGGGGTACCCTCTGTTTGTAGAAGGTGCTATTCCAGGTAAAATAAGTGTTGGTGAGGCAATGCCTAACCAGCGCAGGTATATTCGAATTCAATCCATGTTGGACCAAGTCCTCGATTATTGTTAGGGTGTCAGGCACTGGAACTTTGGTAAACAGAGATACTACATCAAAACCGACGAGGATATCATCAGGAGATAGTACCATGTCCTTGACCATAGAGACTAATTGAGTTGAGTTGAGTACTGCCGAAGAGGTCTTGCCTGTGAAGGGAAGCAGAGTATCTGATATAAAACGGGCTAGTTTGTAGGTAGGGGAGTTGATCGTTGACACGATGGGTCATAGTGGGGTGCCTTTATTTATGGATCTTGGGAAGACCATAGAGTCTGGGCCTTGGATCTAAGGAACCAAAGAGGCCTCGAGGGGACCTCATCTGGCTTTTTGTTCCACGTCTCTGAATTTTTCTTTTTAATAACGTAAACCATAAATCGCCATTGCAGTCCCTTCCCGTGGGAGTATTTGATCAACTAAAAGACCTGAATGAGTTACACCTGAGCATCAACAAGCTAAAGTCTCTCCCATTGCCCACCGTTTTAGGATAAGAATCTTGGTCAAACGTATTTTGGGACTCATTCGCCATTTTGATTTACAAATGCTGAAAGACATAGAGTACAAATTAACTAATAACATTTTAACCCAGACAACCACTTGAAATGGAACATCTCATTTACCCGGATGTCAAGGTTCGACAGTTGTGCTGCAAAGGTCATACGTTTGATATATTAGAGGTATTACCATGGTTGTTCAAACCCCACTCTGCTGTTGTTTAGCCTTTCTACACCCTATCAATGGCTTTGGAGAGGCCAAGAAGGTCATCAATGTGCAAACCACTGCTTCCGAATGATTGATGACTTTGAAGATTATTTTTCTTGTGTATATTGCATCCAACAACAGTGTAGGTGGGTTATAGGCCTTATTGGCCTCTCTTGTGGACTTCCAGATTTTGCAAGGTTGAGAATCTCACCTCAGTTTCTGCCCTGTGGGGTGTCAAACTTTCATTTGCCTCTTTTGAGTTTGGCTCCCTCTGCATTGGACGGAGAATTTTCCATATGTTGGGCATAGCGAGAGCCTTAAATTATTAAATATGAAGGACAATGAGCTGGTGAGGATCGCAGCAGTTGTTCCTTCTGTACAGGAACAACGTCCGGAGTAATGATACCAAACAATGGCATCCTAATATATGCCACCATAACGGACAGCACATTATCATTTGCCTTAACAGGGAACACCTGCTCTATATATAAATAGGTCTGTTTACTTTTGTTAATGTTTTTTTACACATTTTTATGCTATATATATTGTCTTGCTTACTGCTTGAATTTATAAACTGCTTTGCAGTATCTTACCGTGGGAGTGTTTGATCAAATGAAAAATCTGCAGGACTTACGCCTGCAAGACAACCAGCTAAAGTCTCTCCCATGTGTGGGTTTGGTCTATGTCTGGGTTTGGTCTGTGGAAAAGTTGATAACCCCTTATGAACATATGAAACTCAGTATATCCATGCACTGATGGATGCTGCACTTTGTCTTTCTTAATATGTTACGTCAGTTACACTTTAAGGTAATTTTAACTCTAACAGAAAAAATAACATATCTGCAATTTGTTAGTTCATGTTGATTTCTCTACAAGGCACGCTATATTATTGTGACAAATGATATGTGTAAGGTTGATGACAAATATATGTTTTTCTTCAATAAAACAAGGAAATATTACGCCGGTATACAATGGCCTACTTGTTACGAATAACATGGGATTGTTTTACGTCCGTTGTGGAGCTCACAGCCCATATTCCAGGTTAATAAATCCAGTGTAAATGAGTGTGGTTGTGGGCTCGAACCGCGACCTTCTTCAAAAAGCTGCAAGCGCGCTTCTGCATGGCTGAGTCACCACCCGAGTGCAACTTTCCTACCACACATGGCAGATGCACATAGAAGCGCTGCCACAAATGGCCCGCAGCATTCTATGATTTGCAAGGTATTTTACACTAGGGAAAATAGTTCACAGCCAGTTATGCTGCATGGAGGAAAGCAATACATATTTTCAAGTGAGTATATTGGCATTTTACAAATTTAAACATTACTTGTAAATGTAAATCAATTAGTATGTTTATAATATAACTCATGAATCGCCTATGCAGTCTCTTCCCGTGGGAGTATTTGATCAACTTAATAACCTGAATGAATTACGCCTGGACACGAACAAGCTAAAGTCTCTCCCATTGCCAAAACTTTCCAGGATAAGAATCTTTGGCAAACGCCTTTTGCACTCGTGCTTCGTTGCTACTCAATCTTGATGTAAAATGCTTACATTATTAATAATTACTTAATTTAATTATTTTATCTGGATAACCCCTTGAGTTGGACCATCTCATTTGTGAGGATGTCCTCGGTACATTTTTGTCGTAAGTTTGATATTTCATACGTATGACCATGGTTTGACAGACTCCACTCTCGTGTTGTTCAGCCAGTCTCCACAAGACAACCGTTATTGAACCACAGAGAGGTTCTCATTTATCAAACCTGGAGTGATCCTGGGCTCAATGAACCACTTAATAGGATTTTAACTTGCAACTTAGTGACTGTGAATCAAGCACTCTAACCACAGTGCCACGAAGTTTTAAATATATCTATTATTTTTATATTGAGCAAATACATATTTAGGTCGTGGTGATTGCCTCCCCACCTCCACCTACTGTCCACACCCACCACTACCTACTGTTGCGCATGTGTAGTGTTCAACTCGGAGGCACACACTCTGGACGGGCAGGTAACACTTTTATTTAACAACTTCCCTAGCGGGTAACACTGAACGTAACTCGGGTTCTATAGTAGGTGATAGGGCTAGCTATGTGAGTAGCGAGTTAACTCTAAATGAAGACCCGGAGACGACGAGATGCGGGACCCAGGCTTGATTCTACAGACGAGCCCAGAACACTCCCGGGACTGCACCTTTATGTTCCTGAGCGTGGCCTCGCTCCACCTTCGGCCACACCTCATTCGAGACCTTTCCCGAAGGATCTCGACCGAGCATCACGTGCCCCACTCAGGCTACCACGTCCTCACTTGCCCTCTCTCAGGCCATCACCAGGACTATGCCCCCTAGGGCTGGCTGACATTCCGTACTTACTCTGGTGCGAGAGAGAGGCTCCAGATGCACAGTTGCACTATTGTAATAGTAGCTGGCGCGAACACCCTAGTGACACCATTTACGTCACTACATCACTCCCCTCCTTTCTAAAACACAGCCGTCTTGGCTGATCACTATACCATTAATAACAACAGCAGCAACAACCAACAACAACAAAAATAAGCATCCCAAAATTTTCTGTGTAACAATAACCAAATACCCAATAACAACAAATGCAAGCAGCAACCGTTGCCCAGACAATATGTACATCAATGGGGGAGCACCCAAAAAAAATTCCGCGAACACATGACCAGCACAACCCTTAGACAATGTACACCCTGCAACACCCATAAGCATGTCACAACCCAGGAGCACATGAAGGACCAAGTCCAACTGGCAGCACAATCTGGCTCGTGTGTGTGTGATTGTGTGTGTCATCTCCAACGGTGTAGGGATAAATAATATGGTGGGGAAGGGTAATTTCAACGGGCAGACATGAAGACGTTCCAATGGGTGCGGGGGGAATTTGAAACCGTCTCTCTCCCCAGGCTCGCATTGCAGTGTTCGGCTGTACAAAATCGAGATGGAGAGGACACAACTTTAACCCGTGTCTCTCACCAGGCTCGCATTGCAGCATGCGGCTGTACCAATCAAGCTAAGAGGACACATCGACTACTCTCTCCAAGAGCGACGCTATTGGCGGCAATTAACAGCCCAACGCACCCTTGATCTATTTAGAACATAAGGGGCATTCCCGCAGAATAATTGTTGTTTTCTGTGCAACAACGGACAGGATACAACCAGAGAGTTTGAAACAACACCCGACCTGTCGTTTGGAACCCCCAGTAAATCGGTCCAATAACAGACAGGACACAACCAGTGAGTTCGAACCACACCAAACCTATCGTTCCAAAATCCCCCTCAACATCAAACACGGGATTTTCACGGGGCTCATGGCACCCGAACTCAAGAGCAAAGCACCATACACAATGCCCCCAATAATCGACGGTATCGAGCAATGCAGTATATGCAGTCCACATATCGTTAATCATCTCAAGCAATGCTCCATACAGTCCGCACAACATAAAAAAATCCAGATCAGTGCACCATACAGTACTTTAAAAAAATACACAATCCCGATAATGCACTATATACAATAATCAAAGAATCGGCGATCCCGAAAATGCACCACAACAAAAAATATACATTACAAAGCGGGCTACTTACACGGACGTCGCGGCCATACTTCACCCAAAGCATTCCGATCCTCAAACTCCGTAATCCGACGACGAGTAACAATACACAAATCCGACCGATGCCTGACGTGTTTGCAATGGCCGGGTGTGGGATGTGTCACGACTCCCCTGTGGACCCAGAGGAGCGGAAGATGGCAGGGTGGAAGTTAAGGGATTAAGGCATTAAATATTCCGGCTTCTCTCCCACTTCAGTAAAAAAAGATTATTGCTGTGGTTGTCACACCTGATGATGATTGCTTGTGTTGCAATCGAAACGTCGTGATTTCATTGATTTATTTTTATTCTTATTTAATTTTTTCACCTACGTTACTTTACCGAAAGAACCAAAGAGTGTGGATCCTTGCAGTCACGAAAACTTCCAATCTAGAAGTGAGAAGGAGCTGAGACAAGCAAAAGCTCGGTGAGGCAGGGTGCAGCAATCCAGAGAGATAGGCAGCCGAGATCACATCAGCATTGGAATGATGACTGCTATTCAGAAGGGAAATGTCGACTATGGTATGACATACGACAAAGAGAAAACAAGCCTAAAGCCAAGGACCCAAGATTGAATCTAGAGGCTGAGGTGTTCTGATCCCAAGTCGAGGAGGAACCCCCGAGGCAGATAATGGAAGCATCGAGGGATGCAGTATGCTCAGAATGTTATTACATTGGAAACTGCGAAAATTAGGCACGACGCTTTGGCTGCCTGCTTTGTCCTCAGGTCTCGCAGTAATCCAATATACCACTCATAGGTACTACCTTGCAGATCTTCTGAACTCGCTATTGTGCATTTTTACTTTATCCGTACTTGCTTGTTAATTTCCCTTTATCATGGCTCCCAAGCATCCAACTGCATCTCCTGAGGAGACATCCTCCTGAATTCCTCACCACCACTTCCTTCGTCGTCAAATCATCATTTTCAAAAGTAATATAAAAACGCACATTGTTCTTTATAATGTATTATTTATTGTACTCATTGTTATTATACATTTACCATTTCCCCCCTATGTTAACTCCTACCAGGAACCCAACTATATTTTATCTGTAGAACGAGGTTTCTTCAATCGCCAGCGTTTTGTAGAATGTAACCTTCGCGAATAGAGGGTTTACTATACAAAATCACTAATTAAATATGAAATTGATGCGTAGCCACTGGACTGGACCCTGTCTCATTAGTGCAGAAGTGCTACAGGTGGGTGACCTACTAGGAGGCGCTCTACCGCAGGCGGCAGTACCTCTGTTGGAGAAGCGCAACTACCACAGGTGCAGTCGTGGTACCGTTAGACCCTCCATGCAGACCGTGCACTGCATCCAATGGTTCTGAATGTGTTGTTGCACCTACACGAGATTTATTAATAACAGTCTTCAAAGTTGAAAAACAATAGCATTGCTTTTCTTCATACTGAACTAATTCCACGTGCCCTCTCTGAGTATTTGATTCATGTTATGCCTGGCAATGGTAGTAATGGCCATGTTTGTTTGCCTTATTTGTAGATGCATATTACAACCACAGAACACATTGGGTGAGTAGTGTGCATTGGCTAGCGCACTGCAATGACATGGAGAGAACCTCATCCAACAGTGGATAGACTCGTCTTATATTTCAGTAAAATCAAATCATAAGTACATTTTGCATTCCGTACATTTTATATCGTGCAATGTTATCATGAACGTATTATTTTATACTCTTAGGTTTTTTCGGTAAAGTCACGTAGGTAAAAATAATAAATAATAAAACTAAATAAATAATAATAGAAATAATAATAGAAATAAAATAATAAATCGCGACGTTTCAAGCTTCCTTCATCAGGTGTAAAAAGGCACAGCAAAATAACTGTAGTGAGAGTTATTTGTGATGGGACATTATTATACTGTATAGGGTATGAGGAGGGGGGAGGAGCCAAAGAGGAAGGGTGCAGGGTGGGGGGGTTGGGGTGTGGGTGGAGCCAGGAAGGTGAAGGTGATCTTAGAGGACGGGCGCAACGGAAAGTGGAGGGAGGACAAGGTGCAGGATGGGGGGGGTGTTGGGGTGTGGGTGGAGCCAGGAAGGAGAAGATGATCCTAGAGTTGTGGGGGGGAGGGGCTTGTTTGAATGTGGCAGCCAGGATGATGGTCCTCGGGAGCGGGGATAAAAGAGAACAATGGTGCACATTGGCTCATGGATGTGGTAAATATTAGGGGATGATGTTGCAATATGGAATATAAATTGAGTGATTTGTGGGTAATCTTTGAAATGTGGCAAATTTAGATGGCCTACTCATTTAGAATAACATCATCAGATTTTCCACATTCACTCTGAAGTGGATGGCGCATATTCCTGGTTCATCAGCATGGCAGCAGGGCTGGAACTACGGACCTCTGCAATATACACGTTTTCAAGTGACTTTGATTTGCATGAATGCAAATAAACAATATTACTCATTGGCAGTGGCGTCACGAGGGTTGGTGTCACCCAGTGCGGTAACTCATGGTGTCACCCTTCATGGACCACCTCCTGTACCACTGAATGTAATGGCAATAGTAGTAACATAAACAACTAGCAAAATTTAAATTACACCTTTAAATTACAATATCATACGCACAGCCTAAATGTACTTTTACATAGTTTAATGTGGTTAAAGTGAAAATTCGGTAAGTAAACAACAGAATTCGACGTAAAAAATACGTCAACACATTTAAATCAGATATATATTTGCAAGAGAGTGATGTTTTTAAAGAAAATTTAAAAAATACTAACATGAAAAAAACTGAATTTAAGATTTAAGTTATACTTATAAACATGTATCAAGAAACATAGCATTTCCCCCCACTTCATGTTTTAAATTGTCAATTTCTCTATTTAGTTATCAAATAATTGTTCTACATGTAAGTTTATTATCAATTTTAATCATAGAATAATAATAATAATTGATATAGATATAAATTGCTTAAACGTAATATTTCTTAGATGATATAAATATGAACAAAATAGTTTTGTAAAATATCTCTACATTGAATAACAACATTATTAGTTACAACATTATTAGTAACTGAGCAGAAGCCTTTTTTATTTTTTTCCTTTTCCTTGAATTACTACTTAATTCTCAAAAAAGTTATTGATATAGATTCACAAATACTAATTACCACAATATTGCAGCTAAAACACTAGAAAATGACAAAATCAGCGACTATAAAAACACCAGCAGCGACGAAAACAACAACGCGTGCTTGTGAAGCAGGCAGACGAAACCACGTGATTCGAAGCGTCATTGTAATTGGGTAAAAATTACAGCTGTGACCGGAGCGCATTAGAAGGTTCAAAAAGTAAATAATCATAGAGTTTTAACCTTGTAGGTATATTGATACAGAGCATGTAAGCTGGGCTTACGAAATTTTTGTTGTTGTTATAACTACTGTACATGGATATTAAAAAAAAATACATTTCTGCTGAAACACTACACAAAAATGTGAAAGACAGTCATTTTAGTGTCACCCCCTCTGATGGTGTCAGCCGGTGCGGTCCGCACCCCCCCACATCCCTCTAGTGACGCCACTGCTCATTGGTAATGTGAACACTTCGTGTAGTTTGTTAATAATTTAAACCATGAAATCACCTTTGCAGTCTCTTCCCGTGGGAGTATTTGATCAACTAAAGAACCTGAATGAGTTACGCCTGAGCAGTAACAAGCTCAAGTCTCTCCCGCTGCCAAAACATTCCAGGATAATAATCTAGGGGAACCAGCCTTTTGGACTCGTGCTTCGTTGCTGCTCCATTTTGATTGAGAGTGTTGAAAGGCATAACAATTCGTTACATACATTTTCCCCGGACAGCCACTTAAGATGGAACATTTCATTTCCACGGATGTCAAGGGTCCATTTTCGTGCTACAAAGGTGATACGTTTGATATATTAGTGGTATGACCATGGATCTATGGCTCTGGAGAGGCCTGGAAGGTCGGGCTTCAATGTGCACAACCCCTGCTTCTGAATGATATAACAATGTCGGTTTCCTTTTGTAATTTTTTTTTTATAATTTTAATTCAAAATGTTTTGTGGTGCTAGCAGCTGGTATTTTCAAAACGCTATGTAATATCTTCCCGTGGGAGTGTTTGATCAACTGGAAAATCTGCAAGACTTACGCCTGGGCGAGAACCAGCTAAAGTCTCTCCCATCGTCAACTTTTTTGCAGATTATAGAAAAATAAGTTCCAGACACTTAGCTAAACACTTAGCTAAATACGGTTCCAACTACAGTTTCCAAGTGTCCAGGGTTGAATGAGGCAGTCAGGGAAATTGGCAACTTATGTTTGGATGGCAAAAATTTATTTGTGCAGAGATTTGGTGGTATTTTGTTGAACTTCATCACAGTAAACTGTATAGTTTGACAGGCCTAGGCTGACTGAGAAATATGTCCGGGTTTGGTCTGTGGAAAAGTTGGCAAACCCATATGTATATATGAAATTCAGTGTCTCTGCGCACTGATGCATGCTGTATATACTTTCTTAATATGTTATACAAGTTAAACATGAAGGTAAATTAACTCGTACAGCAATACCAAATATCTGAAATCTGTCCATTTATGTTAATTTATCTACAAGGCACGCTGTATTATTGTGAAATGTGTAATGTTCATGACAGATCGGTTTTTTTCTTAAATTAAACAAAGAAACATTATGCTGGGACACAATTGCCTACATGTTACGTCCACAGTGGAGCTGACATCCCATTTCCACGATTAATAAATTCAGTGTCAATGAGTGTGGTTACCAGGCTCGAACCGTGACCTTCTGCAACAAGCTGCAAGCGGCTGTGTCGCTGCCCGAGTGCCACTGTGGTGCCGCGACCACGGAGCAACTCTGCAAGCGCCGTGATTCCCCCCGACCCCTCCCCCTGAGCACACGCATGCACGCAGCACACACACGTAGTGGCCCAGTGGTGGATAGCCTGGCACAAGGAGTTTTCATCCGAAGGGCCCCTAGGTGGAAAGTTCCACGGTTTCCCGGTGCCTGGAGATTGGCCGACCCTCCCAGGACAATTTGGCTTAAAATTGTATGGGCGCACCAAGGTTCACCAGGCTAGCCGCATTGAGTCATGCACGACATCGGAGAAAGGGCTGGGGTGAAATATTAAGTGAGCAGAGCAGACAATGAGGACGGGGGGGATCCTAACGCCACCAACCAAGTACACACACTGGGTGTGTATTCGCCAGCCGGACGCCCTCCCAGATTAAACTGTCTGAGTCAGGGATTAATGGGTACGGGCGCAGAGACAATGGGCCAAAAAATAACGTAACGTAACGCTCCATGTAAGGACAGAAAAACTTTGAAAATCAAAGGTAGGCGCACGATTGACTGCGCAGGATAATGTAAACCTGGATGGGTTTTTTCAAAATCAAGGGGCGTAAAAAGGGGAAGCCGAAACGGGTCAAGTGAGTTCTCCGACCACCTGGCCGCCCAGACCGACTCCCTCCCTACCTCCTCGAGCCGCTCACAGCATCCGTGCGATGCTAGCGAGTTCAGCTACGAGACAGCGATAGGTAAAGTCCTTTCTCATCTCCGTCCCTGCGACTCTCAAAGCGTCCGTGCGACGCCGCGAGTGCGGCCGCGAGGTACGTAATAGGGCGTGTGAGTGTCTGGAGAATTTGGTAGTAATAGGATAGGCTCTGCTCGCAGAATATTCCCTCTGGGCAGTGCAGAGTTTTGTGCCGCGAATAAAAACGTTAGCACAGAGCATCGGCGCAGTGTTGTGATCCGAGTTTGCATGGAGCGATTGTCTGCCGGCGTGCGGGTGTTTGCGGAGTCGTTTTAGAGCGAGTCTTAGTGCGGGGTAGCAGATAACCATCCGCCGGCGCGCGCGTGTTTCGTGCAGCCATTTTTGAGCGAGTCTTAGTGCGTGTGCAGGATAACGGATAACCACCCGCCGGTGCACACGTGTTCGCAAAGCTGTTTAAGAGCGAGTCTTAGTGCGTGTGCGGGGTAGCGGAAAACCACCCGCCAGCGCAAAGCCATTTTAGAGCGAGTCTTAGTGCATGTGAAGGGTAGCGGATAACCACCCATCGGTGCGCGCGTGTTCGCGCAGCCGTTTTAGAGCAAGTCTTAGTACGGATGCGGGGTAGTGTTAGGGTCGCTGGCCCCCGAGATCCCTCCCTCGATAACGCTAACGGCCGGGCTAACGTCATTACTCGCCCCCCCGCTACTTGGCGAACCGCTGCTGGGTTCTTCACCCGTGGGGTGGGAGCCGTCGCTTGAGGATTCCCCTCCACCGCGGGTCCGCGTAGTAGGCATGGTTAGTTTACCGAATAGTAGTACGTCCCCTTCACGCTACCACGATACCTCCCTTACCTAATCGCGCCCTTGTATCCCACACGTAGCGAACGCACGCACACACACGCAGCTCCGTGCACTCCAAACGCGACACCCTCTCCTGCGCCGCTCTGCACAGCGCTCCCACGAGGCGAGCCGCTGTATATACAACACCACACGCGTTCGCACTTCTCAATGAGATCACACGAGGCCACGATCAGCTATTAATGATTTATTACCGGATACCTGGGAATTGATGTCAAATCAGTATGAGTCGACGAGGCTGGCCTATCCTACTACCCCTGGACCTATTCCCTATTTATCGTCTTATGATACTAAGCGGTTCTGGATTCTCCAGTCTCCTTGCCAATATTCCCTTTCCACTTACTCACGGTTAGGTACCCACGGCGTTCCGCTGATCTCGTCCTCACTGCGCACCTCGTCGCGTCACACGGACGTCCGGGCGGCTGGGCTGGAGAGCTTCCCGTGGGCTGATTCCGGAGCAAGAGACCCGTCTACCTGCTTGCGCCTCCCTTTTATCGCTCAAACCAGGTCGCCCCCCCCCACCCCGTTGATCCGCATTCTAAGTTTTCCTTAACATTGGGCGGCGGCACCTCGGGCGCGTGCGGCGGCTTCCGGGCGCCTTTGTTATGTAAATTATGCGGCGGCGTCCATCACAAAGGCTCGCCGTGGGAATTTGTGCACGGGCTCCCCGCGTGCCTCTGCCCTCCTGATTATACATACTTTCAACTTTATCCTTTAACTTCCCTAACAATGGTGCCTGCGCACTCGAGCCCATTTTATCCTAACTATGCCGTCCCGTCCCTCTCCCGCCCGCCTCGTCGATATGTGCGTGGGTGTGGGGGTGCGTTTCAACCGCAGTGGCCGAGCGGCCCCTCGCCGCGACCTGGCAATCTTAATGCCGGTCGCAGCGCCGCGGAGTAGCGTCGGGGGAGGTCGTCCAATTCCCTGGTCGCCGGAAACCGTGAAAGTTAATCCCGATAAGGGCTTCTCGGATTAAAACCGGTCGATCAGGTGGCCTCCCCTCGGAGCTCTATGGGGGGGGGGGGGAAATGCGTGCGGATGTGTTTATGTGAGGTGAGGTGCGGGGGAAGCGGGGGTCGGCTCCGTCACTTCGTGGTGGCGAGGTCGGGGTGGGGCGCCTGCTGAACGGCTTCGCGGCGGCGGCATCACAGTAGCGCATAACCACCCGCCAGCGCGCGTGTTCACGAAGCCAATTTAAGCGAGTGTTAGTGCGTGTGTGGGGTAGCGGATAACCACCTGCCAGCGCACGCGTATTGCGCAGTTGCTGGAGTGTTAGCTGTGGGGGTGTGCACATATTAGGATATAACCGCCCGCAGGCACGCTCGCATATTCGCGCAGTTGCCTTCGCGCTAGTCTTTGTGCATGAGCAGATTAAGGTTTAACTTCCCGGAGGCGCGCGCACATATTTGCGCAGCCGCTTTCACGCTAGTCTTTGTGCATGAGCAGATTAGGATATAACCGGCCACAGGTGCGCACGCGTATTCACGCCACCGCTGTAGTGTTAACTGTGGGGCGTGCGCATATAGTAGAGTATAATCACCAGTGGGAGTGCCCCCGTGCTCGCCGCCACGAGCATTAGAGGCGGTGCGTGCAGGCGTGTGTGGAATAACCCCGTGCGGAGGTGAGCCAGCCATTTAACTATGTCCCTCAGAGAGGGCGCTAGCGCGGGGGGGCTGATCACGCAGTCTGCGGGGGCCCGGCGGGAGCCGATCGATGTGGTGGAGGAGGGAGTGGAGGGGGCAGACGTCACACCCCACCTGCCCGGCGAGGGCGGTAGGGTGGATGCTGGCCCTCACACCACTTTCCTACCACACATAGTTCGCCTGGGCGAGAACCAGCCTCACTATGCACGAGTTATGGATTCGCAAGTTTTGCATATTCACGAGTTACTAAATGTGTACTAATTCCATATTCGCGAATTTCTGGACTCCAGTATTCACGAGTGTACGTAGTGGCAGACCACTCACACTGGGTAGGTGCAAGCAGAATGTTGTTACATTGGAAACTGTCTGTGAAGATTAGGCACGCACCTTCGGCTGCTCGCTTCAGTCCTCTTCTCGCAGTTATCCCGCTCTGGACTCGCTATTGTGCATTTCTTACTTTATAAGTACTTACAGTCGACTCGTTTATACATTTTGGCATAAACGAGTCGACTGTAAGGTCGATTAAAAATAAGGCGAATGCAATCAAGGAGAGTTTTGCGGCTAAGTGCTCCCCAGAGGGCTAGAATGATAACAGCTGTGCTGCGTTGTCATCAAACACCTGCATCTCCCGAAGAGTCATCCACGTAAATTCCTCACCATCACCACCACCTACATCGTTGTCAAATTTTAATCGGAGGTAAAAAAAATTTTTCTTTTGAATGTATTATTATTATTATTATTTATTGTTGTCATTGTTATTAAACATTTACTATGTTCACTCGTACCAGGAACGGAAACCCTATTTTTCCCATTGCAACGAGGTTTTTCTGTTTTCGCGAAATTCTTTATTCGCGAGCGTTTTCAAGAATGTAACCCTCGCGAATAGAGAGAAGCGTTTACTGGAGATGCACATACAAGTGCTGCCACAAAGCACCAGCAGCATTTCCTGATTGCAAAATATTTTACCCGTGGGTAAATAGTTCACAGCCAGTTATGATACATGGAAGAAAAACATACATATTTTCAAGTGAGTGTGCTATCGGCATATTAAAAACATAAACAATATTCTGTCAATATAAATCAGTGATTTAGTATGTTAGTAATATGAATCACGAATCGCCTGTGCAGTCTCTTCCCGTGGGAGTATTTGATCAACTTAAGAATCTGAATGAATTACGCCTGGACTTCAACAAGCTAACGTCTCTCCCATTGCCAAGACTTTCCAGGATAATAATCTTGGGCAAACGCCTTTTGGACTCGTGCTTCGTTGCTGCTGAATTTTGATTTAAGATTCCTAAATGCATCAATTACACATTTTATCTGGAAAACCCCTTGAGATTCAACATCTCATTTGCAAGGATGTCCGGGGTATATGTTTTGATAAAGGTCTTAAGTTTGATATTTTATAGGTATGACTATGGTTGTACAAACTCCACTCTCTTATTGTTCAGCCAGTCTCCACAAGACAACCGTTATTGACTTCCAACAAAGAGGTTCTCATTCATAAAACTTGGATGGATCATGGACTCGCTTGGTATACAGGAAATAATGGGTTCGATCCCAACCCTGACGCCTGTATATTTGGAGTTTGCATGTTTTCCCCGTGGTCACATGGATTTTTCTCCAGGTCCTTCGGTTTTACACTCCACATTTGGAGTATTTGGTTGCTATACATTTCCACATGATCAGCCACTTTGTTGAGCTTTCATATGTTGCAAAGTCGCTTCTGAAAAAATAACTATATAGCTCAAGTGGGTTTTACCTGGTACAAAAAAAAAGCTTTAGTTTTTATCCCGACTGTCCTGGGCTGGCTCCACCACTGTTGTTCTTTGGTGCCTTGGCTCCCTACGGGGAGAAAGACATGCAAACTCCAAATATACAAGCGTCAGAGTTGGGATCAGACCCACAACGTTTTGTATACCAGGCGAGGTAGTTAACATCTCGCCACCGTGGCAGAGGAACAAGGGCAACCAAGGACAAGAGGGATGGAGGCAATGAGCCATCATGGATCGGGAATGGAGAAGTGAGCACTGGAAAGTCTGCGGGTCGGCGGGGATATGGCTCGAGACGTCAATGAGGATGAAGACACAGGGAGTGGAAAATTGTTGATATCTTCCGGGAGGGGCTATAGTACAAGTATAAAAGCCAGAGGGACTGAAGGGAAGGGGTGTCTAGGTGAGTGGTGTGAAGGAGCGTGCCAGGTCTATGAAGAGAGAAAGAGTGCCACAGTGGAGGGCGAGAGTTTGTCAATGGCGGTGAAGAGAGAGAAACCAGGGTGGAGGAGGTTAGAGGGACTGATGGTGTGGCGTCAGCACAAGAAGACATCGAGTGATGGGTTGATGCGGAGAGGATGAGTGGCAGAATATTTAAACCACCTCGAGGCCGTGTGAACGAAGTGTAGAGTTCAGGATAATGTTCATGAGTTTACAGTAGTCCCGCCGCCCTACATTTAAAGAGATGCCTGCGAGTCATCCCTGGTCGTCGGCGTGGTCATTAAATAAATGAACTGGAGCGGAGAGTAACGTGATGGAGCTGGTTGTGGGGATGACTATATTACGGGACTTACAGTTAGAGTAGTGAGGGGGGAGTAGGCGGCGATTATTGAATGTATGTGGGGTCTTACATAGGGGATTGGAGCTGTCATGTGCATAGTGTAGCTGGGCAGGTTTGGAGAAGTGGGGGTGACAGGGAGGGGTTTCACTAAACTAAACTTTTTATTTTTACCAGGTAAGGCCCACGGAGCTATGTAGCTCTTTTCAGAAGCGACCTGGCCACAAGTGATAGCACAACGAAGTAGTTTATCATGTGGAAATGTATTGCAGCCAAATATTCTAAACGAATTGAATTCTAAATGTGGAGGGGGGAAACGAGAGGACCCAGAGAAAAATCCATGCGACGATGGGAAGAACATGCAAACTTCAAATATAGAGCAGGCGTCACGGTCGGGGTCGAACCTACGCCCTCCTGTATAGCAGGCGAGGTAGTTAACATCTCGCCACTGAGATGGTTTAGACAGGACCTCGGATGCAAGGGACCGATAAGGCCTCGGAGGAGGCCCTGATAAACATCAACAGCCTCATTGACAATAAGATTCAGAAAATGTAAGATGTGATCCGAAACAATGTCACACGAATATACGCCACCATAAACAAAAGACTACTGCTTCTAATGTATAACAATGTTTGTTTCCTTTTTTATATAAATGTATATTTTAAATGTTTAACAAGTATATCATGTCGTGTTCACAGATGATATCGTCAAATAGGTCTGCAGTCTCTTCCCGTGGGAGTGTTTGATCAACTGGAAAATCTGCAAGACTTACGCCTGAACACTAACCAGCTACAGTCTCTCCCATTGTGAAGACTTTGTGGAATATAGAACAACAGGTTTTCGATGCCTGCTTCTTAGCAACGAGGGTTGCAAAGTGTCCCAAGTTTGACCCAGAGAGTCCGGAAAATTGGCATCTGTATTCGGACGGAAGGAAATTATGTCCCGAAATCTGCTGGTGTTTTGTTGGACTTTATTGCAGTGGACTGCACCGTTTTTATAGACATAAGGTTGACTGAAACATCTGGGTTTGGTCTCCAGTGGATTGCGTAGCAACCCCATCTCTCCGACTTACAATGTAAAATACAGTAATTTTGCACTTGATTTATTGAATAACATACGCAATAGACGTTTGCACATACTGAATGTTGATGTGGCCAGACCTATTTGCTGATTGCAGCCCTTAAGGAGCAAAGCCTTTGTTTCCACATCAATATATTTTGAGATACATTTTCGTTACTGGATAATGCAAACCATCATCCCATTCTATCCAGACATCACTTTATATCCCCTGATGCACTTGAATATGAAGGCATAGATAGTTTTGCTGCCTATGATTTCACACCACATTTTTAGTTGTACTTTTTTAATAACTGCGCTGGTAAAATGTGCAGAGTGGTAGTAGCTCTTCAGCGTGAGGCAAATCACCTTGGCATGATTTTAAGGGCTTTCTTTGCTTGAGGGTGATGATTGAAGATGGTACCTGATGAAGTTGGCGCTAACAGTGATAACGAATATCATGGTACTTTTTTTAACCGGTATCAAAGTATCAGAAATAAGAATAGGGTTCACCCTTTCTCGCAATAAAACAGGTGTTAAGATGTCCAAACCTTTTGCAAGGAATCCGTTTCAAAGACAATGCATATATTATCAAAGCTTCGATTTAAAGCTTTCGTGACTGCAGGAATTCATCTTCTTGGTTTTTTCGGTAAAGTCACGACAGACCTGGTTTCACCTGAAGACGGCTGCTTGCGTTGTGGCCGAAACGTCGTGAGAATTATTTTATTATTATTATTTTTTACTTCCCTTCTACGTGACTTTACCGAAAAAACCAAGAAGATTATCAAAGCTGTTTGTTTGCAGGTTTGATTATTTGCAAAA
>CM025620.2:989959-1005874 GCA_014621495.2 Entosphenus tridentatus | reverse complement strand
AGAAGATTATCAAAGCTGTTTGTTTGCAGGTTTGATTATTTGCAAAAGGTTTCTAGTTGGTGTTTGAACATCTTAACACCTGTTTTAATGCCAGAAAGAGTAAAACCTATTCTCATTTTTCATACCATGATAACAAATGTAATAACGATGACAATAGTGACTGATAACGGTGGCATCTATGAAAATTGTGCTGATAATTATGATAATGAAGGTAAAAATAACAATGATATTGGTGATAACGTTGTTGAGAATGTTGATGGTGCTATCATTGCTCGTGACTGCGATGTTGGGATGATGTATCATTGGCATATGGAGTACCTGTTTTATGCACCTGTGTAGGAGTCACACCGATTTAGCTCGATCGTGGGAATTCGCATAGTCAGCATGCCGAAGGGAGAGGCTCCAAGTTGGGCTCTGCCGCTGACGAGGTCAATACCCCCCCCCCCCCCAAGCAAGCGTTGAGGTCGAGGTACTGTGTCAAAGTGTGATATGGTGTAAGTGTGAATAAATGGACATATTGGCGGTACACCGGTGCATCAGTTTTTTCTTGCTGTGGTTGTCCCACCTGATGACAATTGCTTGTGTTGCGATCGAAACTTCGTGATCTATTATTTTTCTACCTACGTGACTTTACCGAAAGAACCAAAGAGTAAGGAAATAATAGTCTTCATTTCCATTCATATTTGTTTTTGGGTTAGGCCACGTGGTGATTTTATGATAACATTCTTATCGTTATCTCTCTATCACCGACAAGATTGACAAAGACATTCTGTGTCTTGTTAATATGTTGCAAATGTATTAAGCAAGGTACTGACCGAAAAGCTTCTCCTGACCAGTGGCTAGAGACCTTCCACGACCTAATTGAACGTCAGCGTGCCTAGACGTTTTACTCAAACTGGAAAGAGCTTCATCACGTAATGCAGTTTATTGTAAACGTGTCCACACGCAAAACTAAAAATCATATACAGTACAATACAGCTAAATGTTAATGGTACAATGGTGTTGAACTAAAACTAAAGGTTCAGAAAAAGTCAATGTGAGTGTAGAATTAGATCAATTAATTATTTAGAATGATTATGCTTGCTTACCCAGGAAAGCCTCACTGAGTCTCAACACTCTTTTTCAGGAGTGTCTTGCCAAATGTCCACAGCAAGGGGAGATGGTGCTACGTGTCATCCCAATTGAGTAACTTACTTTTCAAATGTGGGATATTTCGTCAATAGCAATACATTATTTGTTTACTTTCATATGGGAGGAAACTGGAGAACCCAAAGAAATCCACGCAGAACAGGGAGAGAACGTAAAAATAACACAGAAAGGTGCCCGAGTTGGAAAATTAACCTAGGTCCTTCCTGTGAAGCACCGGTGTTACCATTGCACTCACATGAATATTGAAAAAGATGCTAAACCCTGTAATCAGCTTGAGCAAGTGTTTCACCATGCCTTCGTGCAAAACAGCAACACTGCAGTCACAAGAAACTGGCCACTGTTCCCACTGGGATCCCTGCAAGCACCGAGAGACTAGAGCTACAGTACAACCAGCTGGCAAGCTCGCGCGTGTGCCGACCAGGGGCTTTGAGTGCCCAGTGCTAGAGGGTTGGGGGGCACAGATACACTTGAAGGCACTGCAGCATTAAGTGGCATGCTGTTGTGTGGTTTTACTTGGAACGCCAAGGCAACTGGCTGCATGACTTACTTTGAAGTGTCAGTTTTGTGCCAGATAAAAGGGTAAAAAACCCATTATTATTATTACTTTGAAGTCTCAACTTTAACGACACTTTCCTCACATCGTGGTGACTTGTATACGATTAACAAAAATTAAAGTACAGGGACAGCATATTTTAAGTAAATACTCTGCATGACATGTGTCAATACATTTATCCACAATAAAGTGGATAAATGTATGAATATGGCGCCGTGGTGGCGAGATGTAAACTACATTGCCTGATATACAGGAGGTCGTGGGTTTGACCCGACCCTGACGCCTGCTGCATATTTGTAGTTTGCATGTTCTTTGTGATTAGAGTATTTAGCCGCTATACATTTCCACACGATAAGCCACTTCACTGAGATATTATTTGTGATAGCCAGGTCGTTTCTGAAAAAGCGCTAATACCTCAGTGGTCCTTACCTGATAAAACAAAAACAACGTTTTTTACTAGTCGTAACTTAGATAGCTATTCGTGTCATTAAGAACTTGAAACAAAAGTATTTGCAGGCAACAAGCATGCATATCAATTTCCACAACCCATCATTGCTGGTTCTATTTACTCGATGAGTTTATATTGAGATTACCTCGTTGTTATTTCACATTTTGCAATTGTATGCTTGTAGATGAATGAGCCTATATGCTCTTAATAATTAACGTGGTGTTATGCTTCAGCACCCAACGCGCAAATGGAAGGTTCTGTGGGAGCCGACGTCCACCTCCCCGCTCTCCGTGAGCGGGCAGGGCGCGACGTCCCCCCTCCACTCCCTCCTCCTCCTCTTCGGCCATCTCTCGCCGCGCCCCCGACAATCGAATGATCGCCCCCCCCCCGCGCCAGCACCCTCAACCGCCACCTTAATCACTCACGCGGCGCAGCAGGTGCGCGTTTTATACACACCGCGCGAAAACCCGCATAACCAGTGGTGGTCGTATAGATGGTAATAGATGCGCATCTCACACACCAACCCTGCGCGGACACCCTGCAGCCCCGCGCTCGCTCTCTCACGCACCCTGCCCCCGCACGCAGTCGCTCCACTAAAAAATCACAGACACCACGCCGAAGTTCACCCACACACACAGAAATCACACTACACCGATCTTCTGAACTCAATTTTATTAATGGCGCGTCTAAAGAAAACCCTGTGCGGCTCCGAGTAAATATTCTACAAGCAGCGCCTAGCCTACCCCATTCAATCCCTGGGTGTACCCCCACTCTACTTCTCACTTCGCAAACGCACTCACGGTGTCGCACAGACGCTGTGGGAGTCTGAGGGACGACGATCAGAGAGGTCTCTGCGAGCGGCGCTCGCGAGCGGTACCTACTTTTCAATTTTAAACCGATGCCCCGCCCTTACCTGGAGTGTTACTTTCTGGTGCGCCTTGACTCATTGTCTACGCACCCGTCCTCCCCACCCCGGCCACAACCGGTTTAGTCAGGGTGACCGTCCCGCGGAATACACATCCTCGACGTGGCTAAGAACTTCCCTCCCACCTCCTCGTCTGCGCTGCCCGCGGAGGGTTTCCCCTCGAGGCCCTATCTCCCGTGTTGTGCGTACTTCATTGCGGTCAGCCTGTAAAGCTCTATGCGCCAGAGGTCGCAACCGGGTACCCGATACCCGTACCCTACCCGATACCCGGCTACTCGTACCCGGCCGGGTACGGATACGGGTAGGCGTTTGCGACCCTGGTGCGGCCGGGTACGGGTACGGGTAGGCCGTGAGTCACTGGTGAGTAACCGTTTGTCACTCATTTCGGGTAGGGTACGGAACGGGTACCCATACCCGGCCGGGTACGGGTAAGGAATCAAAACCCGTTTGCGACCTATGCTATGCGCCCCTACGACTTTTTAAAGTTGATTTTAGGGGGGGCCGCCATGTAATTCGGCCGGGGGGGGGGGGATCGGCGAATCTCCTGGCAACAGGAAACTGAGGGACATCCCTGATAGGGGCCCTTCAGATGAAAACCCGTGGGCCAGGCACCCCCCTTCGAGACCCTACGTGGGTGCGTGTGTTTAGTGGGGGTGTGCATGCGTTCGTGCGGAGGGGTGCGAAGGGATGGCGGCGCCGGCGGTGTTGCACCGTTGCTGTGGCACCACAGTTCCAAGTTATTATAACAATGGGGGTCAAACTCGGACCATCATCCATCTGAGTTTAGAGCACTGCCATGGTCCTATTCGGTTCATTGCAGCTTGCATATGAGGCACTGCCCTTAAAACTGCACTGCTGCTGAACATCCAAACTGTGGCAAAATTGAAATGTTATCCCAGTAGCTGCTTCTTTTTTCCTCAAGTCGACTTCCAAACGCCTCCATCTAAGCCACACAGTCGGATCCCGTCACTACAGTGCGAAAATTCAATACCTGGCTCAGTGCCGTCAGTGAAAATTGGCACAATTCCACGCTCGTTTCAGCAGAAAGACATGTTTATAGTGTTGGTAGTACGTATCAATGCACATTTCTCATGTTGTGTATTTCGAAAACGACATCCTGATATCATTGCCCTGTAATCCAGCACTGCTGTGGCGAGGGCTGGTGGATCTCACATTCGTGAAACTCCCAAGGACGCCGAGGTCGCCATCTCTTGACTTGTCAGGGTATCGCAGCAGAGAAAGCAGATGAACTTCTAATCCGGAATCCTTCTGCACGGGGATTTAGTGTTAGCCATTTCACACGTGTGGGGTTTCTTCAGCTACTCCGGTCTCCTCTCACATAGACCCTTACTCGGTAATAGAGTTGGCCAAACATCCAAGTATAGGACCACAGAGCTTGGGCAGATGTTGGTGGCTGACTTCCCATCTAGTCTGTGGTTTCCCTCACCTCCATGCAAAATCTGTACAGGTCACAAATTCTACATCCATTTGAAGATGCACTTTGCATGAACGATGTTTAATCAAATAAATTAATACATACTTCATTATCATTCGTCGACAATTACCAATTACAGTAGCAGTTATGAAACTCATGATGGCTAAAGTGGACTCCACCACTCTTAAGAAAAGTCACGGGTGAGTTTCCTCTTAAGTCATCTGATAAACCAGCGGCTTCCCCATGAAAACTGTCCAGAAATATTGCAATTAATTATAATTATTGTTAAATCGTTAATTTTGTGCGAATCTTCAATTATTTTCAAGAGGAAGCCGTTATGCAAAGCAGGAGATTCGATAAACCGCAAATACAATAATCACGATAAAAGGAAGACTCGGACAACGGATACTTGGAATGTTTGCAAATCCTACAGCTTTTCAGATAACACTGGTATACAATTTTTTAGACGTCTGCTTTAGAGATAAAATGTGCCGTTTATTATGGATTTTTACGTGCTGAATTCAAATATGGCAATTAAAACAACTGATTGGCTACTGTTCCCAAGATGTTTAAGTTTTTAAATTGTACGTCTATGTATAGTGTAGATAGAGTATTACTCAAAATCTAAACCTAGGTCTTTTCATGTGTTTATGGTTACTTTACATGATAACATGTCACCTGTCCTGTTCATTTAACACTTAAAAATCAGCAAAAGGGTTATATAAATCAAATGTATTATTAAATAAAAAGCAAAAAACCGTTATGTACATATAAGTACAAAGTTTAGTCCTTATTCAGTGTTTACTCGGCGCTTTTTGGCTTGTCTCTTGTATTTATTAAATTGAGCATATCTTGTCACTGTCCAGCAATAGTCTGCAAGCATTGATGGGCTCCATTTGCCCAGATAGCGTTTCTCCATTGTTGCAATGTCCTGGTGAAATCGTTCGCCGTGCTCGTCACTCACTCCTTTGCATTATGCAACAAAACAGCTTTAAGACTCATCTTCGATTAATCAATGAAGTCTCCACTCATCTGGATCATGGACAATGTTGAGGGCTGCTATCACACAATCGATGTTGTTACAGACTACAAGATAACCTTCCACGAAGAAGAATGGGACAAGATCCTTTTCATGGTCACGGAACATGGAAACCCAAACATCACCTGCCAGGAGATTCCACTGCTGCAGTCTGGAGCCCAACAGCTCTGCCTTACTCTTGGGTAGTTCTAAATCCCTGACAAGGTCTTTCAGTTCACCTTGTGTTATGATGTGTGGTTCAGAGAAGGATGGGAGAAAAATTTGGGTCATGTGACCTTCATGATTCAGGACCAGAAGTTTCATCCTCGTCTGACTCAAGTGAGTGATTCTGGTGCATCAGGAACCGGCAGTCCTTCTCCGTGGAGTACTGAACGTATAGCTGATGGAATGTTTGGATAATGCACAGTCCACTTTTTCTTCTTTGACACACCTTTCCCAACTGTAGGCGCCATGCAGAAGTAACAATTACTAATATGATCTGTTGGCTCTCTCCAAATCATTGACACTGCAAAAGGCATATATTTCCTTTTCATGTTCAACCACTGGCAAAGATTTGTTGCACAAGTGTGGCAGCATATGTGTGGGTCCCACATCTTGTCCTGATCTCCAATTTTGCAGACAAAATAAAGGTGATAGGCTTTCTTAACCAAAGTGGATATACTGCACTTTTGTGATGAAAAAGTCACTTCACCACAAACGTAGCAGAAGTTATCTGCTTTGTTCACACAAGTACGAGGCATCTCTACTCACTTTGGCTAAACAGAAATGTGTCCCTTTGCAAAATCCAACACTGACAAATGAGAGAGCACGACACTGTATGATTTCTAGAGCTGATAGAGGGCAATTTGTTCAGCAGAGGGATGTAAGCCAAGTTATGATTGCATCATCCATTACTTCTAGGAATAACATGATGCAATTCAAGTCATGTATGATGCAATACCAGGTTCAGATTGCATAATTAATTGTTTTGCTCAATGCAAGTACTGTTCCAACCCAGTCATAGATTTATTCATAGATCCAGTAAAATATGTATTTTAGTCATTTCTGGTTTAAATTGAGACCCCCTTACCTTTGTAATGCGAGCAAGGATTGAGGGGGGCGGAGTCTGGGTCACGTGGGGGAGAGGATTTAGGGAGAGAACCGGAAGAGGATCGGGGAGTTGAGACGGAGTGAACCGGGAGGAGGCCACGCTGGGCAGTACAGGGAGAGTGGCGCGATCGCCACGCGGCGGGAGACGTCGGCACCGTCAGCCATCGGTGTTAGGACGCAGAGGGCTAGCGAGCTGTGGAAGGGTGGCTGCGGAGCGGAGCGGAGCAGCAGAGTGGCTGCAGAGCGGAGCAGCAGAGTGGCTGCAGAGCGGAGCAGCAGAGTGGCTGCAGAGCGGTGAGGCTGCAGAACGGAGCAGCAGAGTGGCTGTGGAGTGATCGTCGGAGGAGAAGCGGGCCTGAGCGAGGACGCCGTGTGAGTGAGATTCTACGAACCCAAATAAAGGACAACGGAGATCGACACTGAGAAAGAGTCCTTTATTACACCTTTATAACTCACTTATCCTCCACCATTCCTAAGGCAAGGGTTGCATATACTGACCCAGTAGCATATCTTGAAAACTAGAGCAAATCAACAATTTTAAGCATAATTTTCATTCTCAGTGACCCAGAATTGGACTACATATTTTCAGAAGCATTTTGGCTGTAGACCAGTGTAAAGGCAGTCATGGGTAATAGCTATGGTGCACACAATAGTAGTAGCATGTAATAGGGCCCACGGATAATAGTAGTTGCTGATCATTTATCCGAGAGCAAAGGTAAGGTCCTGTGCTGTGTTTAATTGGCCTGAGACTGTAAAACATGGACCACTAGTTTTAGAGCCCATAAATAAGTAACCTTGCCCAGGAAAATAATATTATTCAGCTGCTCAATTCATCATTTTTTCTTTATTGGAAATAATTTAATTGGTAAATAATTCACTTAACTGTAACAGCAATAAAACCAAAAAGCTAAATGAGCAAAACAAGTAAATAACAGGACAAAAGTCCTCAATAAGTGAAATCGTATGTTTTGTGTAAATATGTGATTGCACAATAACAATAACACTTCTACATTTGCGATTGCGTTTAATTAAAACTGAAATGTCAGAAAACCCCACGTTCACATTTTACCCTTCGTACTTGAATGAGTACAAATAAGAGTCCAAACCCGGTCATCAGCTTGAGCAAGTGTGTCACCATCCCTGCCAGCAAAGCAATGGCTGAGTGCAACTCACTGCAATCATAAGAAACTGGTCACTGTTCCCACTGGGATTTCAGTTTAATTTAATTTATTAGGTATAACCCTGCGAGCCATGCGGTTCTTGACTCGGGTGCAACCGCAACAAACAAAAACATGAACAAGAAACATCTCAAAGTGACTACACGCAACAGAACAATCCATGAAAAAAACAGCAAAGTCTTCCAGAAAAACATCGTATATAAACGCTCTGTGCAAAAATACCAGTGGGATGCAAGTCAAACAATTTAGATGAAAGTTATCAGGCTAACTCTGTACTACAACAAACGAAAATGGCTAAACCAAAAGTTTTCAAAATCACCAAAATAAAGCTATAAAAATAATGTAACAGTGATCATAGGAACTGTGATTCAAATTTAACAATAAACGATATACATAACATGTGTAATAAACGACTCTGTCAGGTTCTCTTGGTCTCCGTTGTCGTTTATTCAGGTTCTTGTATTTCACCGCGCGGGTCCTCGGTCGGACCCGCGCTGCCACCGCCACGCACCCCGCGCCACCCCCATGTGGGCCGCACTTGCTTGTGGCCGCTCCGCTCCTCTCTGTGTGCCCCGCACACTCTGCTAGTCACACACTAGCTACGTGTGCCCCGCACACTCTGCTAGCTACACCCACACACTGATAACTCCGTCTCCCCCATGCACACCGCTGGCCAACGGTGTGCGTAGGTCTCCGACCGTGGCAGATGGCGCCGCTTCTCCCCCTCTGCCCAGCGTGGCCTCCCCCTATCTCCACTCCTTCTCAACTCCCCGATCTCTTCCGGCTCTCTCCCTAAATCCATCCTATCACGTGACCCTGACTCCTCCTTCCTGTACTGCCCCCGTCTCCGCCACTTGTTCACCTCGTCTCCCACTGGAGCCGAGGTGAGCAGTGGCTCTTACCACATGCTCCGTGTGATTGGCGCAGGGGCCAGTACCCACCCTGTTTATGCTCGCATTACATGACCCCCCCCCTGATGAAAAAGCCAGCTGTCCTCGGCTGCAGTAGAACAATAATAATGCGAGCAACAACATGACAATCAGGAATCACACGACATAACGGAGTTTTTTCTTTTTCCAGAACAACTATCTCTCGATAGTTGCCCGCTTTCCTGTTCCCAAGGAAATTCCGCACCACAACAGAGAATGCATTCCAAGCTCTAGCCTCTGCCACAGTCATTAATGTAACAATGTGTGGATCCCTGATTAGTGTTCTTATTTAAGGGCCATCAAATATTGCTGCCTTTTTCTTCTCGGCACTGAGACTTGAAAAGGTTGAACATATATAGCTGAAGCAGTCTCCAGTGTGATCAAGAGCTTTGAAAAATTGATTCATTAACCCAAGTTTTATGTGCAGTGGGGAAATACAATTTTATTCCTATCAACCAGAGGCTCATTCTTAATGTTCTTGTCACCAGGCGTCAAACTGATTCTTGGTGGTCAGTTCTTTTTAACCCAGTGTCCTAATGTAGCCCTACTGTCCCAGTAGCACAGGAAACAAGGGTATTTGGTGTGACCTCCTTGTTGACCCAGCAGAAAATCAACACAGATTATCCATCCATGAACATGGTATTCCAATATCACGTTGGAGATAATGGTCGCGGACGCACCCGAGTCCACCAAAATGCGCACATCGACCCCTTGGATCGAGCCCGGCACAGTCGACAAGCCAGTAGCGGCCGCGATCACCCTCCGCGCCAATTTCCGCCACTGCGTTAGCGAATAACGCGGATCTGTCAGCGCCCCCCCATTAGGAATGACACCCGGACCCCGTAGTGACGGTGATGCATGAGATGACAGGCCTTGCCGGGTGTCTGATGCGTACCGACTTGCCTGGCGTGGTTGATTTTCCCGTGTCGCGTCCTTGGCAGGGACCTCTGGCTGGAGAGGCGGCCGAGAGTGACCCCAACACTCCCTTGCGAAGTGTCCCCGACTGCCGCAGCGGAAGCACGACGAGTCGGCCCGCCGCCCGGCTCCCCCTCTGTCTCGCCGATCCCGCTCCGGTGGGCCCGAGCGCAACTCGGCTCCTTTCCGAGTAGCCCACTGTGTCGAAGCCACCGCCAGCTCCTCAGGCCCCTTCTCGTCCCGTTCGTAGACAGCTTTGGACGGATCCCACCCGATGGAACCACCTTGAATGTTGGGACTCCCCGTCCAGGCCGTGACCTGCTTCCACCGGCGCAGGTTGAATTGCGCGTCCAGGCACTTAGCCGCCATCCGTGAGGTCAGCTGGTCAAGGCCACACACTGGCATGGGGATGCCCAAATCCCTGGACAGCTCCAACATCTTGCCCAGTATTAAAGGTTCCAGCAAGTCAGGCTCCGTGTCCGGATATGCGGCCATAGCCAGCTCTAACACAGCACCCCAGAAAGCCACTGGCGATTCTTCTGGCACCCGTTGGCGCTGCACAAATTTGCGATGAGCGTCATCTGGGGGCTCGTAAGCCTCCGCCATTTCCTCGAATACCCCTTTCAGCGTCGTCTTCCTCGAAGCCTTGATGGAGCGGAAGAATCTGACGGACTCGTCGTCCAGGAGCGTCGGCAGGACTTCCAAGGCTTCCGCATCCGTCCACTTAGCGGATCGGACCGCCGCCTCAAACCGGCAGGTGAACGCACTCCAATCACCGCCGATTGAAAATTCCATGAGCTTCGTCAGATGATGGCTGCGGGACCCTGAGTCGCCGTCTCCCGCCGCAGGTGTTCTACGGGGTGGCGACAAGATGGCGGCGTCCCGCGGTGGAGGCGACAAGATGGCGGCTTCCCGCGCTGGAGGCGACAAGATGGCGGCTTCCCGCGCTGGAGGCGACAATATGGCGGCTTCTCGCTCTTTGTCCCCGACCACACCCAAGATGGCGGCGTCTTGCCGCGTGTTGGAGAGGGCGGGAAGCGTCGCACAGGCCCCAATGGCGGACGTCTCGGCCCCACTCGAAGGCTCCCCACGTGGGCGATCTGGCATCGCAGCTGGCGCCACCCAGTTGAGTAATTGCAGCAGAACGGCCCGCAGTGAATCAAGCTGGACTGCCACGTGTCGCCAGCCGTCCTCGATGCCCGTCGACGCAGGCGGCCCGGCCACCCCGACGACATCTTGTACTCCTGGCATGTCGCCCGCCATCACTTTGCCGTCGCCTTCCATGGTCGGGCCTGCTCCCGCCGGAGGAAAATCCTCTTCGTCTTCTGAAGATGGTGGCGGTATATTATTTTTCTTGAGATGTTTAGACATCACATTCCACTCTGACACCAATGTAATGAACGACTCTGTCAGGCTCTCTTGGTCTCCATTGTCATTTATTCAGGTTCTTGTATTTCACCGCGCGGATTCTCGGTCGGACCCGCGCTGCCACCGCCACGCACCCCGCGCCACCCCCGTGTGGGCCGCACTTGCTTGTGGCCGCTCCGCTCCTCTCTGTGTGTCCCGCACACTCTGCTAGTCACACACTAGCTACGTTTGCCCCGCACACTCTGCTAGCTACACCCACACACTGATAACTCCGTCTCCCCCACGCACACCGCTTGCCAACGGTGTGTGTAGGTCTTCGACCACGTGGCAGATGGCGCCGCTTCTCCCCCTCTGCCCAGCGTGGCCTCCCCCTATCTCCACTCCGTCTCAACTCCCCGATCTCTTCCGGATCTCTCCCTAAATCCATCCCATCACGTGACCCTGACTCCTCCTTCCCGTACTGCCCCCGTCTCCGCCCCTTGTTCACCTCGTCTCCCACTGGAGCCGAGGTGAGCAGCGGCTCCTCCCACACGCTCCGTGCGATTGGTGCAGGGGCCAGTACCCACCCTGTTTATGCTCGCATTACACATGTACGACCAAATTTTGCAGCCATAGCTGGCTGCATGAGTCACTCCATAACAGCAGGAGTATCAGTCACAGTATCCAAATGTTTCAATACACCTTTAAAGATCAGCACACTATGCGTTTTGAACTCGCTCAATAAAAAAAGATAGATGATATTGTCATCCTCTCAGCCGACAAGGGCAATGCCACTGTCATCATGGATAAAACCACATACAACAACAAAATTCAGGACCTTGTTATGGATGGTAGCTATACCAAAATCAATAGAGATCCTACCAACTGCTTGGTTACAAAAACCAACAATGTCATCACTAACTCGACTTCTCTAATCTAATCAACCAAGCTGCTCTCTCTAAAACCTTCTGCTGCTAGACCAGCCAGATGTTATGGCCTTCCAAAAATTTACAAAGAAGGTACACCGCTCCGTCCCATCGTCTCCATCATTAACTCACCCACCTACAAACTGGCACGATTTTTGTCTGAGACCCTGCTTCCATTCACTGGCAAGACCACCTCAGCTGTACTTAACTCAGCTCACTTGGTTTCTCTAATCAAAGACATCTCACTGTCTCCAGATGATTTGCTTGTCAGTTTCGATGTAGTCACTCTGTTCACCAAGATACCTGTGCCTGACACCATTGCAATCATTGAGGACTTGGTCCAACAGGGACTAAATTCTGATGTGCCAACTTTGGTAAGGCACTGCCTTACCAATACACACTTCACCTGGACTGGTACATTCTACAAACAAGAGGAGGGTATCCCAATGGTTCTCCCTTATCGCCAGTGGTAGCGAATGTTTTCATGGAGAAATTTGAGACAGATGTCATCCAGACATCCACTCTACGTCCTTCCTTGTGGAAGAGATACATAGATGACACGTTCGTCATCTGGCCACATGGCCAGCCAGCACTAAACCAATTCTTCAACAACATCAATTCCATACACCCAGCCATAAAATTCACCATGGAAGTGGAAAAGGATGGCAAGTTACCATTCCTGGATGTTTTGATCGAGAAGAGACCTGATGGCTCGTTGGAACATTTTGTCTACAGGAAAGCCACCCACACGGATGCCTATCTAAAGCTAGACTCCCACCACCATCCAGCCCAGAAGAATTCCCCCATCAAAACACTCCACCATAGGGCCCATTGCATCTCCGACCAGCACCACCTAGCCAGTGAGCTAGAGCACTTACACCAAGCCCTCAGGATGAATGGATATTCTGACCGTACAATCAGCAAAGCTGTCTCCCCAACCATGGGGAGACAACCATCTGCGGACCCAATCAAAACCATCACCTTGCCATACATAGCAGGTGTTACCAAAAAGATTTCCAAAATCTTAAACAAACACAAGATCCAGGCTCGTTTCCACACAGTATGCAAAATCTGTGATTTGATCCCATCTGTAAAGAATGTGATTCCTGACATGCGATATCCTGGTATCTACAAACGAAGTTGTGGCTGCAGCAGCAGTTAAATTGGGGAAACGAAAACGAAATGTCTCGGACCGTGTTCGCAAACACAAGGCAGATCTGAAGCACGGTAGGACAAATACGTCTGCCATTGGTGATCATTATTTTAACGCTATGGGCACACACGAAATTGATTTTTCCAAGATGAAGGTACTCTGCAAACCCACTGGCTATCATCAGAGATTTGTTCATGAAGCCATCCAGATATATAAACACAGACCGATAACTACTTCGGCTACCTTTGTTCTCAAAAACTTATATAAACTTTTGCTGGTAACAGCTTCTCTTCACAAAGCAGCAGACATCGTGCTACTCACAGCAAACATCGCGGCTATCGCGATTTTCACCTGAAGATGATGGCTTGTGTTGCTATCGAAACGTCGGGATTTATTTTGTTTTATTTCTACCTACGTGACTTTACCGAAAGAACCAAAGAGTATATGTGTTAAGATGTTAAAACACCAAACTGAAACCTTTTATAAGGGATCATGTCTGCATTAACCACCATGCTTGTGGTCAAAATGCAACCAAAATACATACTCTGATAATATATGCATTGTCTTTGAAACAGATTGGTCCACACCAGAGACAGCTTTCTGTTGAGCCTCGTCTCAAAACGGTGTTAGACCAGAGAACGCCAAAAGGCGTACAGGACAAAGACAAGCATTACACTGGTCAACACACTTTTTCTGGCATAAGGTATTCCAAGGGTTTTAATGTAATTTTGGGGTGCTGATTCCAAATCTGGCATCAGTTTTTGTCTATCACATCAGGTTTTTGAGATATAAAATATTGCATTTTCAATAAAAACAGCAAATTTATGCTCATATACGAATAGCTAAACAGACATCCATACAAGAATAAGATAATATACAATATACAATAATAATGAAACAAACATTTAATTATCCGTAGCACAAAGTTGTGAGAGTGACTGCATGGCAATGTGAGTGAATGCATATTACCATGTAAGAATTTTATTGTGAAGATAAGAAAAATATGTACAAAAAGGTAATTCACAATAGTGATGTTACAACTGCATAAACGACCTCTTCTCTGACGATCTCCGATGTACAGCTTGTGGAATGTCTCTCGTCAAGGACCAGCAGTAATCTGCCATCATGTTTGAGTCCCATCGGCCTTGGTAACGTTCTTCCATAACTTTAAAGGCTTGATGAAAGCGTTCACCTTGCTCTTCGCTCACGTGACCCATGTTCTCTGGAAACTGGGCCAAGTGACTATGTAAGTAGTGAACCTTGATGCTCATTCTACATCCAAGTGCTTGGAAACTCAAGAGCAGCTCCTCCACAATCTCTCGATAGTTGCCCGCTTTCCTGTTCCCAAGGAAATTTCGCACCACAACAGAGAATGCATTCCAAGCTCTAGCCTCTGCCGCAGTCATTGATGTAACAAAGTGTGGATCCCTGATTAGTGTTCTTATTTAAGGGCCATCAAATATTGCTGCCTTTTTCTTCTCGGCACTGAGACTTGAAAAGGTTGAACATATATAGCTGAAGCAGTCTCCAGTGTGATCAAGAGCTTTGAAAAATTGATTCATTAACCCAAGTTTTATGTGCAGTGGGGAAATACAATTTTATTCCTATCAACCAGAGGCTCATTCTTGATGTTCTTGTCACCAGGCGTCAAACTGATTCTTGGTGGTCAGTTCTTTTTAACCCAGTGTTCTAATGTAGCCCTACTGTCCCAGTAGCACAGGAAACAAGGGTATTTGGTGTGACCTCCTTGCTGACCCAGCAGAAAATTCACCATTTTCAAATCAACACAGATTAGCCATCCATGAACATGGTATTCCAATCTATCCAGAACAATCTTAATGTTGGCATACTCTTCATTCATTTTTACAGAGTGTCCTATTGGGATTGAACTATATATATTTCTGTTGTGAAGTAACACACATTTCAAACCCCTTTTACTACTGTCAATAAAACGTCTCCATTCACTTGAATCATATGCGGGCAGTCCCATATTGAGAAGAAGCCCTTCAACATCATTACAATAAACAAGTTGACCATCTAAATGGAAGTACTTTCGCAGTGCTGCTTCTCTGTTACGATAAAAGGAGACACTAGTGCCAGGTCTGAGTAGTCCTTTCTCTTGCAGCCTGGAAGCCAACAATTCAGCAGACTGCTTTGGCAAATACAAATCTCTTACAAGATAATTCAATTCAGGCTGACTAAACAGAGAAATGTTATCACAATCTGCATCAGATGGCGTATATTCGATCTGAGCATCATCATCATCATCTGTAGAAGCAGGTAAACTGAGGGATTCAACATCAATCTCTGGTAGCTCAGTAAATACAGGCACAGGTATTTCCTCACAGTGCTCAACTGGTCGTCTGGCAGATAGGATATCTGGGTATTGTAAGTGTTGTTTGTTTTTCTTATTGAAACCTTTTACATTGACAAGGCAGAAGTAGCAGTTATCCAAATGGTTTGTAGGTTCTCTCCAAACCATTGGCACACCAAACTTCAGCTTAGCATTCTTTCCTTTAGACCATGATCACAAAGTTTAATCACAGGTTTTACACACTTTGCGAGGAGCCCAATTTTGTCGTGGTATCCAAGTCGTACTATAAAGTAGGCAAGATAAACCTTCTTGACAAAGGTATTGATGTTGCGCCTTTGATCCTGCAAAGTGAAGCTGCCACATATGTAGCAGAAGATATCTGGGTCATTACTGCATTTCCTTCTTTCGGATGTTGTAGCCATTGTTAGATCACGCCCTGCAGAAGAAAAATATTAAATAAATGTGGATATCTTCTTGGTTTTTTCGGTAAAGTCACGTAGAAGGGGAGTAATAAA
>CM025620.2:966960-979959 GCA_014621495.2 Entosphenus tridentatus | reverse complement strand
TTTATTACTCCCCTTCTACGTGACTTTACCGAAAAAACCAAGAAGATGAATTCCTGCAGTCACGAAAGCTTTAAATCGAAATGTGGATATCTACATAAAATTATATTATAAACACACTATCCTAAAAATACAGCACCATATTTTAACACGAAAGCAGTCACTGACTCGCAACAACTTGCAATCATAAGTGACAGAGTTAATTTCGGGTAAAATCAATGAAAATGGGGTATGCCGATAGCATAAAGATGAGATGTGATAGAGCAAATCTGAGATCAGATTTAGAATCAGCACCCTGAAATTAGTCTAAAACAGCTGCAAAAGTACAGGCCAGATTTTTGTTGTTGTTGACCAGTGTTATCAGAGTAATCAGAGCTCGGGGAGAGCATCTACATCATGGGACCTCCTTTGCCAGTTCCAAAATATGATAATAGGTTTTTCTCCTTTTTATGGCAACAAAACAGGTTTTAAGATGTTAAAAACACCAAACTGAAACCTTTTTACGGTCGCTTGTGTGATCTATTAATTTCTATCTATGTGACTTTACCGAAAGAACCAAAGAGGATGGATTCCAGCAGTCACGAAAGCTTCAAATCAAGATTGAATGTATATACTGTATTATTAGAGTATATTTTTTGGTTGCATTCTAACCACAAGCATTGTGGTTAATACAGACATGATTCCTTGTAAAAGGTTTCAGTTTCGTGTTTTAACATCTTAACACTTGTTTTGTTGCCAAAAAGAATGGAAAAGCTATTCTCATGTTAATCATATACTTTAGAATTCCTACGTATAAATATATTGAAAAAATAGCAATGCAAGTATTTACAATAACCAAAATTCGCAATTTACACAGAATAGCTTCACTATTAAAAGTTAACCAATGAATAACAACAATTTACAAATATTGTATAGATTTTTCTAAATCTAACCAACAAGAGCTATTTTCATACAACCACTTCACACCAATAATGTCTCCTTCAACGTCAGATTGTCGTTGGCCTTCAGTCGTGAGCATCTCTCTGAATGAGCTCTCCTCCAGATCCTTCTTCGGATCATATTTTGCTACCCGTGCATAGTCTCACTTTTGTCCATAAAAAAATGTACATTTATTTTTGCCGTTAAAAATGTTCGATTACATTGGTAATTATCAGATATTTGGCAAATTACATATTTTAATCTTTTTTTAAGACCACTCAGAAAAAGACATATACTTGCGGGTTCGATGTTAAACATGCCGATAATTTTCCTGCTGGATAAAAAATTCCAAGGCGTCTCCACATAGGCAATGATACTTTGTTTGTTGTATGCAACTTCTTTTCTGTAAATTAATGCCGCACGACGTCAACAAACGAAAAGTAACGCCACACAGCTGACGCTGCACCGTTTTGCGAGTCACATGATCGACACGACAGAGCCGTCGATTCTTAACATTCCGTAACAACTAAGATTTCATACCTCAGATGAAAACAATGGAAATTGTGACTTTTAATTAAATCCATGAGTATTGTTTTAATTAATACTGCAAACTATTGTATACTGTCGAGTTTCAAGAGTCAAAATTTTGCAGTTTTTGGTCAATTGTTTTTGCGAACGGTTGGTTCTGATCGATATGTTTTATGCTTGCATTGAAAAACTCGTTCACCAAATCCCATATTTTTTTTTACAGAAAATAGATTGGATCCAACTACGTTGACAATATAAAAATCTCTCGGTGCAATACCTTCTGTCTGGTAAGATTAGTTTAATGATTGAATTTTCCACAATTTTTTGTTTATTGCTGTTGATGTCAACATAGATGTGTTTTTTGTGCTTGTTTGTAATCATTTTCAATGCAATATTAGATTATTTTTTTGGAAATGTTGGGACCCTTTGTGATGATATTCTTGTGAAATTTAACAGATTTTTGGGGCGTGTGTGTATGTGTGAACAGCTATGGCACCACGTGGGCTTCTTGCGCTTGTACTTACGGTGCACGTAATGCTACACTTTACGACGGCAAAGCACATCTTGTTTGTGGAACAGTGGTCACCCCCACACCCAATGCCAATTACATCATCCTCAGCATCGTCAACACCAAACACTTCCTCTTCGTCCTTTCATTGCATCTGTGCGTCACTGCCACCCGCCCACTGCGATGTCCACTTCGCTCTGACAAACTGCGTCTGCAAATCTCACGCAGCCTCTGCTAATAATGCGACATCCATCCAAGAGACACACGTGGAAATAAGCAAACTCGTTACAGATGCTGCTGCAGCCATGGAAAGTCTTTCACTGTGGCTTTGGCAAGATTCACCTGACCTGGCTGTGCGTTTGTCCCATGCCCTGGCCAGCGAGTGCCCCCTGCATGTGAATTCACTTCACATATCGCGCTGCATGTTCAGTGACAAACCCACCAATGAAGAGGGAGGTGCCTACAACACGGAGGGAGCCATTGGCGGTGATTGCACCAAAACGGAAGAAAATGGTGGTGGTGGTTGCGTGCTCATGCTGCAAGGGTTGCGGGAGGTGTGTGCGGATTTCCACACACATGACGACGGCGCTGTCCGTTCGTGCTTGCTTCTTCGCGGCAATATTTATGAAGACCCAAACGAATATGCTAATGTTAATGTCGGGCATAATGATAACGTTGCAGATAAGAGGGTTATATTTGGTATACATGCTAATAATGATGTAAACCATGAAGCTCGTGAAAACACCGTTAATAGCGGTGAAGTTGAGATGTCATTGGTGCTTCTTTCCCTTCCTGCCATACCCCCTGGACTACGTGCAGTGACACTCCCCCTGAATGGTGACACATACGCCCAGGTAATGCCCTGCTTGGATCATGCAAAGAATTGTGTCTCTTCTGAAAAAATCCTACTTACACTAATTTACTGACCGAGTAAATTCGTGCACAGAACCTATAATTGCATGTTAAGTATTTCCTTAATCATGTGTAGAATGAAGGTAAACACTTCACTTCAGGACTGCTTAAAATTTGTTTGGATGTTACTATGGTACATCGTAAGACCGATAGTCTTATTCAATTTCTGTTTGGATATCGACTCGGCGCATCATACCTTGACAGGCAACAAAATAAGAACCACTTTGAAGTTAAAAGTGGTTGTCCTATGGATTCAACATTTGTCCCTGCCATGTAAATTTGGAATTTCCACCACTTATCTCGGTACCACCAACAGAGCCACCATCTTGTCTTGATCTCAGCTTATCGTTAGACTTATAAACATGAAAAACACAAATCAAGAAACTGTGCAAGTACGAGACAGGTAACTTTATTAAGGGTGTCCAATCAATGGATTTGCTGCTTAAATGGGCATTCAAGTGGTGCTCAGTCCCTGAGCTCGTGGGGAAAATCTAAATGTCTAAAGTGGGGGCAAGTCTATGAATAAGACAATAACCGTCGATTTCCCAACAAAGTGGTACTCTTGTTTAATTGACCCTGGTGGAGGGCTTATGGGCATTGTCAATTTCCAAACTCGGATTAGAACTCGTAACCCTTCGGATTACCAAGTACTCACTCGACCGTTGTGTGGTGAGGATAAGCGGTGTGACGTGATGGGCAGGTAGCACGACTGATGCAGTAAAGCTTGTCATGAAGTTAAAAATGAAGAGGAATTCGTTTTGTGTGTGGATTTCCACACACATATTAGAGGTTGTTGAACATGAACGTATTCCTTCACAGTACATTAATTATGAAGATGTGGAGAACGTAATTTAAGGGCACACATCATGAGTTCCACACATGTGCAGCATGTCTATCACAGCCTTGTTGAATTTTAAGTGTTTCGCTTTGACCAATGCCATCAGTGTAGCGACAAACGACAATGGATGACCTCCCAATGGTTCAAAAAGCAGCACAATCTGAGATGGTTAACTCTGTCTCCATGTATGTGTATGCCGATAACATCTCTATACCCTATCTGTCATCTTACAGTACCGCATGTTTATGTGTAACGTATAGTATATAGGCAACGTGCCATCCACTTGCTTTTACTTATACTTCAAATGAGTTTATGCATCATACATTTTTATGTTTTGAAGGGTTCCTCTGTTTCTAAATATATTTTAAATGATAACAGCTCATATGCAAATGAAATACGGTACTATTAATTATGGAAACATTCTTAATTGAAATTTGCGTCAGTACTCCACGTGTACAGTGTGATGAAATGTGTAAAATTTTGAGGTAAAATTATAAAATATGTGTAATATCTTATTTTAGACGAGTAAAGGCTTGTTTCTGGGCATAAAATGTCATCGGATTTTACGATTTGTTGTTGGCAAGTGGTCTGAACCTCAAACTGAGGACATTGCAAGTCCTTAAAAGGGACTAATCCACAGAAACTTAGTGCCTCCTACTATGCCTGGGTGACAGAAGCTGAAGACATGTTGCAGAGGAGGAATATCCCAAGACAGCCTCACAGCATTCCATGGGCATCCTGTCAAGAAGGGGCTGTTTAAGCAAGAGTTAAGACAACGTCACCTTGCCACATTTAACTCACATATAAGTGTGGTACATGAGGAATGAACCACTCTTTTAATTATTTCCTCGTACAGCAAGGGAGTAAAGTGTGGTTTTGTGACAGTCCTTATGTGCTGTGCAGTACATCAATGCACGTGTGTACACCAGCATGCGATAACTGAGTTGGGCCTGTGGGTGGCTGGCAGGGTTATTGATTAACCGGACTTTTACACCAGTCACGTGGTTAATGGCGACTCGGTTGAGGATTGCTGTGTGACACACGTGCTGTTGCATTTTACAGGTAAAGGACCCAAAGGTTGTTTTTGATCGTTATATAAATGTTTTAGACTTGTTCTAGACTTCAAGCTTGGCTTTGAAATGTTAGTTTGTAATATATTCAATAGGAGGGGTTTTAGCGCTGTGCACTGTAAAGGATGATGTACTGTAGTTAATACTTGTAATTATCAAACCCTGATACTGTTTATTCTATAACCACGCCCATGCACCCAGAGTACGACTACTTGCAATGCTATTGAGAATAGAACACATTTATAGTAGTAAGGTGTACATTGGTGACAAGTACATTACGTATACGGTACACATACAGTACCGATAATGGGTGTAAGATACAGATATAAGTGGATGGTATAGATAGACCTACAGCTTAGGATAAAGTAATATTTGAATAGTAAAGTGCAAGGGTTATTGTCAAAGACAAATATGGTTTTTACAGTAGTAGAATTTGGTTTAAGAGAAACTTATTGATTAACGAGACTTGTACACCAGTCACGTGGTTAATGGCGACTCGGTTGCGGATTGCTGTGTGTGGCACCACGTGCTGTTACATTTTCCAGATTGACCACAATAAATGTGTTTGCCCTCGATTTGAAGCACCTGCCCACGTCCTTCATTTTGAGTGTGCAACATATTTTGGTGAACCAGGCAGGAGAGTTTCCCAAAGTTCACAGACGAGGATCAACTCTTACAATGAGACGGACCAAGCAATTGTACAGGCAGCATATGTAAAGACAGTCGTGCAAGGATCGGAACGGTCTTCACATCATGGCACTGGAACAGCTGCAGGATAAGGCCAGTACTGCTTTGAATCAGCTACAAAGAGTCCAGCTCATGAAAACATACAGATATTTGAAGTGTTTCCATGATGATGAGACTGGTAAAGATAAAAAGCAGACGGGCTTTGATTCGTATGGCAGAAAGGGTACTCGATGAAGTTGAAGACCAAGAAGAAGATGATGAGGCCTGTGCATATGTTTAAAACCTGCTGTCTTTCATTCAAACAATACAGCAGAAAGACAAAGACAGCAAGGGAACAGGTCAAACACTGCCACCATCAAAACTATCTGAAGATATGGATGGTGAAATACAAGTCACAGTAGTCAGACCAATCAGTCCTGGTCTAAATTTGAGGGACATGCTAGAAATAAAAACTGATTTGACTATTTTCAAGTAAAAAAAAAACATTTTGAAGGGACACTATAGAGAATAAAGCACATCTGATCTCTATCAGAAGTTGATGAACATCACTCAGGAGCCAAGAGCAACTGCACTAAACTTTTTTTTCTGAGCTATTGAATTAAAGGACAGACTATTATTTGCATCTAAAGAACAAGGAGCTGATAACCAGTACAGTCCAGATTTGGTACGCAGGAAGTTCCTGATATCGATTGGCACGGGATTGCTCAGTGACCCTATACAATTCCAAATAAAGCCCCATCTAGATGACATCACTGTCACTGATGAGATGCTGATTTAAAAAGTCAATGAAGCAGCCAGCTTGGAACTTGAGAGACAAAACAAGCTCAAACAGAATTTGGCTCCCAAAATGACTAGGATGAATGAACTGCAAGCTGATTTGAAGGGTAGGGAAGGCTGTCAGCAGGACTCACAGAGACCATTTAATGTGGTTACATCACCAATACCACCATCTAACAACGGATATGTCAGGACCAAAACAACAAGACATCAGCAACTGAAAGGCCATCTCGAGATGGGATTGAAAAAATGGTAAGCGAGTTAAGGGCTGAAGTTGCAGAGTTCCGGAAGAGGTGGCAGAATGATGTCACCCCAGACACCAAGCGAGGAAACTGGAAACAACCAGCCCAAGACAGAGAAATGCGACCAAGAGGCTGTAGGATGTGCCAAGAGGCTGGAGCAGGTGGTACATGTAACCATTGTTTCAAATGTGGCCAGCTGGGACACCTACCCCGTGGATGTCGAGCCTCTTGACAGCAGCAAGGAAATTGGCGAGGGTTGCTGCAGGGGGACCTGCAGTAACATACATGCCAGAGTCCCAAGGGTGTCAGTACTGTTTATGTGAAGAGAATGATGTTGTAAGACTGCAGAAGTGCCAGCGTTGTCATGCAGTACAGTACTGCTCGAATACCTGCCAAAAACAACACTGGCAAGAGCACAAGCAATCATCACATTACAGAAGGAAACATAATGTGAATAGACACCACAGTGGAGGAACCCAAATATTGGCAAGGTTAGCTATCTCGGGCCTAAATTCAACAACAGACTGTTAAAGTTAATTGGAAAAAAATGCATTGTGAAGTGTTTACTGGACCACGTATCAACCTCTGCCCTTTGGGACACAGGAGCTTAAGCCAGTGTTATAAATGAAGCATGGCGAAATGAGCATCTACCGAAGTCAATAGTGAAACCAGTTGAAGAGCTCTTGGGGACTGGTACAATTACTAGAATGGCAGTTAACCAAACAGAAATACCATTCACAGGCTGGATAGAGGTGGCATTCAGATTGAACAGTAATATAGGGACCAGTCAGTGCTTTCTCATTCCAATGCTGGTTTTCAGTGACCCCAGGGTTGCAGAAAATCCCATTATTAGTTTGAATGCCTTCGAGGAGGTCATCAATGGGCTGGTGGAAGGAGGAGAGCCAAATACGGACCCCATTAAAGTGGGGGTTGTGGGTGAGGCTTTCTCCATCACTCCGGGAGACACAAACGTCCTCATCCTTCTGGCAACCGGGACAGTGATGGTGGGGCAGTCAAGACAGGCAAACAGAGAGTGGTGCTACCACCAGCTCAAGCCACAATGGTTCGAAGTCGTGCTCATTTAGGACAGCTGGAGGAAGATGAAGTGATGCTGTTTGTCCCTGAAGAGAAGCCCCAATGGCGAGAGGGTTTACACATCAATGAGGTCCTGGTGACGCTGAGTAGAGGCAACTCATTGTGCATACCAATCTCAGTGATCAACACGACCAAACACAGCATCATACTTGATCAGCAGGTCACCCTAGGACACTTACAACCGGTGAAATCTGTGTATCCAGCAGCAATAAGACCTGTGGCATATCACCAAGGCACCCCTATTCAGGATCAGATATGCCAACAAACACAGGGTGACCACATAACTGGTGGAGCAAAAGCTAAGGGGCTACAGCTGAGGCCAAAAGTTCAAGAGCAAAGTGAAAAATGGGACCCACTGGTAAAACTGAACCACCTAACAAAGGAGTAGCAAATTGCCACCAAGATGATGCTCAGAGAGGAATAGCATTCTTTTTATAGGGATGACAATACCTTCATTGAAAATGCATATCACCCTCAAGGATAGGACTCCAGTGCAAAAGACGTACATTGCAGTCCCAAAACCATTGCATAATGAAGTTAAGCAGTATCTGCAAGATTTGATCAATCGAGGCTGGGTGATAAAATCAAGATCATTATATTCTTCACCAATTGTCTGCGTAAGGAAGAAAGACATAAACCTGAGACTATGTTGTGATTATCGAGAGCTGAACCGGAAGTCTGTTCCTGACAGGCATCCCATTCCAAGTATCCAAGACATGCTTGACAGTTTGAGTAGGAGTTCTTGGTTTTCTGTTTTAGACCAAGGGAAAGCCTACCATCAAGGCTTCTTCGATGAAGAAAGTTGCCCCCTCACAGCTTTTATCACACCATGGGGATTATATGAGTGGGTGCGTATCCCCTTTGGTTTGAGTTCAGCACCGGCATAATTCCAGAGGAGGACTGCCTGTCTGGTCTTCGGGATGAAATCTGTCAGCCTTACCTGGATGACAACCTTGTTCACAGCAAGTCCTTTGAAGATCATGTGCAGCATGTACACATGGTCTTGCGTTGGTATCAACAAGATGGTGTCAAACTAACAGCCAAAAAATGTGAGTTGTTCCAGAATAAGGTGCGATACTTAGGCAAAATTGTATCGAAAGATGGTGATACTATGGACCCAGCAGAGATTTCCCCAGATCAAGCACTTAAAGCAAGGAAGCCTGCAACAGTGGGAGAGCTCAGGAAGATGCTGGGATTCATCTCTTACTACAGGTCGTATATACAAAACTTTTGAAGTATTGCCAGGCCACTGTATGACTTGCTTTTAACAACACCTAGGCAATTTCAAAACAACAAAACAGTACAGGTGTAGTGAGTTCAACTGAGTCATTGACGTGGTCTTGGAGGCAACACATTTATTAAACACCAACACACGGGATAACTGCCCCTTAACAGAATAACAACCTATGGTGGTGACCACCAGGCTAACTACACTAATTATAACGTAACTAGCTATTACGGACCGGATCACAGCTCGGGTCCAGGTCCATATGTTGGAGACTCGGTAGAACGTAGAACGTAGACGAAGGTTTATTCAGGATGAACAACAACGCCGGTCCCTCTGGGGGACTCGGCTTATATTCTCTGCGGCGTGGCTGGCTCCGCCCTTGTCCACGACCACCTCCCAGAATCCTTGAGCAGGATTTAGACCACGACCAGGTGACCACCCCTAGCCCCCACTTGGGGCCCCTTTGTTGACTTAACTGGTCACATGTCCTCTCGGGTCAACCAGAGTGCCATGGCCTCTAATAACCTCATTCCTACAGCCGGCACTTCCACACCCTATCCTGTAGGGCTGGCACTGCACGCCGAGCGTGGTGCCATCCAGCGCTATCAATCAGGACCAATCCCCTCTAGGGCCGGTACTACACCCACACCGTAGTGGTATCCGCGATGTCAATACACCGCACGCCGTGTCTCCCTAAGGCCGACACTATACAGTGGCATCCTGCGATGTCACTACACAGGGAACAAAACCAGGTCAACTGCTTAGCAGAACACCAATAACATGGACAGATTCCCACCAAAGGGTGCTGATACAGTTGGTTGATCACCTATGCATTCCACCAATATTGGCATACCCAAATTGTAATCAACCATTCGTCTTACATTGCGATGACTTACAAGAAGACCTGGGAGCTATCCTTTACCAGAGGAAAGATGTAATAATGAGAGTCATAGCATATGGGTCCAGAACTCTCACTCCACCAGAGAAAAATTACCACCTTCACTCAGGCAAGCTGGAATTTCTGGCACTGAAGTGGGCAGTTTGTGAACGTTTCCGGGATTATCTGCATGATGCCCCTTCATGTGTGGTATAGATCGCGGAAATATATGTGTCGTTAAAACCTGCTACCACCTGACAGCCAACACGTAAACAGAACATGCCAATTTGTCATGAGTTCAGCACACTGGTGTGTTGGAGAGCCAAGCCACAACATTTACAAACTGAATACGTTTCGCCAGTAATTACAACTTGCTTCATCAGGCGACAGCCAGATTTGTTTCGTCCCTTATAAAGAGGCGTAGATGTGTTGACCACCCTTCTGTGCTCTTGCATAATGATGGAGGGGGGGGATTACTGAGGCAACGTACTGTACATTATGCATGTGCATTATGCGAGCCCTTTGAACTTGTCCTTCCTGTCTATTGTGTTTATTAAAATAGCCCTACCAACGGTAATCCCTATTGAAGTACGCTGCCCTTTGTAGGCATGCTTTTAAATAATTTATTATTTTATTATTCGCTTCCACGCAGCACTAAGATGGTAGCTATCCGAATGGTTAAAGTTATTTTGATTTCTTTCAATTTCGATAGATTCTCTAATTAGTCTTGGCCAGTAGTAGCTAGCTTTACACAAAACTTCAACATTATCAAAATCAATTGAGTGTCCTTGTTGGCACGCGTGTTCTGCTACTGCTGAAAGTTGCATTTGGTGAATTTAATATTTATCTGATGTTTTTTAGTCTCGTGCTCATCATTCGTCCTGTTTGCTCAACATAACATTTACCACACGTGCAGTTAATCCTATACACACATGTTGATAGCTTCAGTAATACATATTTTGTACCAGATATGAAATTCTGTATGTAATGTGCCAAATCTGACTCGGATGTTTTGTTTTTCCAAACATCTGGCTAGTTTATCAGTTACTCCCGCAATGTACGGTAATTTGATCATTTTAATTACTTGGGCAGTTTAAATGCTCTTGTTATTTGATTTGGTTTTGGTATTCAATGTCCTGTTGATTTGTGCATCATTGTAACCGTTCATTTGCAGCACTTCTTTAACATGTTGAATTTCACTTCTCAGACTGTCACTATCCTACACATTTATATATTTACGCGATCTAACCCAAAAAACCTCTATTATGAATATTTGTCGCAAAAGCCTACGTGTTAAATAATCCCCTCGCGTATGACCTCACCACTGCCAAACTCAATGCAACTGGACAAAGATGGGTTGCCGAATTGTCCGACTTTGATTTTACAATCAAGTACCGCCCGGATAGAACCAATGCAGATGCTGATGGACTGTCAAGGATGCCACTGGACATTGATGGATTCATAGCTCAGTGCACTGAAAAAGTCAGCCCAGAGGTGATTAGTGCAACAATGTATGGAGTCACCATTCAGCATAAGGAATCAACAGTCTGGTCCAGATTGATAACACTCCATGTCATTGAAATACAGGAGGATTGTGACTCACTAGCTTACTCGGTGCAACCAATCCCAAGGTGTGAACTCAGACAAGCACAGCAAAGAGACCGAGTCATTGGCAAAGTATTGGAGTACAAAGGCAAAAATAAAAGGCCCACGGTAATAACAAGCCAGATAGAAAATCGAGACATGAGGGCATTATTTAGATAATGCAATCGCAGAGAGGGTAGGGATGGGTGACCTCGGCTAATCCGAGGAGGGGGGAGGGGGGGCTGCTGCAACGAGCGAGTGGGTGGGAGTGAAATTTACAAAGGGAAAAAGGTGACAGAGAGAAAAAAGAAATCAAACTTAGCGAACTTAGAAATGTAATGCAACTCAGAGAGTTGGCCAACACAACAGCTAACACTACACCTGGTTGATCAACGTCCTTCCAAATATTGCTACATTTTGCATCCATCTTCTCGGTTGAAGTCATGTCTGAGTTGTGTGGAAATCCTTCCCCTTTTTTCTGGAAACAAAACAGGTGTTAAGAAGTTAAAACACCAACATGAAACCTTTTACAATTAATCATGTCTGCATTAACCACAATACTTGTGGTCAGAATGCAAACAAAAAACATACTCTGCTAATATATGCATTGTCTTTGAAACTGATTGGTCCACACCAGAGACAGCTTTCTTTTGAGCCTCGTCTCAAACGGTGTGCGACCAGAGGACGCCAAAAGGCTCCTTTAATAAGTAATATTTAAAAATACTTTTTTTTAAACACGCTTTAATGAAATGTACCGTACGAGAAATAGCAGAACTCCACGACTCCAGGAAGTGGCCCCGAGGCTTGCCATAAGCAAGGGATCGTGGTGATTTACAGCCAACGTGAGTTGAGCGTGGACATTTAGACCCAAGCCGAAACATAACATATAAAAATATTGTTTAAAAACATATATGTCTTTAATCTTAATTATAGAATATAGTTTTGTTACCAGTATGACAAACGTATACTAAGTTTGCAGTCGATACGACTTTGGGAAGTGGGTTAAAATTGAGTTACAAGATGTAAGGATACGACAACAGAGTTGAGGATACGACAACAGAGTTTATCAAAAGCGTGTAAAAGAATGTTTTAAAATAAATGTTTTAGATTTTTTTATGATAGAATATAGTCTTGTCATCATTATGACATAAGTATACCAAGTTTGCAGTCGATAGCACATTGGGAAGTGGGTAAAGTTTTAGTTACAATATTTTTTGAGGATACGACAACAGAGTGAGTTAAAACACATTCCTGCGGAGGCAGCTGGTAGGAACGTTGGGTTGCTCGGTCAATGGCCAGGGTCAACGGCGGTGTGGTGTATTCCGCAAATATGGCCGACTGTTAGGGCGGGCACAAGCCGGCGTGAGTAGGTTAAACGTTGAGTTTTATAAGGGCACCACGGGGTGACCAGCCCCTCCCCACCCAGCCCCACCACTCCCACCCCTCCCCACCCAGCCCTCCCCACTCAGCCCCTCCCCACCCTCCCCTCCCCACCCAGCCCCTCCCCACCCTCCCCTCCCCACCGAGCCCTCCCCACCCTCCCCTCCCCACCCAGCCCCTCCCCACCCTCCCCTTTCCACCCAGCCCCACCCCTCCCATTTTTGGATGCACGACGGACGGACGGACGGACACAATAATCCCCTGTGGGCTGGTGTAACCAGGTTCCTACCAGTATAATAAAAGCGTGTAATAACCAGGTCCCTGTGGGGTGGGCTGGTAGGAACAAACAAATGAATGG
>CM025620.2:877263-939247 GCA_014621495.2 Entosphenus tridentatus | reverse complement strand
CCACACTGCAGGTCATAACAACACACCCACCCACCACATTGCAGGTCACAACAGCACACTCTCTCACCCACCCACCACACTGCAGGTCATATCAACACACCCACCCACCACACTGCAGGTCACAATAACACACCCACTCACCCACCCAGCACACTGCAGGTCACAACAACACACCCACCCAGTAACCACATTGCACATCACAACAACACACCCACCCAGCCACCACACTGCAGGTTACAACAACACATCCACCCACCACACTGCCGCTCACAACACTTCTGTTCCTCCTTCTTCGCTCGCACTTCTCCACTTTGGAATATCTTCCCGTCATTTATTTTCCCAAGCTCGTATGACTGCTCAATTCAAGGGACATGTGAAGTCTTTATCTGTTACGACTTTGATGGTGCTGTTTTGTTGCTGGGCCTGTGCTCGTGTGACTGATGCTTCTTTTTCCACCTACGTGTGCACAGTCGGTTCCTGTACCCGGCGAGTGGGACAGCCACGGAACAGCAGGCGAGTGATGCGGGGGATTCGGCTGGCCCACGTGACGGCCGCTGTGAGCTGCTGGCGACCGCCAACCACGCCATCGCCACCCAGATCACGGCATTGCTTGCCAACAGTAGGCATCTCCCACTTCCCCACTTCACTATTTACATTGTAGTGGTGTTATCACTTGTCTGGTGTAAGCTTTGGGAGAGGAATGGAAGGAGGTTAAGGAGTGGGGCTACTTAATGATGATGATATTATTCTAAAGCTCTCAAAATGCCTTCTGTTTGTTTTTTTCAGCTGAAGTGACAGCAGATATGAGGTCTGATTCACTTTTGGCTGGATCTTTGGCAAAGGCGCTGTGTTGTATCCTTTGTTCAATTCAGGGTCCGCTATTCTGGAAGGCAGAGGGGGTCTTGTCGACCAAGCTGTTGACGATCAGAACTGCCTTAACCGTTTTCGGCTTCCCTTTTTATGCCCTGTGATTTAGAAAATCCAGGGTTACATTACGTCATCCTGCGCAGCCAATTGTGCGCCTACCTTTTGATTTTCAAACGTTTCTCTGCCCTTACCTAGAGCATTACGTTACGCTATTTTTCATCCCATTGTATCATTAACCCCTGACTCAGCCGGTTTAATCTGGAAGGCCGCCCAGTTGGCGAATACACACCCGTGAGTGTGCCCTAGGATTTCCCCCTGACCTCATCGTCTGCACTGCTCGCTTAATATTCACCCTGGCCCCTCCCAGGCGTTGTGAGTGACTCATTGCGGCTGGTCCAGTGAACTTTTGTGCGCCCATACAATTTTAAGCCAATTTAGGGGGGCCGCAATGTGATTTGTCCTGGGGGGGTTGGCCATTCTCCTGGCCCCGGGAAACCGTGGGACTTCCCACCTAGGGACCCTTCAGATGAAAACCCGTGGTGCCAGGCGATCCCCCGCCGGGACGCTACGTGTGTATGTGCGTGGCATGTCTGCGTTCAGGGCGGGGGTAGGGGGGGAATCGCGGTGCTTGCGGAGTGGCTCCGCGGTCGTGGCACCACAACAGCAGCAGGGTGTTTACGATGCGGTTGATGGTTTGGGATTTTGGGCCGCACTCGCAGGCCGCCGAAATTTCGATGCGCCATTTGTGCATTGGGTGGTCGCATCGGCCATGCCCGGTCCCCATTCGGTTGATGGTTGACCGTTGGCGGCGTGGAAGGTTGAAACGGGAAGATTCAATGGTAGGGTCCTGTATGAGATGTTTATTTTTGATGTCGGCTGCAGTCCAGACTTGCTTCCATCTCTCCTCTTCATTTGTATTTGTGGAATGGAGTGAGGTTGCTGTGATCCAGAAGGTTTATTGTGCGGGTGTATTAATCATGAAATGTGTCGTGTGCTCACGGAAGATGTTGAAGTTACCTGTGATGTCATTCAAAGAAGAGCAGGCTGTTGCATGCAGCATCATGATACAAATTTTGAAAAATTGCGTGGCACATTGCTCAATTGGAAAACATTGCAATTGTTGCCTGTGTTGCAAAAAAACCTATCAGGACCCTCATGAAAACAATCTTGAGATTCAATAAGGCTTAAATGCTTCTCCCTCGCAATTATAATTATTGTCATTCTGGGTCGTGATTAAATTCAAGAAACGTGTGTTTTGGAACAGTGGCTAAGCTCATGACAACAATCACGAATATAAGATAATTGACTCGTTTGCACGATTCATATGTATTGTGAGCATAATCGATTTCATTTGATGGATGAATGAATGCAGTTATGTGCCTATACTTAATATGTATATGTAATATTATCTTCGGCTTACTACGTGTACATGAACAACCATGACCATAACCTTGACTTGACCTCATCAGACATTCACAGAATCATGAAAGAGAATGAAGGTACGTATTTATTGTAAATGTCTTGTGTGATATTTTTTCCCTGTGGGGACAAACACCGAATGGGCCATTAGTTGCACAATTTATGGGTCAAAAATAGTAATATCTTCGACTTACAAAATTTATATTAACAACCCCTTGTGAGCGAGCAGTTAAATTCCTTGCTGCCATGGTTATTTGTGCAAACAATTACTGCCCCACCTGAATCTTCTCCCTTCTCGTCAAGATCTTTGAGAAGATCTTAAAATCACAAATCACAAATTTCATCTCAGAATATTTCTTAGTCCACCCTAAGCAATCTGGCTTTCGAGAAAATGTATCACAGCCTCTGCGGTTTTCCATACTCCTGACTCTGTTTTCAACAGTCATGAGTCTCTATTTCGATTTAAAGCTTTCGTGACTGCAGAGATTCATCTTCTTGGTTTTTTCGGTAAAGTCACGTAGAAGGGAAGTAATAAAATAATAAAAATAAACATAATAAAATAATTCTCACGACGTTTCGGCCACAACGCAAGCAGCCGTCCTCAGGTGAAGAACAGGTCTGTCAGAAAGACAGTGTCTGAATCAAAACCACCAGGCTTGGCAGCGTATATTTAAGCTGGGTTGGAAGGGGGAAGAGCGCCCCGACAAAGGATTTCGCATATCAAGAGGAATCTAGCATACCCATGGGAAATGCAGGTATGCGACTAGTACCACTTATGCCCGTGCATTATGCAGGAGTAGCAGCATCAAAGGGAGGGGATATGGGAAATGCAGATATGTGATTAGTACTACTCAGATAAAGGGGGTTAGCCTCTAAAGGCAAACTGTTTATAAAGGTTTGAAATGGGTGTAGCCCAAGTGTCAGCGGCATGGGCGGGGAAGCTAATGTTAATGTAAAGGATTAAAAACGGTGTGCCCCAGCATGTAGGGGGTGCTAGAAGGTGATGTAGTGAGGAGTAAGAGGTGATGGTACTCGTAGAGGGTGACGACTACGCTGGTGGTGTGTTTCCACTAATTAAAGGGTTGCCAAGTAATCATTGCACCTCGCTTTACACACTCACACTGTTGACGGTGGAGGTTGCTGCTAGAGGTGACGGCACTGGTGGTGGGCTTCCACCCATAAATGACTACTGCTAGTGGTGATGGTAGTAGTGTACAGTGGTGGTCCCGGTGGTGGGCTTCCACCAATTAAAGGGCTGCCAGGTCTAAAATGGCAACATTACAGCCAGTTATGACTTAAACTGGTTTATAACGTCCTTCCAGTGATTGCTGAGTTTGTACCCATCTTCTCGGTTTAAAATGTGTTTATGTCTGTATATATGGATGGCTTCATGAACAAATCTTTGTTGATAGCCAGTGGGTTTGCAAAGTACCTTCGTCTTAGAGGAATCCATTTCGTGAGCCCACCGCATTAAAACAATGATCAGCCATGGCCGAGGTATTAGTCCTACTGTCTTTCAGATCTGCTTTATGTTCACAAATACGGTCCGCGACATGTCGCTTAGTTTCCCCAAAGATGTCTTATTCCTTTCGATTTAAAGCTTTCGTGACTGCAGGGATTCATCTTCTTGGTTCTTTCGGTAAAGTCACGTAGAATGGAAATAATAAAATAATAAAAATAAAACAATCAAATAATTCTCACGACGTTTCGGCCACAACGCAAGCAGCCGTCCTCAGGTGAAGAACAGGTCTGTCGAGAAGACAGAGTCTGAATGACACACCCCAGGCTTGGAGTATCTATTTAAGCTGGGAGGGAGGAGGAAGAGCGCCTTGACAAAATTATTTGCATATCAAGAGGAATTTTAGCATATTTATGGGAAATGCAGATATGCGATTAGTACTACTTGTGAAACCTCCTACGCATTTCACAAGTAGTATATTTAGTATACTGATGATACTATGTAGTTTATACTTTAGTTGTTTACGTGGTGGTTTAGTTACTGCAGCTACATACTATTAACATTCCTTCCCTTTATTAATGTTTCCCCTATCCCCTCCCTTGGATGCTGCTAATCCTGCATAATGCACGGGCATAATATGACTTTAAACCCCCCGCCAAACCTCCTACGCATTTCACAAGTCGTACTAATCGCATATCTCCATTTCCCATAAATATGCTAAATTCCTCTTGATATGCAAATTATTTGGTTAAGGCGCTCTTCCCCTCTCCATTCCAGCTTAAATAGACGCTCCAAGCCTGGGGTGTGTCATTCAGACTCTGTCTTCTCGACAGACTTGTTCTCCACCTGAGGACGGCTGCTTGCGTTGTGGCCGAAACGTCGTGAGAATTATTTTATTATGTTTTATTTTTATTATTTTATTATTTCCATTCTACGTGACTTTACCGAAAGAACCAAGAACAGTAACATTGTATCTTGATTTGAAGCTTTCGTGACTGCAGGAATCCATACTCTTTGGTTCTTTTGGTAAAGTCACATAGGTATAAAATAAATCACAACGTTTCGGGCGCAACACAAGCGTCCATCATCAGATGGGAAAGCATGGTCTGCTGCTGAGGCAGGTGGGAAAGCATGGTCTGTTGCTGAGGCAGACCATGCTTTCCCACCTGATGATGGACGCTTGTGTTGCACCCGAAACGTGATTTATTTTATTTTATACCTATGTGACTTTACCGAAAGAACCAAAGAGTATAGTAACATTGTAGTGATGCACTTATTCATGTTATAATCTATATGCATTATCCAAGCCCTTATTTGCTTCTCCCTGTGTGCGCGTGTGTTCACCAATGTGTGTAGGGGCAGGACAAGATGTAAAGTCCAGAATTCTGGTCGGTTTATTCATGTACACTGAAATTCCGTCACCTACACATTATACACAGTGTCTCAACTACAGCTTCTACGATACACATTTTTGGCCCCTTGTTAAAATGTATTAGTGTGAGCTGTATTTTTTTCTTGTAACAGCAATTAGGCTCGCCTGAATAAACATCTGGTATTAAACAGCATGGCATAGACACATAAAGATACAAATCAGCAGAGCCACAATACTTTTGTTTTGTATTCACCAACATACATCCCACACAAGCCTTCCAGAATGCGCAGTCTTGTGGCTCATGTGGAGTTTTGCTTATGCTATCAGTACCAAGGGAGATGGAGAATGCTCGATTAATTGTAAGGGTCACAGTGGAACTCTACAGTATGCTTGTCTTAGCCATCCATTGACATTTAATGAGACAATTTCAAATTCCAATTTAATAAAAAATTATATTTCAATTACATTTTTTATTTTAAATTGTGATAAACATCGATTTTGCCTTTATCACGTTAAAAAAAATTCTGTTTCAGCATCTGTTATCTAGACCAACAACCATGCAGACAATTTTCTTAACCACCTTAAAAGCTTTGAAATGTGTATTGACCTGCAACCATTGAAACTCCGGTGTGTGTTTTGCCAGGTGATTAAAGCTGCGGACGACAGTGCTTCTCAGTACATGAACTTCATGAATGTCATTTTTGCGGCACAGAAACAGGTTTGTATCAACACTTTGCTTAAAATGTATACAATTGTGTATACATCTATACTTACACTCAGCCAAAAAGTCCCATTTTTGCACGGCAGTCGGCTGCTCAGATTTCCCTGCTCCATGAGCTTATATTCTGTGCCTCTTCTCCAGTAAGGTCTGCTGTCTGCGTATCTTGTTCCACCACATCCTCCCATTTCCTTCTCTAAATTATACTTCTGCCCTGCACTTGTGGCATCTCCTTAGCTCTTGGAATCTGTGGGTCTCTGAGTGACTCTATGGGTCTCTCGTGTGAATCTATGGCTCTCTTATGCAAGTAAATGGGTCCCTTGTGTGAGTCTATGGGTCTCTGTGTGAGACTTTTGGGTCTCTATGTGCGTCTTTGAAACTCTAATCTCCTTCGAAGTCTCACCTCCTTGACCTAGAACATATTTTAGTCACCTGTGAAGAGGCTTTAACTTCTCCAATTCTCCTCTCCCTTAGAAGATAATCTCAAACTCCATCTCGGCATGTTTGTCTTTTCAAGCCTCTTCTTTGTCCCTTGGTGGACACGTCTCTGCACTATATAACAGTACTGAATGTATCACTGTTCTGTAATTGTTCCCTATCAGTTTGCTTGCATCTTTACAACTCTTGAAACCCTTCTCCATTGTTATCATTCCACCTTGCCTCTTTCCCTTGCCTTCAACTCGCACCACCCTCTTGCCTCGCTTACCATTACACCAATTACAACAAATTCCCTGCAAATTCTAAGATACGCTTTTTAAAACCTCCCATTAATTATATCATGTGTATGTACGGTTTGATGACAATGCTGTTCTGATATGTTCCTCTTTCCCACAGAATATATTTATTGATGCCTGTGTTTTGGGATCAGACTCAGGTCTTCTGCAACAGGAAAGTAGTTTTCCTCTGTTTTTACTGTGTACAGTAGACTCGATTATCCACGTGTGGTTTATCCGATTTGCGGATTAACCGAGTACCTGACATTTTGACATAAATTAGTAACTCATGGATTTTCCCTTAAGCCCAAATTTATAATCTAAAAACAGTTATACATTGTTATTCTAGGAAATATTTATTACAAGTCACTTGCTTAAACCGATCAAATATGCATTTTGGTTAATCCTAAATCCACGTGATCGCCTCTACAATACAGTGGTGGCATATCTTTACAACAGTGGGCGGACTTTGATTGATGTTGATTGGCGTGGCTCTGCTGCTGTCCACTTGGTAGGCTGAGTCTTCTGGACTTTTGCAAGAAAACAAGATCAACACATTCTTTACTACAAATTTTAGTTTTGTTCCTTAACAAACAAAATTTTCTTAACCGTATCATAATGTTGACTTAAAGCTTTCGTGACTGCAGGAATTCATACTCTTTGGTTTTTTCGGTAAAGTCACGTAGATAGAAAAATAATAAATAATCACGACGTTTCGTGATTATTTACGAAACGTCGTGACATGTCTCAGACCGTGTTCGTGAACACAAGGCGGATCTGAAACACGGTAGGACTAATACCTCTGCCGTGGCTCATCACTGTTTTAATGCTGTGGGCACACATTAAATTGATTCCTCCACGACGAAGGTACTATGTAAACCCACTGGCTATCAATAAAGATTTGTTCATGAAGCCATCCAGATATATAAACAGACACAATTTCAACCGAGAAGATGGGTACAAACTGAGCAATCATTGGAAGGATGGTATTAACCAGGTAAAGTCATAACTGGCTGTGATGCTTCCATCCTACCTACCGATGTTAACAGTTATTTCCGATTCTGAGTTACATTACCTTGTTAAATGTCTTTACATTAACAGGCTAAATGTCTCACAAACATAGCCGCTGCTTTCCTTTTCCTCGATATGGCAGTGGCTCATTGTTTAATAGGCTTAATGTGTCTCATTAACACAGCCGTTGCTGCGGGAGCCATCTCATATTCACATGCTAATCTCTAATCTCTAGCAATACAATGGCTTCTTCAGCACCGTAGTCATGGGGTTACATTAACAGATTGACATGCTAATCTCTAGCAATACAATGGCCGAGGGATATTACTTGTAAATTCCATGTCTCGCCCCGCCCACTTACCCTTGGGTTGTACCCATCTAAAACCTATATAACCTCTTTCTGCAGTAGTTCTCTCACTATATTTATCCTGCCTCAGCAGTTCGCCTGCTGAAGATGATTGCTTGTGTTGCGATGGAAACGTCGTGATTTTTTATTATTTTTCTATCTACGTGACTTTATCGAAAGACCCAAAGAGTAATAATGTATACCTATATTAGTGGCTTTTGGCATCAAGATCGGCGGAAAATGGTTATTTTGGATTATCCGCGATTGTGAATTATCCGCGGCCTCCGCATTATTAGCGCGGATCATCCAGAGTCTACTGTACTTATACATACGAAGGTTTTGGCTTTGCTAGCAACTTTGTAAAAGTAAATAATGGAAAGTTGCATCTCCATTAAGAGTACTGTATTTCATATTTTGACAGGCATGTGACATCACAGGTGGCATCTATCTGCAAGTTCCACAGATAGCAGCCTTATTGCAATATTTGCAGGTTTGTAACTATTTTAATTGTAAAATTACACACACGTGCATTAATTAGAAACTATGCAAATTAATATTTTAACGTAGAATTTTGTACTTTGCAAATTTTGCTAACTATTGTTTTCCCCTGATTTGTATAATTTCCTTTCTATTCTCAATTTCCGTTTTCCTTCATCATTCATGCCCCTCCCAATTCAACTTGCATCTGTTCCCCACTGCCACATTTTGCCTTCCCTCCGTCGCACTCTAATGTGCCCCCTCCTGCTCTCCCCCCACTTCACCCAGTGGGTGTTCCTCCCAGACCCTGAGCTGCGTGCCAGCTTGGTCCTCCCACCCCCCGTGCAGGTGGACTACCGCGCTGCCTGCTTCTGCCATCGCAACCTCATCGCCATCGGCTACGTCTGCTCTGTTTGCCTCTCCAGTAAGGCCCTACGCATGTGCCCGCATCGGGGTTACCACCCGGCCGGGTTTGAACCGATTGGTACAGGAACTGGCATCTGTGTGTTTGGGTTTTGTAGAGAAATACGCATTTGGTCTGTGGAAATGGTGGCATACCTATCCTGCAAGCATCATTCTCGCATCATATTAAATGTGTGTCTTTCACAGTTAGAGATATCATCTTGACTTCTTAAAAGTTAGTGGGTTGGGCAAGACATGTAGCTTTTACAGGATGATGGCCCATTGTCAAAACTGCTGATTGAAAAGCAGTCAAAGCAGGGAACATGCCCGAAAGGAAGCCCATCACGGAGTTGGAGCTGTGAGATCAGCTAGTTTCCAGAAGCTATATGGATTGTGACACAGTGGGATTGTAAGGGATGACATCATTATGCAGAGGCCTTCATCTAGAAGTGCAAAAGAAATAGCGATGATCTGCTATGCGAGGACGATAAACCATAACACACGTTTGTTTCATGTGTTAAGTCCATTTGTGTTTCCTCCCTTCCTCTGCCCTGCAGTTTTTTGCACCTTTAGCCCAATCTGCACAACTTGCGAGTAAGTGTTCCCAACTGCACATGACAGAGTTATAGTTTTTTTAAACTGTAATATTTCCAAAAGGTACAATATTGTTATTGACAATGCATAATTAGTTTTTTATCGTGTGCAAATACTTCATGAACATGCCACGTACTGTGTCACGTACTATGTCATGTCTCATCTTATATATAAATGTCATTTTTGTCTGTCTGTGTGTGTTCACGCGCTTGCGAGGGATTTGGCTCTCAAACGGTGGGGTTGACGTAAAAAAAACATTTTGCCAGTTACCACGCCGTAAGCAAGCGCTATTCCTTTTTCACGTCCGTCACCTTGAAATTAGTTGAAATAGCGTTTTTGGGTGATGTTTCTTTATTTATATATTTAGTTTTGGTATTATTTCCATTCGCCGCTTCTGCAACGACAACACAGCAGGCTGCACTTGCGCACAACGCCTACTAGGTTAGCCCCTAGCAATCCACACGCGCCATCGCTGGAGGTGTGTGTGGTTCTTTATTCGCCTGCACACTCTACAAGGTAAGTCGCACACATTAGTATTATACGTATTTATAAAATTACACTTTTTAACTGCTGACAGGGGTTGCCCCTAGCAACGCACACATGATCGGCACACATTTCCATTCGCGATAGAAATGCACCAAATACACACAACACTGAGGTTAATTCCTCACAGTCTTATGTTCCCCCCCCCCACCGACATGCGTGCAGTTACTACTATAAAGTCCCTAGATGTATATGTTATAGCGCTTTCGCATTATTATTCATGGTGAGGGGGGGGGGTGTGTGGGGGTCGCGGCACAGCCCACAGCCTGCCAGGGAGGCACCTCGGCCGGCTGGGCAATCTAGGCGAGTACGCAGGCTCTGCACGGGACTAGGCCTCACCACGGCAATGTTCGTTACAATTGTATTGCTTCTTTCACGAATAACTCACGTAGATCGTTTACTATTATGAAACAATTTTGTTTGCAAATATTACTTTAATAATGTTTGTGTGTAGACAACTTAGATTTCAATATAAAGTAGCTCATTTTTTTAGTTAGGTTTTTTTCATGAGGCTGAGCCAGTGTACTGGCAGTCTTGTCATGTGGCCTGCTGCCTGCTTCTTAATTAATGTCAGTGCACTGCCACTCTATTATTTCCACTGTTAATATTTATTTTGGCCATTTAGAGTGTATGCCACTGTATAATCTGTTGCCTGCTTCTTTATCTCACTCAGTGTAGTGCCAGCCTTTCATGTAGACTGTATCCGGCTTTTTCAGCTGCTGACCATATTCCCAGCTTATTATGTCAACTCTTGTAATGCCTATGTCATTGAGTCTGCGTCCTGGAGGTCTATAATCTAGACTGTAGCCTGCTTATTAACTTACCTGTGCATACTGCTGCTCTATAATGTCGACTTATTCTAGTTTATATCTTAAATTTATTTCCATTGTTTCGATTGCTCACATCATGCTATTTAGTGATACATAGTACTGCGATGCTGATAGCTGTGCCATCATCGGGGACTGCTGTGCACGTCGATGTGTGTGTGTGTGAGTCGATGTGTGTGTGTTTGAGTCCATATATGTGCGTGTAGGTCCATGCGTGTGTGTAAGTCGATGTTTGTGTCTGTCTTTTTCGAACGGACAACGCTCTGTGTGTGTACGTCTATGTGTGTGTGTGTATCAGCCTGGCACAAGCGTCGTGGTGACGTCACCGCCACTTAGTGGCGAATGGCGGTTGTTGTTCTCAGTCAAAGTGTGCGTGTCAGTCGATGTGTATGTATCAGTCGCTGTGTGTGTGTTAGTCGATATGTGTGGTAGTCGATGTGTGTGCATGGCTCCATGTGAGTGTGTAAGTCAATGTGCGTTTGTGTGTCTGTCGAAGTGTGTGTGTATGTCGATGTGTGTGTGTGTGTGTGTCAGTCAATGTGTGTGTGTTAGTCCACATGTGTGTGTAAGTCCATACATGTGTGTGTGTCACTCGATGTGTGTGTGTAAGTCCATGTGTGTGTGTCTTAGTCGATATGTGTGTATGTAAGTACATATGTGTGTTTAGGTCAATGTGTGTGTGAGTCCATGTGTGTGAGTCTCTGTATGTGTGTACGTCGATATGTGTGTGTAACTCCATGTGTCTGTATCTAAAGTGGATGTCTGTGTGTGAGTCCATATGTGTGTGTGTAAGTCGATGTGTTTGTGTGTTTGGGTCGATATGTGCGTGTGTGTGTCAGTCGATGTGCATGTGTGTTAGTCGCTGTGTGTGCGTGGCAGGTTTGCAGATTTGCTGAGCATTTCTGTGAAGTCCTGGGGGAGGGGAAATCCCTCGACATGGGAAACATCGTGGGACAAAGTGGGGATGACTCTGCGGGGGCTGCGGTGCCCCAAATATTTGAAGAAGTCACCCCCTGTGAGTGGCTGGCTGAGGTGCCATCTCTTGAGGAAGTACTAAAGGCGATCCAGAGTCTGAGACCAGGAAAGGCACTGGGCAGAGATGATCTCCCAAGCAAAATGCTGAGGGAGGGTGGCGTTTGTGCACAGACTGCCCTACATGACATCATAACAACAGTCTGGACCACTGGATGGGTTCCGCACGACTGGAAGGATGCCTTGGTGGTCCCTCTCTTTAAGAAGGGGGACCACACAGACTGTAACAACTACAGGGGCATCTCACTCCTCAGTGTGCCGGGAAAGGTCCTGGCAAGGATTATTCAACATCGCCTTGCTAGGGTGCAACAGGGATGTCCTCTGGCTCCCACATTATTCAACATCTATTTTGACCACGTAGTTCGTGAGGCCTTCAATAGCTGTACCGGAGGAATTTCCATCTGGTACATATAATGGGAGGCTGATCGATGCCCGGGTGCGGTCAAGGGATGGCTCCCTATTGCTCAACCATGTTATGTATGCCGATGATCTGGTAATCGCTGCTCACTCAGAGGAGGAGTTTGAGGAACTGCTGCTAAACCTGGAGCTTGCCACTAAGAGGTGGGGCCTTACCATCAGCCCCACCAAAACTAAGCACCTGCCAGGGTATTTTGTACCATCGGACACTTCACCCCTACAACTCCCAATTGGTGATGGGGCAGTTGTGGAGAGAGTGGAGAGTTTCCCATATCTGGGCAGTGTGCTTATGACCGGCTCCGGTTTAACAGCAGAGGTCTCACTCCGAATCAGTCGAGCGGCATTATCTTTTCATCGGTTGCGTAATGCTGTGTGGAAGCTACCTTGTCTGTCGCTCCACGAAGCTTCAGGTCTTCTCGGCCACAGTCATTCCCTCCCTTCTCTACGCTTGCGAAACGTGGACCCCCCTAATGGAAGATCTTTGCTGGTTAGAAACATTTAGGCTGGCCTGCCTACGATTCATCCTGGGTTTAACCAGGCTGGATTGTGTGAGCTCACAAATCCTTGAAAGATCTGGACACAGTCTCATCGGTGAGCTCTGGCAGGCAAGGCTGCATTGGCTGGGCCAGTTAGCCCGCATGCCAAGTCACCGCATGCCTAAAAAACTTTTGTTCGGCCGGATCGAGGGGGCTAAACGGACGCGGCACGGGCTAGAGAAGAGATGGAGTGATGTGGTACAAGAGGATGTGGAGCTGAGTGGACTTGCCGATGATTGGTACAAGCGGTGTCAAGATCGGCCTATGTGGAGGAGGCTCGTGAAGGATGCTGGCAGTTTAAGGCAGTTGCCCTTCAACAACAACAGAGAGCAGAGGAGCGACGCTCTCAACAACGAGTGGAGTGCCGGGTGGCTAAAGCACAGACATTTGGCACAGTAGGGGGCACAGGTGGTGCATCAGCCAGTCATCTCAGTCGACCCGTGGCATCTGTGTTTGCCCCGTGACCTGTTGCCAGCGGGCGTTCGGCACTTCATGTGGCCTCAAGGTGCACATTGCCGTCGATGTGTGTACGGCAATGTGTGTATGTGTGTGAGAGTCCATGTGTGTGCCTCATATGAGTGTCTTTGTAAGTCCATATGTGTGTGTAGGTCAAGGTGTGTGTGAGTCGATGTGTGTGTGTAACTCCATGTGTGTGTGTCTAAAGTCGATGTCTGTGTGTGTGAGTCCTTATGTGTGTGTGTGCGTGTAAGTTTCGGTGTGCGTGTAAGTTTCGATGTGTGTGGGTCGATGTCTGTGTGTAAGTCGTCGATGAGTGCGTCTTGTCTTTTTTGCCTGGGCAACGCCAGATACTTACCACTAGTTCTTCATAAACCTATCACCTTCATTGCAAGCTGCACATCGCACATACACAAACACGCTAAATATCTGCATTATACACCACTATCCTGCATGTATCACCATGTTACATACATCCCTATGCTACATATTTCACTGTTACTTCTATCATGTTACATCACTATGCTACATGTATCATTGCTACATCACGATGCTACATACATGACTGCTACATACGTCACTATGCTACATACATGACTATGCTACATGCTTGACTGATAAATATATCACTATGTTACATCACTATGCACATACAGGACGGCATTCCGGCTGGCTCTACCTCTTGGACTCAAAACCAAGAAGAAGAAATCAAAACTTCCATCTGGGCTGACGTCTTAGACATGCCAACAGAATGTGCATGTGCACTGTGTATACGTACACGACGCTACGTTAAGCATTGTGTACATTCTTATTTCAGATTTACCCCTGCCCCTCCCCCGCTGGCAAAGGCACATTTATTGCATTTGGCATACAAATGCATTTGGCATACAGATGCAACAAGTGACCCACACGTGCTTTGCAAGAACCACCTTGGAGGTGTTGGGGGTTACTGCAGGTTCCACTGACCAACCCCGGACATATTTCTCAAAGTCGGCCTCGGTCTGTCAGTAACGTGCAGTTGTATTGAGCCATAAAATAAGCCAATTAATGTCAAAATTTGATTTAGCTGGTGAATAACAACAACATATGTATGATCTTCATTTGAAGCTTTCGTGACTGCAGGAATCCATACTCTTTGGTTCTTTCGGTAAAGTCACGTAGGTATATATTTTATTTTATACCTACGTGACTTTACCGAAAGAACCAAAGAACATATGTATGTTGAACTTCTTTTGCACCGTCCGTAGCCAACCGTGCTAATTGGAGGTACGGGGAAGGACAAACTAAACACAAAAGGCAGTTCTAAAGAAATGAGTTTTCAATTTAGATTACAAAGTTCGTAGCACCAGTGGCTTACTAATATGGGAAGGAAGAGCATTCCAGACAGCCGCAGAAGCACATCTGAGAGTGCGCGATGCAGTGACCATTTTTGTAAACCTAAAATAAGGCAATACATACCGTGACGTCGTCGCACTGACTTGGGAGTCATTGCGGTGCTGCCACGGATAGGGGCAGCAGTTAGAATAGCATTGAGGTTGCCTGAGTGAGGGGGCCAGCGATAAGTTGGAGAACAGTGGGGTGGAATGTTACTGAAGAGGGGGAGGTCAACAGGGTTCGCAGCGAGGTTGACACGATGCAGCACACTTCGCAGTTGCGATATCTCTCAAAACGGCTACCCAGGGCTACAGAATGTTGAAGTTAATGAGGCAAGGTTTCATGTGGAGGGGCTAGGGGAAGACGGGTGGCCTACGTGACGAGCAGTGTTGGGGGGGGGGGTGTTAAAGTAGGAGTGTTGGGAGCCCACGGACAGGGAGAAGACCGGGCGGTCTGCTGTCCGGCTGGGGTCGGTAAGAGGCTGGGTTACACACCGGCGATTTAACGGAGAGTAAATCGCATTCAAGAGAATTCCTTTCAACTGTGAAAACTGTGTACATATAATTAATTGTAGTTGACCGATTGCATACTTTTGTTGAGTTTGATAAATTTTCAAGTTTTTACTGAAGAACGAGCTTAACTCGGGCTGACAGTTGACGCAACCGATACACCCCGCTCACCTCCCCGGCAAACGTCTGTGGAGCCAGACCACCGAGCGGACCATGACCTGTGCTCAAGCCTGCACCGTTTACCTGCTAATGTGGGCAGTAGGGCAGGTGCGCCCCCCAGGAGGCACAGCTCTCACGTGAATAACGTCATCATCACACACCTGCGTGTGCCAACGGTGCCATGCAGATAATGCGGCCATGCAAATGTAGATAAGCACACAAACACACAAAGTAACCTTTGAAAATCCCCGTTTACTACGCAGGGACAAGCTCAATGTGAAATACACATTGTTTACGGATCTCTCTCTGCCACTTGGTTAATGTTCGGACCGTCATTCCCCACACCCAGGACAAAAGTCTTTAAGCAAGTCACTCCCAAGTTGGAGGCCTGACTATGTGTTTTCCGAATGTACGAGGCTCAATGTTGATAAGACACGTGGTGGTCCCCAGCAGAATGAAGGAAATGGCCGGGTCCAAAGCCTGTTAGAACGACTACTCGCTGGGATTGTCAAAAACGAATTAGCAGTTAACGGGCAGTTGAGGGGTTTAAGAGAGGAGGGGTGGGTTTGGAATGGGAAAGTCTGGGTGATATGATCGGCGCTGACGAGTCCCGCACGACCCCTCCCTGTTCGGTAGCGAATCTGGAAGCTCGGGCCCAGAGTGAGCGGAAACCAGGAAAGGGGAGGCAGAGGGCGAACTGGGGAGTGGACGTGCGGAGAAACGGGGAGGCGTGTCCTGCTGGAACTCACAACTTTTGGGTTCGAGTGCCACCGAGCTGGGCACACCAGGCAGAGGCACCAGGTGGAGAAGTACCCCCCCAGGAGGGCCGTGCTCGGGGGAAGGACTGTCCTATACATGGGATGAGGACAATGAGGAAGAGATGGAGACCTGCCGGAGGCGGGCCCATCGAGTCTGCAGCCAAGCCCGGCGGCGTATTAAGAGGGCCACGCGACGTGCCCCCGGAGGAGTTGCTAACCGAGACCAGCTATGATGGCCTACCAGAGGCGGGAGCTACCCCGGGCCAGCACTCGCCATGCCAGCAAGGCCTCGTGTAGCACCGATCAACCAATTCCGCCACCCAGCACGTGTAGATTTCGCATTGCGTGACATCATACGGCAACCCGACACAGAAAACTGTCATGAAGCTCGAAAGAACACCACCTGATCTCGGTAGAAATCAACTCTTCCCACCAGAACATGGATTAAATTACCAGACTGTTCTGGTCAAATACGGACAGGTATCGACCCTACCCAATTGGCACTGCGCAATCGTAATTAACCAATGGCTGGAATTGTTTTTGTGTTTGGGAAATCAGGACCCTTAAAGTATATTTCAGGGTTAAATAGATGTATTTTAGCAAAATGCCCAGTGTGGTCAAGGAATGGCTTATTACCGGTCAGCCATGTTACATTTGCTGATGACCTGGACATTTCTATTCATTCGCTGAGTGGTTGGAGACTTCTGCACCAGGAGCTTGCTACCTATTCCTCTAAAGCAAAACACCTGCTTATCATTTCTCCCCCCCTTCCCCAAAATACAAAAGTATGTTTGTATACGTTTTACATTGTGTACAGTATGGGAGCTAGCCACATGGTAAATTAAAAGTTTGTTACCTATTTCCCCTCCCCTAGCCGCGCATTTGTGCGGGATACACGGCCTCCGCGGAGGGTTGGGGGGGGGCGTCAGCAGGGACACTGCGTCACGCTGCTGCATGCGGGTGACAACAGATGTGACGTCACCGCTCACTTGCGTGCAATATATACATTATTGCACCCCCCCCCCCCCAAAAAAAAATACAAAAGTCTATTTTTATCATTTTTGCACGGTGTACACTCTGGTAAGTACCCCCATGGTAAATTTCCAGTTTGTTGCATGTCGGGAGATACGCTAAACATTTTGAACAGACACATTCACAAATTTCCCTTTTATATGTATAGAAGATGTCAGGTGTTATCAAACCCCGATTACTTGAGTTACCGTGTATTGGTCTACAGCAGCGGTCGGGAACCTATGGCTCGCGAGCCATATATGGCTCTTCCGGTGACGGCATATGGCTCCCAGAAAATTTTGAGTTGAAAATAAAAATAATAATAAAAAAATAAAAATCAGTTTGGAACTGATTTTTAAATACTTGTGATATTGCTTAATAATACTGTGTCATTTTAAAGTAAACAGAAATTAGTTTTGAAGATAAATTTCACGGGTCCCGTGACCCATGGGTCGGGTCGGGAACCAATGGCTCGCGAGCATGTCACGGGTCATTGTAAAGGTGAAGAAATCCATTTGATCAGATAGCCAACTAGTTTATCCGCTTCAACCCTTGTAACGGAAAAGATGGCGAAAAGAAAAAAAGACGATGATTACCGTGCATTCCAGGCTGCGTGGACAGAGGAATTTGCATTTGTGGAGAGAGCAGGATCTGCGGTATGTCTAATATGCAATGATAAAATTGCATCGATGAAACGGTCAAATATAAAGCGGCACTTCGATACGCACCATGCTTCATTTGCATCGAAATATCCAGCGGGGGACAGCAGGAAAAAGGCATGCGAAGAGCTACAGCGGAGAGTGCAGACGAGTCAGCAGCAACTACGTGTGTGGACCAAGCAAGGTGACGGGAATTCCGCTAGCTTTGCGGGTACTTTGGCAATAGTGTAACGTAGTAATCCGGTAGGAGACGAGTGAAGGGGCAGCACTTCTCTTTATTGTTCTCTTCACGTAACGCTGACACCATACAGCCTACACAAGGCTGTATACACCGTCACTATCCTAAGCCTACACTGGCTATACTGTTCTGAGCCTACACCGGCTATACTGTTCTGAGCCTACACCGGCTATACTGTTCTCAGCCTACACCGGCTATACTGTTCTGAGCCTACACCGGCTATACTGTTCTCAGCCCACACCGGCTATACTATTCTGAGCCTACACCAGCTATACTATTCTGAGCCCACACCGGCTACCCGACCACTGGTCCATCACCCGGCCCTGATAAGGACGTCGGGCTGATGGGTACCCAGGGTCTCACCACCAGGCCGCACAGAGACCCGGCCCTGATAAGGGCAGCGGGGCTAGGGGTCCCGGGGTCCTAGGCAGCTTCTTCGGTCTTCGCTGGTGTAAACTGCCTCGAGCGCTCCCGCGCGCCGCCTTATATAAGGCGGGGCTAATGCGGACCGCGATGTAAGCACCCACATGCGGACCGTGATGTAAGCACCCGCCCCGCGATGACTCGCTACACGCCGGCGCTTACCACCACTACAATAGTAAGGAATGGAAAGCTATTCACAGATGGCGAGTATGCCAAAACATGCATTCTTGATATGGCCAATGAACTGTTTGATGACTTCCCAAATAAAGACAAGATAATCAAACGAATAAAAGACATGCCTCTGTAAGCAAGAACTGTTCACGATCGTAGCATCATGATGGAAAATCAAGTCGAGGAAACACAAATTAAGGACATAAACGCCAGGACATACTTTTCTCTCGCGTTAGATGAGTCAACAGACGTTAGCCATCTATCTCAGTTCAGTATAATTGCCAGGTATGCTGCAGGTGACACACTGTGTAAGGAAAGCTTGGCTGTTTTGCCAATGAAAGGGACAACAAGAGGAGAGGATTTATTCACGTCTTTCATGGAGTTTGCTAAAGAAAAAAAACTACCGATGGATAAACGTATTTCTGTCTGTACTGATGGTGCACCCTGTATGTTGGGAAAGAACAAAGGATTTGTAGCGCTTCTCCGTGAACATGAAAAGAGAGCCATCCTAAGTTTTCATTGCATCCTGCACCAGGAGGCGCTTTGCGCTCAGACGTGTGGCCAGGAGCTTGGTGAGGTGATGTCGCTGGTCATTCGAGTGGTCAACTTTATTGTTGCCCGAGCTTTAAATGATCGCCAGTTTAAAGCTCTGTTAGAAGAAGTTGGGAATCATTATCCCGGTCTGCTTTTACACAGCAACGTGCGTTGGTTGTCAAAGGGGAAGGTGCTCAGCCGTTTTGCAGCTTGCCTGAGTGAAATCCAGACTTTTCTTGAAATGAAAGGCATCAAGCATCCTGAACTAGACAACACTGACTGGCTCCTGCAGTTTCACTATCTCGTGGACATAACTGGCCATCTGAACCAGCTCAATGTGAAAATGCAAGGTATTGGAAATACAATCTCATCCCTTCAACAAGCAGTGTTTGCATTTGAAAGCAAGCTGGAAGTCTTTCTCAGGGACATTGAAACAGGTCGTCTTCTGCACTTTGAAAGACTGCGACAATTTAGAGATGCATGCTTAGCAAGTGTCTCCACTCAACATCTGGATCTCCAGCAGCTAGCTGGCTTTACGTCCAATCTCCTGCAGTCATTCAAAGCACGTTATGGAGAATTTCGTGCGCGCACTGGTCTATTCAAGTTCATCACTCATCCACATGAGTGTGCAGTGGACAAAGTCGACCTGACATGCATCCCCGGGGTCTCTATCGGAGACTTTGAGCTGGAAGTTGCTGACCTGAAGGCATCAGATATGTGGATGAGTAAGTTCAAGCCACTTAATCGAGAGTTGGAAAGTCTTGCGCGACAGCGAGCAGAGCTGGCGAGGGAACACAAGTGGACAGAAATGAAAAATGTTCAACCTGAAGACCAGCTGATTCTTAAAACTTGGAACGAGCTTCCTGTGACATACCACACAATGCAGTGTGTGAGTATTGCCGTATTGACCATGTTTGGCTCTACATATGCATGTGAGCAGTCATTCTCGCATATGAGGAACATTAAGAACAACCTACGCTCACGTTTAACTGATGGAAGCCTCAACGCCTGCATGAAGCTCAACCTCACCACGTATGAACCAGACTACAAGGCCATCAGCAAAACCATGCAGCACCAGAAGTCGCATTAAAAGTAAGACATTTAATTTATTATACGTTAAAAAATACTATATGGCTCTCAATGAAATATATTTAGAAATATTTGGCTTTTTTGGCTCTCCCAGTCAAAAAGGTTCCCGACCCCTGGTCTACAGGGTGGAGGAGTCCCAGTCACAGGGCAGTGTATAAACCAGCCACCACCAAAAGCTCCAAATATTGTTTGGCAGCACTGAACATGTGTGCCAGCTTGAAACGTTCGAGATTGATTTAACCAGATTAGATTACGGTAGAAGCTCGGAGATTTGATAGTTGTGGATGGGTCATGTAGCCCACATGCCCAGCCACCGGATGCCCAAGCAGCTTCTGTTTGGCTGGCTAGAGAGAGGGAGCCTGACACAGGCTAGGGAGATGAGATGTAGTAAAGGAGGACTTATAATTGAGTGAACTCATTGATGAATGGTACCAGCTGTGTTTAGCTCAGACTGCGCTGTGCAGAGGTTAGCACGCTGCGCTACGAACTCGGAAACCCGAGTTCGATTTCCGCTCACGGCCAACACCAGTTACGATTATCTGAACCGGTCCTGGGGCCTCCCCTAAGTCGACTCGGCATCAATTGAGTACCTGGTGCGGTGTGTAAACATTGTCACTTGGTTGACAAAAGGGCGTGGTGCTGAGCCTCCCACCCCCTCGTGCGCCGTGCTGCCCTTCATAAGCGCTACTCGCTAACAGTACTTCCCCAACAGTTTGTTTACAGGCTATATGTCCGTGATGCAGTCATTTCTAGTCTGTTGATGGTCGGCGATGCGGCAATCGACTCATCTCGACGAGCTGGACACGACGCACTATTCAAAGTTGAAATTTTCGATAACGGATTTTTTTTTATGCTGTTTGGAGTTTCGACATCGCGGAGTACCACTGATTTCGGATTGATTGGTACCCCAGTCGCGGAGTTAAGACCACCCCTGGGAAAAAAGTGTCCCAGAAATAAAATATTTTATTGCCGCGCCCATTTTGTATTATTTGGTACCCCGGGGTATCGCCATAAGAATCATTTGCGAGATCTTTGCTGATAAACGATGCAACTTGGCGGTTGGCAGCAGTCAGCTTACAGCAACAATGGGAGTGATGCTCACTACAGGAGCAAAGCGCTAGATGGTTATCACAAAAGGGTGGTGGTTACGCACGTGGCCTGTACTTCAACTCCGTGGAGGTGACGAGGGCTGGTGGATCACACGCGTAGTGAAACTTCCGTCTCGTGGGTGTCGAGGCGCCCTACCCTTGCTTGCCAGTAGAAGGCGGCAACAGCCCAAGTGTGGACGAATTGTAATAATCTTGATTTGAAGCTTTCGTGACTGCAGGAATCCATACTTTTTGGTTCTTTCGGTAAAGTCACGTGGGTAGAAAAATAATAGATCACGACGTTTCGATCGCAACACAAGCAATCGTTATCAGGTGAGAACTACAGCAAGAGAGCTGCCGTGGCACGAGGTTATATTGGTATCGGCGGTAGGGGGGAGAGAAGGGGGGAGGGCAGGGCCTATCTAAAGCCTGACTCCCACCATCTAGCCCAGAAGAATTCCCTCATCAAAACACTACACCATAGGGCTCATTGCATCTCCGACCAGCACCACCTAGCCAGTGAGCTGGAGCACGTACACAAAGCCCTCAGGATTAATGGATATTCTGACCGTAAATCCGCAAAGCTGTCTCCCCAGCCATGGGGAGACAAACATCTGAGGATCCAACCAATACCATCACTTTGCCATACATAGCAGGGGTTACCAACACGATTTACAAAATCTTAAACACAAGATCCAGGTTCGTTTCAACACAGTACACAAAATCCGTGATTTGATCCCATCTGTAAAGGATGTGATTCCTGACATGCAATACCCTCGTGTCTACAAACTGAGTTGTGGCTGCGGCAGCAGTTACATTGGAGAAACGAAACGGCATGTCTCGGACCGTGTTCGCGAACACAAGTCGGATCTGAAACACGGTAGGACCAATACCTCTGCCGTTGCTGATCATTGTTTTAACGCAGTGGGCTCACACGAAATTGACTTTTCCAAGACGAAGGTACTCTGCAAACCCACCGGCTATTAGAGATTTGTTCATGAAGCCATCCAGATATATAAACACAGACACAACTTCAACCGAGAAGATGGGTACAAACTGAGCAATCATTGGAAGGAAATGATTAACCAGGTAAAGTCTTAACTGACTGTGATGTTTCCATTCTACCTGCCTATGTTAGCTATTATTTGTTCGACTCCTTGTTTCTCTGTGCCTCTCTCGGATCTCTCCGCCAGTGACTCAGGTGCTGCTTGCGGGGCCTCTCAGCAGAGCTCTCACCCGGTGCTGCTGCGGGGTCCTACTTTCTGCCCCGCCCCCTTCCCCTTCTCTCTAACCCCCTACCGCCGATGCCTATATAACCTTGTGCCACGGCAGCTCTCTCGTCTACTTCAGCAGTTCTTTCTTGCTGTAGTCTCACCTGATAACGATTGCTTGTGTTGCGATCGAAACGTCGTGATCTATTTTTTTCTACCTACGTGACTTTACCGAAAGAACCCAAGAGTATAATTATCATCTGTCCCTTCTGCACCATGGGGGTTTTGTCCGGTTGATCCGGTTTCCTCTCGCGTGGATAAACGCCCATTAATCGGGTGAAAGCATCTGCATATGTGTGAGCCTCCGTATGTTGCGGATGGTGCAACATTTTAATGTGTAGCCTGCATGAGTGACGGTATGTTAAACCGCTCCTTAATGTATCATGATTGGATAAATTTGGTACTTTTGGGAGTGCAATCGGCGCATCTGGCGGTCATTAGTATTAACTAAAACCACCTGGGACCTTCCTCTCTACAGGGGGACTGACTTCCTGTGCCCTCTTAAGTGCAGCCAAAGTGGCACGTGTGACGTCCAGCCACGTATAGCGAATGGGGGTTCCTGGGTAGATGTGTATGGGGGAGCTGTGGGGAGTGGTGGTGTAATGGTTAGCGCACTGCGCTAGAAAACCGGCGACCCGATTTCGATTCCCGTTCACTACCAAGAACAGTGACGAATATTTGAACCTGTTATAAGCCTACCCTAGGGCGACTCAGTCTCAAATGAGTACCTGGTCCGGTGTGTAAACATCGTCACGAGGGAGACAAAGGCGGCACGGGCGTGGTGCTGGCCACCCACACGCTGGAGTGCCGTTCTGGCCTTCACAGGTGCTCGCTAAAGGCACTTGCCCCAAAAGTGTATTGAGGCTACACGGGTGATCTTTGCATCTTGTTATATATATGGGCGGTTCCTGCTCTGCTTGTGTGCTTCGTCAATTCGCCCTAAACCCCCCCCCCCGCTGCGTGCCGTTCTCGCCGAGTGTGCGTGGTGGGCAATCCCCGCTCGGACACTGCGGGGAGCTCGTCCGTCCGTCCGCGCACTCTGTGAGTGAGCCCCTCGAGCGCTGCGTGCGCAGTGTCCCCACTGCCGTCCCGGGGCTGGGGATGAGCGCCACGTGGGGATGCCTCTCCGTGATGGGTCTCTGCGCGCTGCTGCTCGCCGCGGGTCGCGCCGCGTGGCTCCTCGCGTTCGCACTCCGCACGTACTGCACGCTCTGGGGGGGCCGACCCCGCGCGGTGTCTTCGCTTCTCCGCGCCAGCGGGGACTGGGCAGGTAACGCGCGAATCCGTGAGTGTGTGAGTGTGGCATCGTGAGTCCGTGAGAGTGTGAGTGCGTGTGTGTGTGCGTGAGTCCGTGAGTGTGTGTGTGTATGCGTGTGTGCGTGTGCGTGAGTCCGTGAGTGTGTGCGAGTGTGTGCGTGAGTCCGTGAGTGTGTGCGAGTGTGTGCGTGAGTCCGTGAGTGTGTGCGTGAGTCCGTGAGTGTGTGCGAGTGTGTGAGTGTGTGAGTCCGTGTGTGTCGGCGTGTGAGTGTGTGAGTGAGTCAGTGAGTGAGTCCGTGTGTGAGTGTGTCAGTGAGTGAGTCCGTGTGTGTGAGTGTGTGAGTGAGTCCGTGTGTGTGAGTGTGTCAGTGAGTGAGTGAGTGTGTCAGTGAGTGAGTCCGTGTGTGTGAGTGTGTGAGTGAGTGAGTCCGTGTGTGAGTGTGTGAGCGAGTCGGCGTGTGAGTGTGCGAGTCGCTAGCAGCAGTCGCCCCAACATTCGATGCGGGGTACGCGCTGGTACTCTGTGATGCGCTGTGTTAAACAGCACTAGGAGACACAAAGGCACCCGTGGGTGCTGGCCACCCGTCCCCTCGTGTGCGTCCGGGCCTTCAGAGGCGCTCGCCACAATTGTTTATTCTCGGCTCGACGGAAGGTCCTTGTCTCCGTGTGAGTGTGTTGTGTGGACATGAATACCACTCATTGTGCTACACCGTGAGTGTTATGGACACAGTTCGGCATTTCTGTGTTGAGCGCGAGAGTGTCAGTGTGGGTCAGTGTAGGTCAACGTGTGTGTCAGTGTGGGTCACACTGACACGCGCACTCTGCGGGTCAGCGCGTGACAGCGCGTGCGCGTTTGGGGGGAGCGGTGGCGCAGTGGTTATCGCGCTGCACCACGAACCCGCGGCCCCTCGAGTTAAATTCCGGCTCGCGGTGGCGACATCGGTGAGAAATATTTTGAACCGATCCTGGGCCTCCCTTAGGTCGGCTCAGCGTTAAATGAGTTCCCGGTGCTGTGTGTAAACATCAGCGTTGAGGAGACAAAGGCAGTCGGGCGCAATGCTGGCCACCCACCCCCTCGCGTACCGTGTCAGTCTTCATTGGTGCTCGCCAAAAACAGTCACGTAAAGGGTCTATGTGGGATCATTGTCTTTGTTTGGGTGAGAGGGTAAACTCGGCCTTGAATGAGTACCCGGCACGGTGTGTGAACATCAGCACTGGGGAGACAAAGACGGCCGGGCGAGTGGCTGGCCACGCCACCCCTATCGGCACCATTCCGCCCTTCGACGGCGCTTGCTAATGTCCCAAGAACGTGCGTTTGCGGGATGTGTGTGTGTGTATTTGTACGAGTCCGTGTGTTAATACTAGATTTTCGAGGGCATGTTTGTAAGTCTGTCTGTACGTGTGTTTGCTGGGCTTGCAAAATATATGTTTTCACGATAAGATATACAATTACATCATGCCACGATTATCGCGATATCGTTGGTGGGCAGCACGACGCTTTGCCCGTATCTCACATTGTTATTGTGCGCTGTACTGCCGGTCCGAACAAAAAAATGATTAAATTAATTAACCGCAGTGCACGCAGAACGAGCCTACCCACAAACAATCCTCTCATTAATGTATAGTGCACACACTGTCAGTTACACAACACAAAAGTCCGTTAAAACAAGCTACTAAAACGATGGCATACATAATCGCCATGCCCTCAATCACTCTGCGAGGGAAAACAACATACACATTGAGCGAAACGACGAATGCAATGGGCAGGACACGTCGCGAGCAGCGGACGATGGACCATGGTCAAGAATAATAACGTGGAATGGCAGCCGAAGAATGTGAACGCGTCAGAGAGGATGTCCGCCGAGGAGATGGAGCGATGAAATCAGCTCCGTGTGCGGGCGCTGGCTGAATTGTTGCATGGCAGGACCAGCGCCGACGACACCATATTGGGAAGCCGTTCGTCGAGTGGTGGGGGTAGATCATAGCTCGTGATAACTATAAAACAATTGAACTATTTCAATTTTACCAGATAAGGCCCACTGAGTTATCTATAACGGCTCTTTTTCAGAAGCGACCTAGCTATAACAACGAAGTGGCTTATCACGTGGAAATTCATATCAGCCAAATACTTTTAAACGAGTAATGTTGATTCTAAATTTGGAGAGAAACAACCGGAGGACTTGAAGAAAAATCCACACGACCACGGAGAGAGAGAGACGCAAACTCCAAATATACAGCAGCAGGCGTCAGGGTCGGGATCGAACCCACGATCTCCTGTATACCAGGCGAGGTATTTAACATCTCGCCACCATGGCACAGACACGATTACATGTTAAGTAAAGCATAATCGTTTAATGGGGTAACTTATTTTCAATCATTGGGCTCACGATCACTGTGCTTATGGTAAATCCACAGTCAAGATAGACTCGACAATTCCTCTTCCAAGAGAGAGAGAGAGAAGAGGTGGGACCTCAGAAGAAGAGATGGGTCCTCACTGGAGAACAGATGGGTTCTCACTGAAGGAAAGTGAAATTACCTGCCACGAGCCAGCACTGTGTACGACCGCATGAGAACACTTTTCGATTCGTTAGTAAGGAGATTCATGCTATCGGGTGGCATCACCGTAATGCCAAAATGTCCCTGACTGCTTTGAGGTGGAAAGTAAACACGTGAATCGTAGATCATTCACTTGAACTGGCGAATGTGTGTGGCATGTTTTGCAAAATTTCACAAGTAAAATGGCCCTACTGGACCAGGGTTATTTGCCTTCAAGCAAAACTAGAATTAGCTCACTCATACCGGTTTACAATATAACTAGTGAAACGCCCATAATAGGCCCAAAAAAAAGCATTTGGCAGTAATTACGAACAGTACCTTATTCGGGACAGTATTCGTCGTCACAAAACCGCGATCAAACCACTGCTGGATCAAGGTCTCTGCAAGCCGTCGGCCACCTCTCACGTTTCTGCGACGCAACAACCCAACGTGCCGCACCATGGTCAGAGTTTGTCCCTCTGGCTCCTCAGCTGACATCCTCTTGGATGCGTACCCGTCGCATTTATTCAGTTGAATTACGTTTTGTCACATTCTAATCATGCGGCTATTTTCATGCTTTGCTATACAGCAGATAGTCCCAGTGCAAGTAAAAACATCACTTGCAGTTTAGTTGTCTGCCGCGAGTCTCCTACTAATCATGACAATTTTACAATCTTTAACACTTGTCGCGCACACAACTCGCGGTAACACAAGGTATAAATAACATGCGTGACTAGGGTAGTCTGGGCTTTCGGTTGTGATGCGAAATAAAAATAGATTGTTCGACGTGTGATATAGCTGTCTTACATTTTAAACGTAATTAGTGTGTGTTTCGCAAATATTACGTCACGAAATAAGATCATGCATTGTTTTTTTGTTACGGGAATGGATGAAGCGATTTTGGTAGAGTGATACGATCATCATTGTTGTTGGGTGCCGCGGTGGCCTGGTATACAGGAGATCGTAGGTTGGATTCCGACTGACGCCTGCTGTATATTTGGAGTTTGCATCTCCCCGTGGTCACGTATTTGATCACAATAATGTCCACGTGACAATCCACTTTGTTGAGCTATTATTTGTGATAGGTCGCTTCTAAACATTAGCTACACAGCAGTTAAGTGGTGCCTTACCTGGTAAAATACTAAATAGCGTAGTTTTAGTTTGTTTTTGTTGTTAAGCCGTGCAATGAACCACAAGTGCTTCCGTCCTTTCTCTCTGCCTTCAATTCGGAGATGAAGGGAACGTCGTTCCAGTTGACTCCGCAAAACTCTGCACAGACGTCTGGGGATGTTTCATGATTCTATTTTTCTTCTCCATATTGCAGTTGTTACAGGTGCCTCTGAAGGAATTGGAAAGGCTTATGCAATTGAAGTGAGTACAGTGCATGTTTATTAACCATTTTTCTATTACTGCATTTGACACGTTGAGAGCATGCTACATTGCCACATACATAGCCATAGTGATATTGCTATTGTATAGGGTGACAATATATTTTTTCACAGACCAAACCCATACATATGTCTCAATCAGCCCAGGTCTATTATCAAAACTGCAGTCAAGGGTGATAACGTTCAACACAGCAATACCAGATCTCGGTACAAATCATGTCTTGGCACCCGTATACAGACCACCAAATTTCCAGACTGTGTGGAGCCCAATCCAGGCAAGGTGGCAACTCGACCGACAACTTTATTCGAGTGCAGTAGAGTTTGCATGCGTAAGTTGAAAGTCCACTGTATGCACACTTCTTCACAGCTCACACCATCAGCGGTCCACCCCGCAGGGAGATCCTCCATGGACCCTAAGCTCTCCTGTCCCTTCTAGCACTCTCTCACGATCCTTACTAGAACCTTCTCTCAGCCGATGACAACTTGAAATAAACTCCCACCAGTTCCCGTTCAAATCCCCTTGCCCATCCAATGCTGGTTGGTCGGACAGACCATCAATTATCAGTGGCTGTTCCACCTGACCAATCAGGATCGTCCTGGAATAGCGATCAGCCAATTAGTAATGACAAATTTATAGACTAAATGGCACAAAGTGCCTGCGCATTTGTATGGCATGGAATTTCTCCTATGGTGACGAGATGTTAACTACTTCGCCTGGTATACAGGAGGTCATAGGTTCGATCCTGACACCTGTATATTTGGAGTTTGCATGTTCTCCCCGTGGTCGTGTGGATTTTTTTCCGGGACCTCCGGTTTTTCTCTCCAAGTTTAGAAACATGCGTTTAGAGTATTTTGCTGATATAAATTCCCACATGATAAGCCACTTTGTTGAGCTATCATTTAGGGCCACGTAGCTTCTGAAAAAGCTAAATATCTCGGTGGGCCTTACCTGATCAAATAAAGAAATAGTTGAGTTTTAGTTTAATTGTTGCAGTTTTGTATCCGTTCAAAAAATGCCAACATATTTGGTAAAAGTATTTGTCTCGGCCTCGATGTGCGCTGCGTTGTACCACTATCCGAGTAGTTAACCTCGCATTCAATACACCTTCAGAGCCAGGGTGAACATCCGACTCCAACGTATTTAATAAATAGTACAAGGTAAACTGATGGAAAAACACAGCGCAAAATACAGCATCTGTTAATACTTTCAATACAATGAATGAACACTGCAGCATCATAACATTGTTTTAGATAACATGAATCTCAATAATAGGTCCTGAATGGACCAGACACCTACATTAGCACTGAATAGCTATACATCAAGAGAATAAGCTACTGTGTTAAATAAGGTCACTTTGTGTAATCACCATACTGCAGCCCAAATGTACAGCGCTGCACATAACACTGAACTGTGGATGAGATACTTCTTCATCCTTGCTCACAATAATGCAAGTGGCAGGCTTCGTTGTTAACTAGGCCTCATTTATCATAACAATGTAACAGCATTATAACGTCAATCCTAACCTCTTGGTTCTTTCGGTAAAGTCACGTAGAAAGAATTTAATAAAATAATAAAAATAAAACATCATAAAATAATTCTCACGAGTTTCGGCCACAACGCAAGTAGCCGTCTTCAGGTGAAGAACAGGTCTGTCAAGGAGACAGCATCTGAATGGAACGCTTCAGGCTTGAAGCGACTATTTATGTTGGGATGGAGGGGCGAAGAGCGTCTTGACAAAATAATTTGCATATCAAGAGGAAATTAGCATATTTATGGAAAATGCAGAAATGCGATTAGTGCTACTTGTGAAATGCGTAGGGGTCTGGCGAGGGGTTTAAAGTCACTATGTCCATGGATTAGCAGCATCAAAGGGAGGAAGTGAGGTCAGAATTAATAAAGGGAAGGAATGTTAATAATATGGCGCAATGGGAGACTAGTGGTAGGAGGCTTGCAGTGGAGCAAAGAATCCATTCCTTGCGGAGAATGCAAGATATATAGTAAATGTCAGTGAGTGGACTGCGGTCTGAAAGTCACCATAAACGTGAACACAATCAGTTAAGATCCGAAATGGTGTATTACGTCCTTCCAATGATTGCTGAGCCAGAATCCATCTTCTCGGTTGAAATTGTCTCTGTGTTTGTATATGTGGATCGCCTCATGGACGAATCTCTCATGGTAGCCGGATAGCTTGCAGAGAACCTCTGTCTTGGAGAAGTCAATATCATGTGAGCCCACTGAATTGTAACAGTGATCTGCCACGGCTGAGGTGTTTGTCCTACCGTGTTTCAAATCTGCTTTATGTTCACGGATGCGGTCCCGAGACATGCCGTTTGGTTTCTCCAATGTAACTGCTACCACAGAGGCAACTTAGTTTGTAAACGCCAGGGTACTGTATGTCTGGAACTACGTCTTTTACAGACAGGACCAGATCACGGATTTTGTGTACTGTGTTGAATCGGACCCGGATCTTGTGTTTTTCCAGGATTTTGGAGATCTTTTTTTGTGACCCCAGCAATGTAGGGTAAGGTGATGGTTTTGAAAGGCTCCTCAACAGGATCCTTCTTGATGGTTGGAGTGATGGCTTTGCGGATTGTGTAGTCGGAGTAACCATTAGCCTTAAGAGCTTGGCGTACGTGTTTGATTTCACTGGCAATGTGTTCCTGGTCGGAGATGCATTGGGCTCTATAGTATAGAGTTTTGATGAGGGAATTCTTCTGGGATGGATGGTGGTGGGAATCCGGTTTTAGGTAAGCATCCGTATGGGTGGCGTTCCTGTAGACAGAGTGGCTCATTGAACCATCAGGTCTCCTTTTAATTAGGACATCCAAAAAGGGTAGCTTGCCATCTTTTTCGACTTCCATGGTGAAGTCAATCCTAACATTATAACATCCCCAGCATTATAAGAACATAAAAGAACTTAGAGATGATGCTTCTTAAAGTCCCACAATGAACAGATGCACCCGTCTTCACTGAGACGCTAATTGTGGCTCCATTTTGTACTCTTTGTAATGGCTGACACCCCTGCCTTGCCTCGTGGCTTCGAGACCCTTAACTCGTAAGGGCCCGTCCATAAATGACGTCACACACCTAGGGGGGGAGGGGGGTTTGAGAAATGTGACGTCACATTCAAATGCACAACTTTAAATAAATATAAGCAACACGTTCTACTTAACTTAAATATAATTGTTATAACAACAGTAATTTTTGATTATTTACTTTTTGATTATTAAAATGTATTAAGGTCACCTTTTATTAATAGTATAGATTATATTATAATGTTAAACATAAGAACCGGCAGTCAAACTACGTCACACTTTTATAGAGAATAATACTTCGTCAGGAAGAGGAAGTGCAAATAAAAATGTAATGCAGTCGTTATATTAAAAACGCTTTATAGTTTCGAATACGAATTTAAAAAACGTAAGCACTGTTTTTCCTGTCATATCAATCGACAGAATTTTTAATCACACATTTGTTTATTACATTTTTAATATCAGTATTACATTTTTATATTATTATGTTACGATAACATTTATAATAATAGAGAGAAACGGTTTTGGGTACAAAGATATCAAGCAGCCATTTTTGAGCATGGAGGGATAATTAATCATGGAGTAACTACTAAATATACGTTAATTAGGCAAGCGTACAATAGCCAACGCGTCCTCCATGATTAATTGTTCCTCCATGAAATTGTAGTTCTTTGTAACCAGAAAATGGCGTCATGCTTCTTTTCGCCATTGTCCTACTATGAACCATGAGTGACTGAATTTAACCATTTAGGATCTTTAATTTAACTACGGAGTTCCCTTATGAAAAAAAAATTTAAACCGCTCACGATTCAGTATATCTTGTGCACTATTTAGTATTTTATGCGCAAAAAATAATACATATTTATTTTGTTCCATGAAGGAGCATTTTGCTTTTCCATGGGAGAATGGCGAAGCTACATAAAATGTTTTTTTAATTATTGTTATTAAACATTTTGATTCTAATGATTCTACCAGGGCTTTTCATTCTGTGGAATGAATATGTGATTGTTATAATTCCATTTTGCTTCGTTCTACTACAAAGTTTCAAGTATTTTTGTATAGTGATAATTACTTTTAATATTTGATAATTATAAGATAATTTTAATATAATATTCTGAACATCTGCAGTCTTAGTTAAACGATGAATATTTTGAAGTGAATTTTTATGCTAAATTTCAGCTTTCCAACGCCTCCTACATGAGAGTGCAGCGCCACATTAAATACGCACTACAATGACAATAGCTTAAAGTGATTTGAAGCATGTTTTATCTTCAAAATGGAAATATAGTTTTTTTTGGGGGGGGGGCAGAGCTTTGTGACGTCATATTTTAGGGGGGGGGGGGGGGTCTGACTTTTTGTGACGCCGTGTGACGAGGGGGGTCGAAAATCTGCCAAAATCGCGTGACGTAATTTATGGACGACCCCTAACTTTCCTGGTCACGTGACCAAACTCAACATCATATCAGGAAGTTCCTGCGTAAACACACCCCCATATCTGCCGTGGGGCAGAACAATTTAATATTACAGCATAATTCTATGTTTGATAATCGACAACACATACCAATTCAGCATATTTATGTTTTATCATAGAAAATGTTTAATACCTGGTGATTTAATGTTCCCTCGATAATCAAACTTATTTTTTTTGTTTTAATAATAACATCAATAACGAGACATCAACATCAAAACCAAAATATAATAATATTGTTCATATTCACATCAACAGTATATCAACAACCGAAAAAGTCATCATTATCAACAACAATAATGATAACATCATGACATGTATAAATATGACTAAGACAAATGTACAACTATTTTACAACCTCAACTGAAGCCATAATATATCCACAACCATTATAACTACAACCACATTATAACCAAAACGTCTGCAATACAACCATAAGCAAACCGGCATTATAGTAACAATCATGAAAAAAACACATAAGACCCCCGTATAGCCTTTAACAGACTGTTGAGGCAAGTGCTGTTAGCAAGCACCTGTGAAGGCTGGCACAGCACACGAGGGGGTGGGTGGCCAACACCACGCCCAGCCGCCTTGGTATCCCTAGTGGCGATGTTTATACACATCAGGTACAAATTTGAGGCTGAGTCGACCTAGGGGAGGCCCATGACCCTTTCAGACAATTGTCACTGGTGTTGGCCGTGAGTGGGAATCGTACTCGGGTTGCAAGGTTCATAGCACAGCGTGCTAACCGCTACACTACTGCTCCCCACAGTTAAAACCATAACCAAATACAGTAAAACTTTGGATTGCGAGCATAATTCGTTCCGGAAACGTGTTTGTATATCAAAGCACTCGTATATCAGTTGTGATCACGTGACGCTCGGCAGACAAAGCGTATATGTACTACTCGTATTGCAAGACCTCGTTCGTTTATCAAATTAATATTTAAAAATTTAGCTCGTCTTGCAAAACACTCGCAGAGCAAGTTACTCGCAATCCAAGGTTTTACTGTAACCGCAACAACCATAATATAGCGACAATCACAATATGACAATGAAAACCACATTGCCCTTCCACCACATCTGGACCATATCAATTTAGCCTGCCTAATAAACACTCTTGCCTGTGTCAGCACGGTCACTTACACAAATAACGCATTGTCATGAATATTTGTTATAGAGAAAGCTCTCAATTAATCGTGCTAATTCAAAATCGCGGATAATCCAAAAATATCCATTTTCCGCGGATCTCTATACCAAAAACCCAATAATATAGATATAAATGATGTATACGTTAAGAAAATTTAGTTTGTTAATAAACTAAACTAAAAAAATTACGGATTGGTGCGCGTGCTCATTAATAACACTTTGCTACTCCTGCACAGAAGACTCAACCCACCAATTGGACAGCAGCAGAGCCACAGCCAATCAACATCATATTTATGGAAAATGCAGATATGGGATTAGTCACTACTTGTGGACTGCGTAGGAGGTGGGGGGGGTCTCAAAGTCATATTATGCCCGTGCATTATGTAGGATTAGCAGCAACAAAGGGAGGAAGTAGGGTTAGCAGTAATGAAGGGAAGGAATTTTAATAGTGTAATAATAGACTTCGTCAGGCACTGCTGGTCTCCGTTGGTCTTTTATTTAGTTTCCTCCTCGCACCCCGCTGGTCCTGACCGCGGACCAGCATCTCCTCGCGCGCGCCCCGCACGCGCTCCCTCGCCAGCTCCTCCGCTCTTCCTCGCACCCCGCTGGTCCTGACAGCGGACCAGCGTCCCCTCGCGACGTGCCCCGCACGTGCTCTTCCGTCAGTCTCTCCAGCTCCCTCCTTGCGACGTGCCCCGCATGCGCTCTCCTCGCGACGTGCCCCACACGCGCTGTTCCGTCAGTCTCTCCAGCTCCCCCCCGCTCTGCACACCGCTTGCCGACGGTGTGCCGAAGCCCCATCAGCCACGTGGCTGATGGCCCGGCGGCCACCCAACGTGGTCCCGCTTCTTCACTCCAACAACTGACCACGATCCTCTTCGGACTCCCCCTTATATCCTGTTTCCCACGTGATCCTGACTCCTCCGCTTCCGGATCGTCAGATCCGGCCTTCCCATACTGGCTCCGCCCCCCAATACCCCAGGCCGTGTGATTGGGTCAGAGCCCAGCAGCAAACCCCATTTACGCTCGCATTACAATAGTAAGCAGCTGCAGCAGCCAAACCACGTAAAAAACTAAAATATAAACTACATCAATATGCTAAATTCCTCTGTTGATATGCAAATTCCTTTGTCAAGGCGCCCTTCCCTCCTCTAACCCAGCTTAAATATTTGCTGCCAAGCTTGGTGGTGTTCATTCAGACGCTGTCTTTCCGACAGACCTGTTCTTCACCTGAGGACGGTTGCTTGCGTTGTGGCCGAAACTTCGTGAGAATTGTATTTTATTATGTTTTATTTTTATTATTGTATTATTTCCCTTCTACGTGACTTTACCGAAAGAACCAAGAAGATGAATCCCTGCAGTCACGAAAGCTTTAAATCGAAAATTAATTCTTGGCTTGGTCTACAGTGGAAAGGATTGTGACCTGAAATCATACCTGTCAACCCATACAGTTTAGCCATATTCTTGTACAGGGTAATTGAGTTTTCGGTTCCATACAGTATACCGCCATTTCAATACGGGCAAAAAAAAACTAAATTTGTCTTTTTTGTGTTTCTCCCTTGTGATGGGACTTTGTAGGATGAATGTTGAGATTTATAAGGGCACTGGTGACCAATAAGGTCTGAATTGGTCTGTAATAAGGTAGGCACTGATAATGGGTTTACAGGTATGCGAAATGGCACTGTGACACGATAGAATGAGACTTAATAATCATCGATATGTTATGGCAAATGGCAGTAAAAAATTAACAACCAAGTGCGTGATTTCATAATCTCCATTACGTGAATCATTGTCGTGATTATGGAGGGGCACAGTTCTGCAAACCCATACTCGAATCCACAAAACCTGTACAGGTCGGGGTTAGGGCTATGGTTGGGGTTAGGAGCATGGATTTAACATGGTGGTTGCTGTGTCTGTAGTTGGCGAGGCAAGGATTGAGCGTGGTGCTGATCAGCAGGACCCGCCACAAGTTGGTGAAGGTGGCAGAAGAAATTGGTTTGTGTATATTTATACATCTCTGATAACACTGGTCTCTAGCCAAAATGCTTCCGAAATAAATGTAGTCCAAATTTACTAATTCTGGGTCACTGAGAATGAAAATGTTGCTTCAAATTGTTGATTGGCTCTAGTTTTCAATAAATGCTACCGAGTCGGTATATACGACCCTTGACTTGGGAATGGCCGAGGATACGTTGGGTATGAAGGGAAGGCATCTCAATTTAAACCAGAAATTACTGGATTTGGACAGTACTTGCTTTTTGAGCAAAACATTGATGCAATCTGAACGTGATATTGCATCATACATGATATAAATTCCATCATGTTATTCCTAGAAGTCATGGATGATACAATCATAACTAGGCTTATATCCCTCTGCTGAACAAATTTCCCTACATCAGCTCTAGAAATCATGCAGTGTTGTGCTCTCGTATTTGTCAGTGTTTGATTTTGCAAAGGGACACATTTCTGTTTAGTCAAAGTGAGCAGAGATGCCTCGTACTTGTGTGAACAAAGCAGATAACTTCTGCTATGGTTGTGGTGAAGTGACTTTTGCATCACAAAAGCGCAGTATAACCACTATGGTTAAAAACAGTCTATCACATTTATTTTAGCTGCAAAATTGGAGATTAGAACAAGATGTGGGCCCCACACATATTCTGCAACACTTGTACAACAAATCTTTTCCAGTGGTTGAACAGGAAAAGGAAATATATGCCTTTTTGCAGTGCCAATGATTTGTAGAGAGCCCAACAGATCATATCAGCAATTGTTACTTCTGCATGGCACCTCCAGTTGGGAAAGGTGTGTCAAAGAATAAAAAGTGGACTTTGCATTATACAAACATTCCTTCAGCTATATGCCCAGTACCCCACGGAGAAGGACTGCCAGTTCCTGATGCACCAGAATCACTCACTTGAGTCAGACGGAGTAAGAGGATGAAACTTCTGGTCCTGAACCAACAAGGTCACATGACCCAGATTTTCTCCCATCGTCCTCTGAACCACACCTCATAACACAAGGTGAACTGAAAGACCTTGTCAGGGATTTGGAACGACCCAAGCGTAAGGCAGAGCTATTGGGCTCCAGACTTCAGCAGTGGAATCTCCTGGCAGGTGATGTTAGGGTTTCCATGTTCCATGACCGTCAAAAGGATTTTGCCCCATTCTTCTTCATGGAAGGTTATTTTGTAGCCTGCCACAACATCGATGGTGTGATAGCAGCCCTTAAAGCTGTTTTGCTGCATAATGGCAATGTTTTGCCATCAATTCCAGATGGTCATGCAGTCCATATGAAGGAAACTTATGACAACATGAAACAACTTTTGAGGTGCATAAACTATGACCAACATCAGTGGCAGCTTTTTGGCGATTTGAAGGTTGTTGCTCTTTTGCTTGCAGACTGCATACACAAAGTACTGCTGTTTTCTCTGCAAATGGGATAGTCGTGCGAGTGATTCCCACTACATGAAGATAGATTGGCCACTCCGACAGTCATTGGAGCCTGTGAGGAAAAGTGTTCAGCATCCACCACTTGTTGAATCCAGGAAGATTTTGTTACCATGCTTAAACATCAAGCTGGGTCTGATGAAGAACTTTGTCAAAGCCATGGACAAAACAAAGCAGTTTTCACGTACCTCTGGAAAATTTCCAAGGTTAAGTGAAGCTAAGATAAAGGAAGGTGTCTTTGTTGGTCCTCAGATTCGTGAACTTCTTCGAGATGATGCATTTGACAGTACACTGCGTGGCAAGAAAACTACGGCATGGTACGCCTTCCAGTTAGTGGCAGCAAATTGTATTGGAAACAACAAGGCAGACAACTACAGGGAGTTATTGGAAAACCTGCTCAAGGCATATAACAGCCTGGGTTGCAACATGTCACTAAATATACATTTTTTTGCACTCTCATCTAAATTTTTTCCCACCGAACTGCGGAGCAGTGAGCGACGAGCATGGCGAGCGATTTCACCAGGACATTTCAACAATGGAGAAACGCTATCAGGGCAAATGGAGCCCATCAATGCTTGCAGACTATTGCTGGACGGTGACACGAGATGCTCCATTTAATGAATATGTAGTGACATAGAATGGGTCACTAAGGCACGTAGCGCTGGGTACTGGCAGAGAGGGGGATTTGTGAGTGTAGCAGCACGGTCTGCCTGCAGGGCATGCAGTGACATAGAATGGGTCACTAGGGTGCGTAGAGCTGGTTGCTGGCAGAGAAGGGGCATTCGAGGACGTAGCAGCCCGGTCAGCTAGCAGGGCACGTGATAGGCGGGAGAAAGGGATGAAGGGCAAGGGTGACAGAGGGGACATGTGGGGTGAAGCCCAAAACCTTCGGGTAGGTTCCAGGAGGGGGCGTGGCCGAGGGCGGAGCCAGGCCATGCTGGAGGGATAAAAGGGAGGTCCCAACGCTGGGTCAGGCCTGTCGTTTGGAATGTAACCCGTCGTGCTACGTCTTCATCTTCACCTCCTCGGCGTTGTTGGTCAGGCAGTGTGCCGGCTGTTCTGACCAGTTATAAAGTTATCCCCTGTGCCTGTGATGGCGGAATAAACGAGAGTGCCTCCTACTACTAATGTCTCCGAAGTTACTCACTACAAATACAGGAGACAAGCCAAGAAGCACCGAGTTGACACTGAATAAGGACTAAACTATGTATTTTCTAAAATAGTTTTTTCCTTGGCAACAACAAGGCAAGATAACGACAGGGAGTAGGTGGAAAACCTCAAGGCATACAAAAGCCTTGGTTGCAACATGTCACTAAAGATACATTTTTAGCACTCTCATCTAGATTTTTTTCCCACCGAGCGACGAGCGTGGCGAGTGACTTCACCAGGACATTGCAACAATGGAGAAACGCTATCAGGGCAAATGGAGCTCATCAGTGCTTGCAGACTATTGCTGGACAATGACAAGAGATGCTCCATTTAATGAATAAACGATATACTTATACATACATAATAGTTGTTTGTCTTTTTGTTTCATAATACATTGTATTTATATAACCCTTTTGCTGATTTTTTACGTGTTAAATGAACAGGACAGGTGACATGTTATCATGTTTATGCAACCATAAACACATGAAAAGACCTAGGTTTACAATTTACGAGTAATACTCCATCTACACTATACATAGCTGTAAAATGTTAAAACTTAAACATCTTGGGAACAGTAGCCAATCAGTTGTTTTAATTGTCATATTTGACTTCAGCACATCAAAATCCATAATAAACAGCACACTATGAGATCTCTTTTACCAGTGGCAAAATATAAAACTGACACCTTTATTAAAGGTGTCAGTTTTGTACCAGTTAAAAGGGTAAAAACCTACTATTATAATAAACAGCACATTTAACCTCTGAAACAGACAACATCTAAAAAATTGTAGACCAGTGTAATACAACAAATATATATATTTTTTGTAAATACCTACGAAACAATATTGCACACATTTCAATCATACTTATATCCATAAAAAAATGCTTATTGGGAGAGTATATTAAAGTGTTGCACTGTGTTTTTTACATTTGTTTTGCGTATCCAAGAAACGGGGTTTGGTGTGAAAACGAAAGTAATCGTTACAGACTTCACGGGAGGAGTGGAAATTTATCCTCAAATTTCAAGTGAAATCGAACATCTCACCATTGGGGTTTTGGGTAAGTTTATCTCTGCTACTGTTGAGTTATTTTGTTGTGATAGTGCCAAAATAACATCGTGTGTCCTCTTACCGCTCTTTTTGAAAACGACAAAATAACTTCGTGTGTCCTCTTGCCTCTCTTTCTGGTAACAAAATAACGTGTCCTGTTGCCAATTCCCCACGGGAATTTACGAATAATAGCGAGCATCCGTGAGTCCGCCATCACCCCCTGCCACGACTATTGGGTGTAACGAGAAGTCTCTGGGAGTCGTTATTGTGGTTGAGTCGTTATTGTGGTTTGTAGTTGTTTGAGCGCTTCTTGAGGTGTACGGTTCTGGTTGTTTGAGTTGTTAACATCAACATTATTTCTAACGATATACTAAAATTATAAAATTAACATTGCAATCTACTATATCATCAACTTTGATAATCTGATAACATGGTTAACATTATTTATAATAACGATAAACGATTATAATCTGTACATCGCATTCTACTGTATCAACTGACAAGCTTTCTAACATGCTAATTTTTTTCTAACGATATTATATAAGCGATTATAAAAAAAAGTAACAACATGGCATTCTACCTATAAATTTTGGTAAACCTAACACCGTTAACGTTATTTATGTATAGCCTTCAAATTCTGAGATTTGGGAGAAATGTAATTCCCGATTTTAGAGGGTGTGGCACAAGAGCCATGGAAGATGTGGGGTAAACTCATGTACAATCGTAGTTTGATCAGAAAAGCAACTACCATTGAGCCAAAACAGCGTCCGTGGCACTCATTCAGACGTCTTACCTTCGAAAAGTCTTTCTTTGTAGCTTTCCAGAAAAAAATGGGATAATCTTTTTTTTATCCAAGAGGGTATGAAAAAAATACCCCAAAGGGGAATCCTGAAAATGATGGTATTTGGTCTGCCGGACTAACTTGGTGCAGTGGTGCATTAAGACTCTACAGTTGATCAAGTTTGAGTCCAAACCGGGTTTACTTGGTCTTATTTTCCACGCCATCTCGCGGAAACTCCTCTATGTACTATGAAGAAGGGCTTTCACCCAGGAACATCATCAATTATATATTTCAATTAAATCCACAATTGTTGAGCTGTTGAGTTGTTTTTGGTTAATTGTGCTTTGTGAACCGCTGCCAACTCGGGCACCGCCAATTCATTTGTTTTCCAGTGACTGAGTGAGTTACCGAGTGACTTTGCAAAGGTTGTGTGAATTAATTATTAATTTACGGCCCACATTGTATTGTTTGGATATGGAATTGGTGCATTCTATTAAAAGCTATACAGTAGAACTCTTATTTATCCGTGATAATGGTGGGGAGGGCAGCCACGGATAATTAAAATCACTGATAATCCAAAAATATAACCATATTCTACGGATTTCTAGGCCAACACTTTATAACACTTTCCTGTTACTGCGCATAATAAGACTGCCCACTGAGTGGACAGCAGCAGAGCCACAGCCAATCGACAACAAACTACGCCCACTGTTGTAAAGATGTTGCAACTACTGTAATGTAGCGCGATCACGTGGATTTCAGATTAACCAGAGCACATATTTGTTCGGCTTAAGCACCTGACTTGTAATAATCATTTCTAATAATAATAATAATAATGTATAACTGTTTATAGACTATTAATTTAGGCTGGGAAAATCCGTGAGTTTTCCTTTTTTTTCAAAATCTCAGGTGCGCGGTTAAATCGGATACACCGATAATCGAGAGTCTGCTGTAATTTGTACATTATTTTCAATTTGCAGTGAACAATGTTGGAATGACATTTCATGAATATGGAGGTCACTTCCTCAACACGCCTGCAATCGATAAGGTATGATGGGTGTGCACTGTTGCCACCGTTATTTTAGTTTCATATTAATCCATGTTGGTAACCATCAAATTTGAGTAATCCTCAACCCAAGTGATTGTAGGTATTGTAGCTCAAGATCAGTGGTTATTAAACTTCAATGCAGCCTTGCAACCCTTTGGTTCTCAGAAAGGTCATCTCGCACCCCAAGGGGTGCATGCACCCCTGATTAAGAACCACTGCTCTAGATAAATAAACACAAGCCACCACGTTGCGATGTTATTTTTGAGCACATTTGGCTCTTTATTTTTTTATATCAAGCGGCCAGCAATGGAAGCAGCACTATCAAAGCTGTCGTCGATAATTAATTAGTCAACACCTTTCTCGAATTGAGCAAGGTTAGTATAGTCGTCTATAAGAGGTTTTTTTAGGTTAGATCACGCAACTATGAATGTGTCATTAAACCCGCCACCACCCGACAACCAATTGGTAAGGTTTGTCACGTAAAGAAAACATGGCAATTCGTTACTAGTTCAGCACACCGGTGTGTTGGAGAGTAAACCCACAACAATTGGATTTACTCTCCAACACACCAGTGTGCTGTACGAGTAACAAATTGGCATGTTCTGTTCATGAGACAAAGCTTACTAATTGGCTGTCTGGTGGTGGCGGGTTTAACGACACATTTATATTTACGCGATCTAACCCAAAAATCTCTTTTGGATAATATTGGTCACGAAAGCCTACTACGTGTTAAACTTGAGGGAATTATTCCAAACTGCGGTGGTTAGATGAGGCGTGGATGAAACGGAACAGTGAGTCTGGCGGACCGAGTCTGCGGCATGGGTGGCGGAATCGCCGAGTGACGTTTCCTGGGAAGAGTCGCTGTGGTAGTAGCGATGGAAGAGTGCCTGCAGGTGAGCGAGTTTGCTGGAATTAACTTTTGTGAGTGCAATCATCAAACGACTTAATAATTTGTCTGACGGTTACCTTTTGTAAGGGATAGAGTTTGCGGGAGAATTAACAGCTGATGAAGCGACACGCAGTAAATGTTATACGATCATAATTCAACACACAGACACATATGTGTCAACACTCATGCGCACAAAATGTACTCAGAATTATCGCCGTGAATTATGCTCCTAATTTACTTGTTGCTATTTTTCAGAGGATTGTGAAACTGCTCAACTGTAACATTCTGTCTGTGACAATGGTGAGTGCTCTTTATTGCCATTACGATCAAGTAGCAGCGCTTAAAATTATTTGACCATGCGCCGGCATTGCTGTGAGGTATTATTGTTGTTATTGCCAAAGAGTTCAGTGCCGACAGAAATATTCACCACCCGTTTCTTTGTACTTCTAGATGGCAAGCATCGTGCTTCCGAAAATGGTGGCAAGGTAAATGTGCCCATTGTGCCTTCGGTCCTCATTGCAGTCTCCAACAGAGGTTCAGTATAGACAAGTGCATAGGTGGAGTTTGACTTGTATATTTGGAGTGGTGGAGGGGGGGTAGCAGGGGTTGTCCCTCACATGAGGAATAACGGGTGCATATAATTAATTTATTTTGTAATATTAATTGTTAACTACTGAAAATAAATTTATAAAGGTGGCTCAGTTTGGGAGGGATACATTGCCTTGGTGGAAGTTTGGGAGAGAAAGACCATCATAACAATGGCAGCTTAGAATGCTCAATGTCTGTTATAAATGTGTTTTTATTCTAAAGGTTCGAATCGTCATATTTAAAATTAGTAGTGCTTTGCTCCTCTGCCAAGGCCTGTGCTTGACCTCTTGCGCTCTTCGGTTCAGTAAATTCCTTAACCCCGTCCCAAATTGCCCTCTTGTGTTCTGCCTCACTGCTTTGCTGTGTCCTTATGTAGTGATACCGACACGTTTATACTTCGTTAAGAGCTTTTATTGTGAACAACAACACTATTCCTAGGCCCGGGGTTCGGCTCTTGATGCTTGGACTTCGTCTTCTCTCCAAGGATCCCTTGCCCTTTGTGCTATCCTATTTTATATCCCTCTAGGCCCCTTTCTCGAAGGTTCGCTCACCCCATTTCCCTCAGCCAATCCTCCTTCTGTAACGATTGTCAACCGTTACCCCGACAGTCCACCCTCGTTTCCCCGCCTTTTACATTTGCATTTCTCTACCAATGAGTTAAATCTGGCCCTAACCAACCCTGCACCAATCAGAGGCCTTTAACACACTTCCTGACTATTTGTTTGCACACTTACCATGTCAGGTAAGTGGTCTGTTGATTTCGGTCTTTACACTTATTAGGGTCGCAACCTCTTCCACTGTAGACCAAACCCAGATATGTGCCTCAGTTAGCCTAGATCTGTTATCAACGCTATGCAGTCTACTGTGATGAACTTCAACGCAGTACCACTGGATCTTGTTAAAAAACAATCACTGGCACCCAATCACAGATGCCAATTCCTGGGCTGACTGGGTCAAACCTGAACAGCTGGGAACCCAAGTGCAGAGGGACTTCAAAGAATGACATATAGTTTTGGAGGCAGCGTTGATTAAAATTAATTAAATTCGTTCATAAATAGATAGCACTAAACACAGGTCATACTCTGCACATCTCTGTAGCTGGCAATTGTGAACTATCCCAAAGCCTTTCCCTTTACAAATCGGAGCTTAAAAATCACACCTCACCGGGTTATATATGCGAGGGGAGATAAGGTTGCATGGGGATGCAACCTTATCTCCCCTTATGACTACCCAATATAACACGCATGTTCTGGTGGAACAAGCAAGACTCTACTCAGCTACCCCGGATGCCATGGAATGGTTTACAATTATATTCAGTTTCTGCTTTCAAATGCTATTCAAATAACGAAGAAAGTGCGAACGAATTCCTGCCATAGATGCCAGTTCCCGGACTGTACCGGGTCAAAATCGGACAGATATCAACAAGTCATTGCCATAGTCACGATGCAGTCCCTAAATGAACCGCATGTGGTTCCTGAGCCGCAGGTTGCCGACCCCTATCCCATGAATATATTTGGCGTGTGTATCCAGCAACCCTTTGTAAATGAAAGATTGTGTGATTCAGGCAGTTAAATGGTTAAACTTGTCCCTTTGATGAGCAGTGAATTATTACATTTTATTTGGGAAATGTTTTGTAACCTCCATACACAAGCAACACTCTGGATTAGTTAATAACAATTATTGCCTCTTCAGCAGTCAAGGCTTTGCTTGGTGAAATGCCAGATGTTTGTATGCAAGGACCCTTTATATTAGATATTGGTTTAAGGGGATACGATTAAATCTCAGGTTTTTTCTTGCAAACAGGAAATATTTGGCAGTTTGGCAAAAGGACTGTTGTTCGGTTGTGATGAGGAGCAGTTTGTTCTTGTTTTCTAATTTGTTTGTATTCTTTCAGGAACAAAGGTGTGATCATTAACATCTCGTCTGGCATGGCAGCACACCCGTTTCCCTTGCTAACGATGTACACATCATCCAAGGTAACCCCCTTTTGAAATGCAAATAATAATATAAAATTAACTTTTATATGGTCACGTGAATGATCATTAAACAAAAAAATTTCTTTAGTATCGTTGTGACTGAATATTTTGTGTTCATGTCATACCCGTCGACTCATACATTTTACACATATTCTTGTATAGGGAAATTGAGTGTTCAGGGTCCATACGGCGTACAGCTGTTTCAATAGGGGCAAAAAACTAGTTTTGTTTGTATTTCTGCCTTGTGATGGGGCTTTGCAGGATGAACGTTGAGATTTATAAGGGCACGGGGTGACCAATAGGGTCTGATTTGGTCTGTAACAAGGTCAAGGTAGGAACTGATAAGGGGTTGACAGCTATGCACTGGGGAAGCGCCTGGGTGGGTCATAGTGCTCCGAGTGACAGCACCGGACCAGCAGTACGCATCCGTGTGCGCCCAATTGAGGTGACTGATTAATCCGGTTCTCCTGTGTAATGAGATCAATGGTTTGAGCCCAAATGTCCTTTCATTTTTAATAGTTCCAATATAACAGTATATCCTCGGCTAGCTCTCGTAACATGACAATAGAACCCTGGATAGCTGGACTATTGTGGGGGAGCCCTATTTTATTGAGCTGAGATGTCCAGCTTTTAACGTGTGAACAATACATCAGCGTGTGTGGTGCCAGTCATGGCAGTCGGTCAACCCATGGCACCTGGGTCTGCCCAGTGACGGGTGTTCAACACTTCACGTGGCCCTCAAGTGGCACATGCACCGTGGTGACATCACCGCCACCTCGTGGCAAATGCCAATTGTTTTACTATATAGACCAAAACGTGCTGTACAGTACATATTGCGTGTTGTGTACTGAAACTGAGAGCCACTTCCTTCAACCAGACCTTACCGTCCACGCTCCGGAGTTCTGTGAAGGGCCTGTCTTCGACGATGCAGGTCAGGAGCAGCTTCAGATGAAACCTCTCAGAATGTCGTGGAGACAAAGGCGAACCGATCGGATGGATCGTTTTGAAATGGTCCGTCCAATTGTTTTGCCGGATTTCAATCGACGCTTCTGCTCTTTTGGTTCTGCAGTGCCATGCGTAAAGCTCACGGGGATCTTGTCTCGCCACCAGTGTTAGACCAGAGAATGCCAAAAGGTGAACAGTACATAGACAATGCAAGTATTTGTACATTTATATCTCAGGTAGAGCAATTATATCTATATACTTATTTTTCAGACGACAGGAGGTTTTCCAGGTGTCATCACAATGAGAGACCTTATCGTGGAGAGGCAGTTCCAGGATTCGCCAAGCTGCCTCTACGGGACTCATAACCTTGTGTCGATGTTTGTGTTGATCTCATCGTGTCTTGTCCACCTTGACACCGACCTTTTCCCAGTCATGCCCCCTTGTGGGTGTATTTATGTCCGTGCTGCACTCCGGCCACCAAAGCGCGTTCACATGGCAATCGTATTTCTGCAAGAGTCGGACTGGGGGGTCAATGAGGCACGACCATCGAATTGTCCACGGGAGTCATTGCCGTTCGGCTGTGTGCATCCGAGCTGCACGTTGTCACAGTGCAAGAGATGGCATGAACAACATCTCACAAACCCTTTGGGGAACCTCTTTTTACAACCTTCCCCGCCAAGAGGCAGGGAAGTCTGCGAGGTCCATGGAGCAAGCAGTCCACGACAATCGCGTGGTTCTCAGGATCTGAGTCCAGGACGGATAACTCGGCAAGGATGATCCCATCCACTTGCTCTGGGCGACAGAGTTTGACCGCGGGCTCAATTGTGAATGGCGCATGGAATTGTGGCGCACCGCACTTCTGCAGCTCGATAGTGTAAACATAGGCGACCATCTTTCTGAGCACATCGGCTTCGCTCGGAGATTGCGGGCCACAATCGTGGGAATGTCCATAGCTGTGTTCGTGCCTTTCACCCCTCCGAGGATGCATTGCATCTCGGGCCAATGCGGGTTGCAGATAACTGTTCAGAACAGGTCAGGCCGTCCGAGGCATCCAACCATGTTGTATGAACTGGGGGCTGCCAATGTGCATTGTGGGCAGAACGCACGTGTTCCCACAAACATTCCCAATCTGAGACAGTTTTTTGTCGGTGAGAACGCTGGAATTCACGTAGTCCATCAGGGCCTCGTAGCACTCGATCCTGAGGTTTTTTTGGTGGTGTCTGATTTAGCCCAGGTGGGTTACTCCATAATGATGTATGCACGGACCACTTTCTGTCGTGATAAGACGACCACAGTTGTGCACGGCGTTGAACCCCTTGCGGTGATCCAAATTGAAACTAATGTTGGAGTGGAGTCATCTTTTTGCCTTCAGGTCCAGGTCTTCTCTGGTTCTCAAACAAGAGTCTAGGTCCAACCGTAGTCGCCTCCAGGGGAACAACCGCGGAAACACAACCCGATCTACCAGATGTGGCTCCGCTCGACCGTTGGGTATATCCGTAGGTCTATGTCCGTCAGACCGGAGCCATCCATGCTCTTGAAGATCGTAGCGCATCCGTTTACTCTGGGGATGTTGTATCGCCGCTTGTCATCCGTATCCAACCTCAGGACACACAGGGACACCGTTGACAGAAGGAAACCTATTCTTATATTTTGGTACTGGCAAAGGAGGTCCCGTGGTGTAGATGCTCACCCGGAGCTCGAATTACTCTGTCTTTGAGCTGTACGCCTCGAACACCGTTTGAAATGAAGCTCAAAAGAAAGCTATCACTGGTGTGGACCAATCAGTTTCAAGGACAATGCATATATTATCAGAGTGTTTTTTTTGTTTGCATTCTGACCACAAGTGTTGTGGTTAATGCAGACATAATTTCTTGTAAAAAGGTTTCAGTTTTGTTTCCAGAAAAAAAGGGAAAAACCTATTCTAATATTTTGGTACTGGCAAAGGAGGTCCCATGATGGTAAAATAAAATATATATTTTTCGTAGTTTTAGTTTAGTTTGTGCTGCCAAAGTTTCAGGCATTCTTGCTTTCTCATCATGTCATCTCGCTGTCTTTCTTTTCTGCCTTTTGATTTCTTTTTTAAGCCTTACGGCACTTGATTTTTTATTAAATCCTTTATATTAAGTTCACTTGCGCGCTTGCTTGCTTACGACCATGCAAATCTTTCGTTCGTTTTTTAACCCACTTCCCGTGATCCAATCGAGCTGACATTTTCCACACAGACTCGTTGTGCGTGACAATTAATGTTCGTGAAAATTTTTTTCCTAAATTTTACACTTTTTAGGACAAAAATATTATATTTAATTACCAATTGCTTAATGCTGGCATGCAATAATCTGACCCATAGGTGGCAGCCATCTCAAGCCAGAGGACGAGAGGACTCTAGCCGCCACGCATATAAAGGATTTATAGTGAAAAACTTAGTTTTTACGGGTTAATTTTTGTCTCTTGATCTCATATTTTCTGTACTGCATCTCTTTCCTTCAGTACCGTCTGTGCTATCTGACCTTCTGCCTCTGGATGATGTTTCTGTTAACTTACATGTGGTTATAAAACACCATAGTATCCAGCATCTCTAGTCCCACTCTACAAAAGGACCTATGTCTGTGGGGACTGGCGATGTATTGTTGTAGACACGGGCTTCTATTGTAGCATATTTCTCACTGAATGCCCCAATTTCTATATGCCCACCGTATATACACCAGAAGGGTCCCGTATAATGATCATATTCCTCACACGTAAAACCAACAATATACTCCTGAATCCTCCCCCAGTTGTTAACAACATGCTCCACAGCTTCAGCTTTTAGGATGGGATCATGAAATATGTGGCCTCTTATAAGGACCACAAAAGAATTGAAGAGGCCATTGGCTAGTTTTGGCATCGGTAGAACGTTGAACGGGTCTCTCTCGCACATTTCTCGGGTTAACAGAATGATTATAAATGTTTACAACACAACGTGGTAATATATTATTGGGTCCGTGACGAATAATTAAATACTAAAATTGGCTACATTGTTGAATCAAAAATAGTATTAAGAACATAACTTAGCATGTCGTGACCGGATAATGGAAATACTCTTTGTACTGTATATGTAGATGCCATTTAACTGTCAAAATAACTGCCAGTGGCCTCGGAAGGCACGACAACTTATTTTGTCAAGATGAGTATTATAGTCAGCATTGCACATTGCTCGCTAACCACTTTTTAAATGCTATTTGCGGACATTTTCAGCCATACGCTACCCCTGTTTGCTGCTCTTCGTGGTCTTACTTTAATTAGCATCGATCATTTCAAGGGATGATATGAGCGAACGTTTCGTCGCTTTTGAGAATCAAAACATTTCCTCAATACGTTATTGAAAACCGAGGCCGCCGTCTTGAAGGCCGTCGTCTTGAAGGCCGTCTTTGTTTAATGTCTGGTAGCCTAGCAAATCTATAATTGTGTGCATGCCAGCCAGCCAGCAAAACTTAAAATATATAAAGATAGTATGAAGATTTTGTAAGGTGTTCTAGTTCAGTTGCTTACATTACATATTCTAGAGTATTTTTACGTAAAAAATATGTATTATTTTATGCGATAATATCCATTTTAGATTATATGTTTCTAATTGCTGAACTTTGTGCAAATTTCGGGAAGCCTGGGTTGTGAGAGGCAGGTTTTTTATTGCATTATTTAACTAAACGGTCATATATATTACATACATTTTACCGGCGTTAGTTAATAATGTCTTTGTAGCTACAAAGCAAGTAATTTTGTTTTTTTAGCAATGTTTTGTGTGTCACGATCTGGCGATGAAGCTGCAGCGCCTCTTGCAATGACTCCTCTGTGTCTGTAGAGGGCAGAACAGCCATGTAACCGGTAATGTGGTAGATGGGTTTAAACCACGAGAGTTTCTTAAATTTGCGAATGTCCGGGTTGAGAACATGTGCTGAGCCACAATAGTTGGCTTTGAATTTAATTTAAAGGGACATTCACGCAAATATATTCGTGAATTAAAAAAAATTGCCGACATACCACACTTTGGATGCAAACTTATACCAACTGAGCTAGCCGGGCAGTTGGGGCATGGTGTAAAAATCATCATAATCACCAGCCGTGATCTGTGCTGCTAAATGGGGCGCCACGGTGGCGAGGTGTTAACTACCTCACTTGGTATTGAGGTCGTGGACCCTGACGCCTCTTTCTTTGGAGTTGGCATGTTCTTCCCGTGGTCGCGTGGAACTTTCTCTGGGTCAATCCGCTTTTCCCCTGCACATTTAGAAACATGCGTTTAGAGAATTTGGCTGCTAGAAATTTCCACACATTAAGCCACTTGGTTGAGCTATTATTTGTTGGCCGGGTCGCTTCTGAAAAGAGCTACATAGCTCAGTGAGCCCTTAGTGAATAAAATAGATTGCAGTTTATAGAGAGAGAAAACAACAAAGCAAAGTCCAGCAAAGAAGTCAAAGCACGCGTGGGTAAAAGAGTGCAATAAAAAATTCGTGAACGCAAGGGGGCACATGACTCAATGACTGACCGCTTGATGTGTTTTTATATTCCATTCACAACCACTGCCCCACCTCCCAATATGCTCCAGCTAATCTGAACGCTAAGACGTGTACTTTAGTACTGAAACATCCTGCATACATTAGAGCATGCTTGCATGTCTACCACAAGTACGTGTGGTTAATGCAGACTTGATTCCTTGCAAAATGTATCTATGTGGTGTTTAAACATCTTGACAGCTGTTTTTTTTCCATAAATGGTAAAACCTATTCTTATTTTTAAATCCTTTATATTAAGTTAACTTGCGTGCTTGCTTGCTTGCGCGCTTACGACCGTGCAAATCTTTCGGTCGTTTTTTAACCCACTTCCCGTCATTTTCCACACAGACTCGTTGTGCGTGACAATTAATGTTCGTGAAAATTTTATTCCAAAATTTTACACTTTTTAAGACAAAAATATTATATTTAATTACCAATTGCTTAATGCTTGCGCTGCAATCATCTGACCCATAGGTGGCAGCCATCTCAAGCCAGAGGACGAGAGGACTCGAGCCGCCACGCATATAAAGGATTTATAGTGAAAAACTTAGTTTTTACGGGTTAATTTTTTCATAACCTACATATAGACTATCGAGTGGTTCTTGTGCAGATGTGAAATTTCGCCCATATTACCGAAACGAGGGTTGAAACCCCAAGATTGTTATATGTTGTGTTGGCTGGTCGACTGATTGTCCTGTAAGGTGGTGTTAATTTAAGGATAGAAATGCCAAGCAATACTATTAAAATGCTTACTTGCACTGTCATGTTCACCTGCAATTTCTGCCTTTAGATTTTTACTGATTATTTTTCAAGAGCATTGCATGCCGAATATAAGGACCGTGGGATCATTGTGCAGGTAACCATGGCCATGGCTGGAGACTTGTGTTGTTCGTTCTCAAACACCTCTCACAGTGAACATAATAACACAAAGGACGGTTGGTGCAATGAGACATGTAGTGCAAACTCTTTGTAAAGTACTGCCATTGCCTCCAAAAAAAGCAAGGTAATTCACATTTAATCCCGAACATTCATGAAAACCAGCCCAGTGGCTCAGCGGTCAAGTGAACGGCTCGGTGGGAAAATTGTGAGTTCAAGTCCTGGTTGGGGATTGACTCAGCCCATCATCCTTCAGGCTGCGTAAAATTGGTACCGCTTTGTGGGGGGGGGGGGGAGTCAAGATTGTGTTATGGATAGACTTGCCCCCCCCCCCCACCTATGAATGTGGAATTTACATCACTGGCTGCGTGTTGTAAATGGGAGATGAGCGCCAATGCCTCAATTCTCACTCAAGCAGGACATCACTTTGATTTAATTCCTCAGAAGCTGGATGTTGTAAACAACATGTGTACGCAAAAAAAAGCATCTACACTTTACTGCAATTCTAAAGAGTGATGGGAATTTTAGACTTTTCAAAGGAGTTGATGGTATTGCGAGTGGAATAAGTGGTTAATAAGGATAAGAAAACAGATGATTGTGAAACCCACGGTCAATGGTCAAGTTATCAGATTGGCTACCATTAGCTGGTGTGTTTATTGAACTATCAAAAAGTTAGAAATTCAGGTTTGCAGATTAGATCGGATGCCAAATGATGGTAGCTTTGCCAATGAGTGCGAAATGTCAGACACAATGTGTTCTCATGGCTCGTTGTTTTCCCACAGAGCGTGTTGCCTTTTTTGGTATCAACAGCAATGACCCAATGGAGGCAGCCTGGCTTTTTCATACGGAAGCCAGACCAGTTTGTTCAGGAAGCACTGAGAACTGTTGGCCTAACCGAGAGGACACATGGCTGTTTAGCACATGGCCTGCAGGTGGGTTTCAATGAATATATATTTGTTATCAATACATAATAAATATACACCCACATTAAATTGCAACTGTTGCCACGATTGACACTGGCTTTAAGGACAAAGCAGGTTAGATTGTTCAAGGGGCCTCATTGATGCTACAATAATCTGGCCACAATTATCACATGTGAGTTCCTCTGCATCAATGCTGGCATTAGCTGGGTCATGCAGTTCTGCGTGTCAGCCACTAACAAGCCTGATAATTTTTGTTATACCAGAGGAGGCGAAGTGAGGACGCGGGGGATGTTTGTGGGGATGAGCTGGTTTGGAATGGGGGGGTTGGGGTACAGGATGTGGTGCAGGAGAATGTGGAACTGAATAGCCCGAGCTCGTGCCAGTGGCCTGTAATGTCCCCCCCTGTAGATGGGGCAAGGGAATATACCATCACAGGAGGCAGGAGAGAGTGCATCTATCTGTCAGGTTCCCTGCTCAGCTGATTGTCAGTATGCTGTTGTGCATAGTAACATGATGCTATTTTTTGCCTTTGCAGGGATGGCTGATAAGTTGGATTCCTGCTTGGATACTGTCGAGTAAATATGCCCTACGCAAAGCAGTGTCCATCATGAGGCTACATAAACACAAATTATGATTTTGGATAAATTTGTCAACTTACCACGAATAAATATTCATGAGGCGTTCTGTGTATGCTTATAAGTCTAGCTTATTGAATCACATACTGCACAATATATAAACTTCAACACATAACACCGTTACATTTGATGTGTATTGTGCATACGAAATACAAGCTGGATATGTTTAATAGTCTTTGCCCAGGAAAACTTCACTGTGTCTAGAATATATGATGGGCATACTTTATTCCGTTGGTTGTTTTGACTCTTATTTTTCATGGCAGGAAACTGCAGTGGCCACATTGACCTCACACAGCACAATTCACCGACACTCGGCACACACACGTGTTAGGTCTCTGTGGTGTGTACATACATACAGCGTACCCTGCAGTGGCAGATAACCCATTACGTACTCGCTGTGAAATAATAACACTCTTTCATTAAAGATGCAATTAATTGATTTTCAACCGTTTAAGTATGGAGAACCCCCCCCCCCCTCACCGGTTCCCCGTGCACCCCCCTCTCCCCAAAGTCCACTCATGGCAACTATACACAGCTATTGGCACGCATGAGTTGCTGGAACACCTTTGCTCAAACAGTGGTAACATTCTCCTCAGGCGTGTTTCCCTTCCTTTGGCCGCCACTCGGTCATTAGTCTCGCCCGCTGGCCATCATCAACACCATCATCCCTTCCAGCCATCACGTGCCCTGCCCAAGCCTCATCTTTCACTGTGGAACATCCCTCAATGTCCACTCTCCTAGCTGTAAAGAAAATACCATTCTTAAAATGTAGCTGTGCACTTTTGGAACGGGGCACCTCTGTGCCAGTTATTGCCAGGAGACAGTTTTGGTCTAATTCCAAATGCCATTAGAGAGTGGCAGATGCTGCGTTATAGCGACACTGGCTGCACACACAAACTACCCGTGATAAACTCCACGTGCGACTCGTTCATAATTTTTCCTGCACGGTATCCAAGTCGCAGTTTGCACATTTATTGACTTTGCAACCTGTGGGTGGTGGTTCCAGGGTGCTGTGAAGAGGGACATCTCGTCAAAAAGCCAGGTGACAGCAGATTGCTCGCGGCTGCCTGCGCATCCCTTAAGTAATAATTAGGGGGGGGGGGGGTGGTGGTGACGCGGCCTAGTGGAAGCACATTCGTCGCTTGTTGCTGAGGTTCACGGTTTGAATCCGGCAGGCCGCCCTGGTTAATGCTACAGCGTGTTAACCCCATGACACTACGCACCATCTTTACAGTGGACGTTAAAGATCCCGTGACGTCATTCGCAATGAGTAGGTCATTGTGTGGCTCTGCGTCATTGTCCACATTTGCTAAATTCGAAACGTTACCAGCAAACTACTCCGCAGGGATTACACAGAGCAGCACTCATCGCCTCTTACTGACAGAATGCCCACTTGCAGGCCGTTCAGTCATCTTGTGCCACAAATAGACAGCTGCCACTGACGGGGGGGCAGGGGGCTTTGAATGTTTGAGGCAGAGATACATGAATAGAAAAAACACATTTACAATTTAAAATAGCGTAATGGAATCATGTTTTCTGCTTTGGTGATTTTCAATTATATTTCTTATGAATAAAGATGTATTTAGTCAATGGGGGTCCTCTGATCATTGTTTTACATTGAGCTGTCTCGACATTCCTAATAGCGGGCCACTTGTCATGCCATTTCGCATCGAGGTCAAGGGGTCTGCATGGCTACATTAACATGCAGGGTTTTCGCAGCCAATACTGTGCTCTGATTCATATTAGATTTGTTTGGGTTGCAAGCCTCGTAATGATCCTGGTGTTTATCTTTACTTCCTGGATCTTGTCCTGAAGATGACTGGCGCAGTCGCAAAGTGAAAGTGCCCAATTATGTTGTGAGAATTGTTCAACTGAAACATTACACACTTGTGCACGCGACTTTTTTATTTGTTTGGCCGTGTCGGGTGGTGGAGGGTCCCGCGACAAACCTGTCGGGATCATTCGGTGGCCTGACCCACATCTCAATCGTGAAGCACGGCTGATACCCGTGCCACTGTTTTCCCCGTTGACAGTGAACGCGACTCAGGAGGGATAATGACCGACAGTAGCCATCTCCCGCCATGCGAGACGTGGCACTGCTGCAGGAGGAACTGCAGACATTGTTTTTGTGGTAGTTTTGGAGGTGGAGTGGTGATGGGTGAGGGGAATGGGGGTTGGTGCAATGGATTGTGCGAGGAGCTCACGACTGGACATATCTTTGAAAGAGTGTACAGCAGGGGTCGGCAACCTTTCAAAGAAGTCACTTTTTTTGTCCATGACCAAAATAGTTCGAGAGCCGCATCACACGCGGAGCTACTTGTTCAAATACACATAGTAGGTATGTAGAGACGTCAATAGCGTCTCTGCGGCGTAAATGCCCGATACTGCATGACTTCTGTGGGGAGGCGCACTTACCTTACATTTCACTTACCTGTCGATGGGGGCCCGAGGGGCCCTGTCACGCTGACTCGGGTTCCGTCGGGAGAGTCAGAGGAAGGGGTGTGGCAAGAGGCGGAGCGGGGCCACGCTCGAGGAGGGGTCAAGGAAGAGGCGGAGCCATCGGACAGTCGAGTGCGAGAACTGGCGGTGTGTGGTCACATCGGGGGAAGTGGGAGACCGTCGGTAGTAGGGACTCAGTGGAGTCGGGATCCCCTCTCCCTTGTTGGGGTCTAGAATAACCAGAGTATGTTGTAATTTGTAACTCCGTTTAATGGTAATAAATTATAGTGCCTCCAACCTCGGTGTGTGCCTCGTCAGACATGCACTACATCTGGTGCCAGAAGTAAAAAAATCGTACTGCTAGGAGTTACATAGTTTCAAATGTATACAAGACGAAGACAGCCTGCAAAAACGTCTTTGGAGGATTAAGATGAAGAGGGGTCATCCCCCAGACAGCCCCGGGAGAGGCGGGTCCGGCAATGGACCGTGAGGAGTTTGTCCCTGCGGAGCAGTGCCTCAATCGGGACCTCACCATTCCGCCGGCGGCGGAGAGAGACAAGCTAGCTCGTGGCCAGCGTTTGGCCGATCTGCTGTCCGCCACGGCAGTGTTGGTGGCGGAGATGGGCATTGCCGAGCCGGCCGACAGTGTTGGGGTGCCGGGGCCACAAAGTGAGGACCCAGCCGCCGCTGCGTCCCAACTGCGGGAAGGGATTCCCGCCATTTCGGGCGTCCCGCCAAAAACCCACGTGGAGGGTCCCGAGCTGAAGCGGTGCCTTCCTTTCGTCAAATAATTCGTCGTGGCGGGTGGAGATGGGGTTGCTTTTAGCCGCCGCTTCATGGCTACGTCCGAACTTGTGGGATGGTGAGGCGCTGCGGGCACTCCCTACAGTATGAGATGATACCGTCCTGGGTGCCTTTTACTCCATCCCAGCCAAGGATCGTCGGGCGTAAGCTCAAGCTCTTCAGCAGATGGTGGGGATTTTTGATCCGCCGTCTAACATGCATCATAAGTTTGTGGCGTGGTGATGTGAGGATTCCGAGACGCCTCTCGTTTTTCGCAGCACACTTATTTGGCTTGTCCAGGCGGCATACCCTAGGATGGACAAGGAGGGTCTGGATGCCTTAGTTTTGGACCGCATGCTGGGGTTGGCCCAGGAGCTCGACATCGTGCTTCCGGCCACCAACGATGACGACTTGACATCGCTGCGGGTCGCCAGGTGTATTCAGGCCCACCTCAACAGAAAGCGCCGGGCGAAGGTAGTGGTGTGCGCGGGTCCTGCTGAGGAAGAATCGGCCGATGAGGGGGAGTCCTCTCAAGCATTTGCGTCGCTCAACGAGGGTGGATGATCGTGATCGACAGATGGGGGCCTCCTACAGGCCCGCGTCATTGTGCTTCAAGTGCGGCCTTCCGGGCCACATCTCCAAAGGATGCCGGACCGATCATCAGAGTATATCCAGGATGCCGTCATCTTCGGGGCGTCCCTCCTCCGGGCCACAGGGCCCACAGGCGAGTCGTGCTGCACCTCGCACCCGGCCCTTGCATTCACATAATACATTCATTTCAGGCATCGGTCTCCATTCGCGGGAGGGAGGGCCGTCAGCTCGGGCAGCAGGGCACGTAGGTCGGGAGTTGGCGGCGGATGGGTGGCCATTACGACCTGCTCAGTGGTCGGAGTTGGGCCAACGTATTGTAGTGGCGGCCACGGCATCATTAGCCGTCATTGGCTCGCTGCAAGGGATGGAGGTGCAGATGCTTATTGATACGGGAGCATCCGCTACCATCCTATCTGAAACAATTTTTGAATGCTTGCCCGCTAAGTCGGTTACCCTCCGTCTAGTTGATGTCCCGTGTTTTGCGGTGAATGGCGGTTCCTTGGGCATTGTGGGCCAAGTGTTTGCTACCGTTGCCATTGGCGACATTCAATTAACCAGCCTAGTGTTGGCTTCAAAATCGTTAGCCGTCCCTGCTTGCTCAGAACGGATTTCCTCGGCAAAATGCCCCTAAAAATCCTCGTTGACCAGGGGTGCCTGGAATTTCCGTCCGGCCGTAGGATGGCCTTTTTACCCTCCCCCACTCGACTGGGTAGAGTAAATGCGGTGATTCCTGCGCTCGTGCGGGATACGGTTCGAATTCCCCCTCGGGCACAAATGCTCGTGCCCTTGCGTCTCAAGCGGGAACTCGATAGGCCGCCAAGGGAGGTATTCTGTTGTCTCCATCCAATAAAGTGCGCCGGGGACTTACGTTGGTAGGAGCCCAAATTATTGTCAGTAATGACCAGCAGCCGTTCATTCACATTCTTAATGCTGGTCTGGAGCCCACTGTTAAACAGGCGGGTACAGTACTGGCTCACGCATTGACCGCAGAGAGCGATGTCGGAAGGGCGGAGCCTCCACGGGTTATCGCGGCTGCGGAGCAGGGGGGTAATAATAACGTGGCATGGGTAGACGCACTCTTTGCTGAAAGCCCTGACTTGTCAGAGGTGCAGAGGTCTGCCTTACGTGCGCTCCTGGAATTTTCAGATGTGTTTAGCAAAGACAAATACGACATTGGCCGTACGTTGTTGGTCCACCATCACATCGACACGGGTAATGCGGCCCCCATTCGCCAGAACCCCTATAGGTTAAGCCCAACGGAGAAGGAGCACCTCTTTGCAACACGGTCGAGGAAATGCTAGCTGCAGATATTATCGCCCCTTCTACTAGTCCGTGGGGGACTCCTATTATCCTTGAGGTTCTGCGTGGATTTTAGGAAGTTGAACAAGGTCTCTGTTGCCGATGCGTACCCGTTGCCGTGGAGGGATAATTCCCTGCTTGCCTTGTCAGGGGTCCGATTATTTTCTACCCTTGACTTACTTTCTGGCTTTTGGCAGTTGCCCTTAGAAGATAGTTCCAAGCCAAAAACGACATTTCGTACCCCCCAGGGCTTGTTTGAGTTCAACCGTCTTCTCATGGGGCTATATTCCAGTCCGGCCATGTTCCAACGGCTGATGGAATTGGTTTTGGCAGGGCTCCAGTGGGATTCATGCCTCATCTACCTCGATGACGTTGTCTTTGCACGGACGTTCGAGGAGCACCTGCAGTGGTTGCGAGCAGTTTTCCTTAAAATGCGGGCGGCCGACTTAAAGTTCAAGCCGCAGAAATGTCATTTCCTCCAAAAGTCGGTGCGATATCTGGGCCACGTGGTCAGCGAATTCAGAATAGCGACAGACCCCAACAAAATGGCGTGTGTGCATATGTGGCCGACCCCCAAGACGGTGGGTGAGGTACACAGTTTTGTGGGGTTCACCTATTACCGCCGATTTGTGCCCGGCTTTGCCACTATAGCTAAACCGTTCCACGTCCTCACTGCCAAGGGCCAAAAAAATTGTTGGGGCATGGAAGAGGAGGCGGCATTTGTCGCGCTACGGGAGGGACTGGTCAAAGCACCCCCTTTTCACTATCCCGATTTCTCCCAACCTTTTCTCCTCGATACGGACGCCAGCAACACCGGGATTGGCGCTGTGCTGTCCCAGGTCGTTGACAGTCGAAAGGGTTGTGGCATATGGGAGTCGTGTGTTTATCCCCTGCGGAACGATATTGTGTGATGCGCCGGGAATTGCTGGCCATCGTACATTTTGTTCAGGTATATCGGCCGTACCTCTATGGGAAGGTGTTTCAGGTGCGGTCAGATCACGCGGCCCTTCAGTATGCGCTACGGGTTGAACAACCATCCGGGCAGCTCTCGAGGTGGTTGGAGGTCCTGCAGGACCATACCTTTACGGTGTTGTACAGGAAAGGTGTTTGCCATAATAACGTGGATGCTCTTTCGAGTTTACCTTCTCGCGCCTCATGTGCATGCCTCATGGATGCCGGACGCTGTAAGATTCTTACTGAAGATTTGGTTCGGGCTATGATGGCGTCTGCAGACGGTCCAGATGCGTGATAGAATGCTTAACCTCACGCATGACGAGTGGGGGAAACTCCAGATGGAGGACGCCTACCTACTCAGACTGCGAAGCCGCGTCGGTAAGGCAGAGGGTCGGGGTGCCGGACGAGGAGTTTCGCTGGTTATTCTTGACGGGGGCGTGCTCATGAAATGGGACGCTGACCTCAAGCGTTATGCACTAGTGGTGCCACTTGTTTTACGGGGGAAGGTTATACGGCGGCAGCATGAGCGGTTAATGCACCTCGGGGTCCGTAAGACATTGGCTACACTAAAGTTTCTTTTTTTTTTGACCGGGTATGGCCGATTGATGTACATAACGTTTTGCAGGGTTGCACCGAATGCGCTCACCGGAAATCTCCCTCAAGGGCGGATCGCCCACCCCTGAAGTCCATTTCTGTTTCATGGGTAAACGAACTCGTCACGCTCTATCCTCGACCCGTTTCCCACCACTCCGCGGGTGAACAGCTATTTATTGGTTGGTGTAGAATATTTGACATGTTGGCCAATCGCCTGGCCGCTACAGAACCAATCAGCGCAATTCATCACGGATGCGTTCCTTCAGGGTTATGTGCTACCCTGAATGTCTCTTAACGGACCAGGATAAAAATGTATCGTCCAAATTGCTGAAGGATGTTTTTGGCCAATTGGGTACCCAGAAAGTATGCATGTCTCCGTATCACCCCCAGACGGATGGTATGGTGGAAAGATTGCATAGGACCCTGACTTCGATGTTATGCCAATGTGTCAACGAATCCCAGTCCCACTGGGACTTGCACATTCCGAGTGTGCTCGCCGCATATAGTTCCGCTCCGGATGGAAGGGAGCGTGATCCACCAATTTGACACACAGCTCAGGCCGATGCAACGATGTGCAAAGATTGCTGACCCCATGCGGCTTACCTTGCAACGGTTGGTAGAAGCTCGAGAGGCAGCTCGGGGAAACTCTGCCTTAAGGCAGGCAGCCAATGAACGGCTTTTCAAGCTGCGCCAGTCCTCGACTATATGGGCACCAGGAGACAAAGCATGGCTCCACTGCCACCAGGTCCCAGTGGGCACCTCCCCCAAATTACACAAACCATGGCAGGGGCCTGTGGAAGTGGTAGAAGTCAGAAGACCTCAGTGCGTTCGGATTCAATGTGGTCGTCGTCGTTGGTTTGTGTACCCATCGCGGCTGAAACTTTTTTCTCACCTGATGTTGGTTTATCATCTCCACTCCCCGAGGGCCGGGTGTCAGGTCGGCCAAACGAGATGGGGCGCGCATCGGTTGATGTCCCACCTAAAGGCAGTTCTGTGATTCTGCCCACAGGGTCCACGAGTCTAGCACCCTCGACGTCGCAGGTGGTCCTGGGCCGAGGAGAACGGGGAAGTCCGGGGACACCATCGCCTGACCCGCTGCTCAGCACACTCTCACCTCGGGAGGTGCCGTGCGCATTGGGTCATCCTCCAGCTGTTCCCGAATCCTCCAGGGGGCCCATGCCCCCCTCGCTTGACGGCCCAGTGTCAAGGACTCGGGCAAAGACTGCTCGGTTTAAATGACCGTCCTCTAGAGTCTAGGTGCACCTGCACTCGGCATTCGTGGGAGCTGCCCGTGGCCAGATGGGTCAATGGCTGATCCGGGCTCATCGTGTGCTCGGGCGCTGTGTCACATGTGCGGAGGGGTGTTGTCCGGGGGATTGGTCTGCCTTGTAAATAGCTACAACCTTCTGGGGTCATCTGCTTTCCCGTCCGTTCATCTCTTTCTCCCTTGTTCTGTATATTGTGTAAATAGTTATTTCGCTTCGTTCGGGTTTATTTATTGTTATTGCGTTGATGTTGGAGGCCCACGTGTTGCATTGTATATGTATGTTGGTTAGCCGGAACGGTTGAGTTTCACAACGGGGGGGGGGGGGGGTGTAGAGACGTAAATAGCGTCTCTGCAGCATAAAAGCCCGATACTGCATGATTGATGTGGGGAGGTGCACTTACCTTAACTTTCACTTAACTGTCGATGGGGGCCCGAGGGGCCCTGTCACGCTGACTCGGGTTCCGTCGGGAGAGTCAGAGGAAGGGGCGTGGCAAGAGGCGGAGCGGGGCCACGTTCGAGGAGGGGTCAAGGAAAAGGCGGAGCCATCGGGCAGTCGAGTGGGAGAACTGGCGGTGTGGGTTTACGTCGGGGGAAGCGGGAGACCGACGGTAGTAGGGACTCAGTGGGGTAGGGACCCCCTCTCCCTTGTTGGGGTCTAGAATAACCAGAGTATGTTGTAATTTGTGACTCCGTTTAATGGTAATAAATTGTGGTGCCTCCAACCTCAGTGTGTGCCTCGTCAGACACGCACCACAGGTATATTCAGCAGATGACAAACTCTGACTTAAACAAAATAGGTGATGGAATAAAGTTATTCTTGAACAATATTTTGTACATTTTGTTGTCACCAAGACATTCCATAGTGACCGTTCCCTGCCATATTGAATAATTTATCATCACGTAAAATTTGTTTTCTTCCAAAAACGACTGCCCTAAGGGGGGGGGGGGGGGGCAGCCAAATGCGGCTCCGGAGCTGCAGGTTGCCGACCCCTGGTCGACTTTCTCTGGCAGAAGCTACGTTGGCTGGGTCATGTCGAGTCGAGAGCACTTGGTCGTGCATCTGCCAATCATTTCAGTGAACCCATGGCATATGGGCCTGTCCCGTGACCTGTCAGCAGCGAGTCTTCCACACTTGAGCTGTGGCCTTAAGGTGCACCTATCCTGGCACAAGCTGCATGGGGACGTTACCGCCAAGTAGGCAGCTGTTGGTGCCAGAGCAAGAAAATGTGGAGCTGGAGAGCAGCGGCCAGCGCGCTGTGCACCAAACCGGGGTGATCCGAGTTCGACTCTGGATCACGGCTAACACCAGAGACGATTATCGGAAACAGTTCTGGGCCACCCCTAGGTCGACTCAGCCTCAACCCACCAGTACCTGCGTTGTGTAAACATTGCCACGAGGGAGACTAAGGCGGCCAGGCGTGGTACTGTCCACCCTCCGCCTTGTGTGCTGTCGGCCTTTGTCGATGCTACTCGCTAAAAGCACTTTCCCCAGCAGTCTTGTCACAGGCTATACGGGGGATCTTTGCCTTTGGAGGGGCGTCGTGAAAGTGCGGCGTGTGGGCGGGATGGAGGATGCTGGAAGAGGGGCGTGGAGCTGGAGTCGGAGGGGAGTGCGGTGGTGGAGGAGGGGAAAGGGAGTGAAGGAGGCGGAGTGCGGTGGTGGAGGAGGAGGGGAGTGAAGGAGGCGGAGTGCGGTGGTGGAGGAGGAGGGGGAGGGGAGTGAAGGAGGCGGAGTGCGGGGCTGGAGAGTGGTGGTGGTGCTGGGGCGACGGGGGGGGGTGGTGGTTGTGGTGTAGGGGCGTGGTGGTGCTGGTGGTGGTGGTCTAGGGGCGGGGCCTGGTGGTGCTGGGGGCGTGGTGGTGGTCTAGGGGCGGGGCCTGGTGGTGCTGGGGGCGTGCTGGTGGTGGTGGTCTAGGGGCGTGGT
>CM025620.2:852139-875389 GCA_014621495.2 Entosphenus tridentatus | reverse complement strand
CCACACTGCAGGTCACAACAACTCACCCACTCACCACACTGCAGGTCTCAGCCACTCACCCACTCACCACACTGAAGATCACCTCATTTATCTAAATCTCTGAAATGTTCTACCATCATCGTCTCTTTCCCCAAGCGTTGTATACCAGTGCTCAATTTCATAAACGTGTTAACACTTGTCCAGTAGAACTTTGATAGTGCTGTTTGTTGCTAACTGCTTTAATGTTGATGCCTTTTAGCCTGTGCTCAACAACTGTGTTAAAATAAATGTCCTAACGACGGCCCTACATACTGTACTACGCCTACCCATAAACCCCGACTTGCTAGCCCAACTTGTAACCTCTAATTCTAACCACATAGCCGCACCCGTTTAGCCCAGAGATTTGATGGCAGCAGGAAGGAATGTGCGCAGCATTCCCGCTGGGGACGTGATGACACCACCTGCCAGCGAGGTCGTGCCTGCAGGGCCCGTGGCAACGCGCAGGTCCCAACACACCTGGGCTCTGAGCTCTACCTGGTTCCCCCAGTCGTGCCTGCCACTCGGCGCCTCTCCTGGAATTGCGTGCCGTTAATCATTCGAAAGTAATTTCGCACACACAATGAGATACTGAGGCATTGGTGCTCATCGCCTGTTGACAGCTGTGCAGAGCCGGCAGTGGATTTCCGCATTCCTATGACAGGGGCGTGTCTATCCATACTTGCCCACAAAGCGTGCCTATTTTCGTGACCCTGTAGGGATGATGGGCTGAGTCAACCCCTAAACCAGGATTTGAACCCACAACCTGGTGGGTCAGTAACTCCACCACTGGGCCAACAGGTCGGATTATATTATTAATTGCATGTTTATTGTGTGTACAGCTTGCCCACAATCTGTTTGCGTGTTTAATTCCAAGCCAAGAGCTGTGTAGAGTTGTGGAGGCTCTTGTTGGTGCCACTTTGGTTTTACATATTTCATCAAGATAATCAGTAACAATGTTAACACTTAGGGGACACATTTATCACTGTAATTTCATGATGCTGCGATAATATATGTTTAAAGTAGGAATGAGGGAAATCCATAAAAGCCAAGTCGAATTCAGCTTCCGTTCAGTTTTCAAATTCGATATTGAATCTGACCCAAGTATAAAGCACCAAAAGAAAACAAGTGTGTTGTCCTTTATCTATGTGCTAAGAATACTACCCTAGAATTGGCTCGAATGCAGCATGCCATTTGTGTTCACGGATAGAAATGTAACCCAGGATGCTGAAATCCTAGTGTTGCACGAACCACTCTCACACCAGGGTAACTTTTAATTGCTCGCACCGTAGAAACAATTTATAACTCAATTTATCATCTATCCACTGCTGGATAAAGGCCTCCCTAGGCTGTCTAAATCAAGGTATCTAGACAATCCCTTTGAGCAGCTGCACACGAACTGATCTTATCGTACTTCTGGCGTCTCCCCCCCCCCTTTAGCTGCTACTATCCTGGCCAAGGCCACTGAATTTTCGTAACAGTCAATGTGACGCATCTGATTTGCATTTACAGCAGAATGCTAATAATTTTGCAGTGATAAGGGGACACCATGGCATCGATCCCATAATCTGTGGCACATTGTGTTTAGAGTATTCGCCTGCTATACATTTCCACATGATAAGTTACTTAGTTGAGCTATCATTTGTGGCCCGGGCGATTCTGAAAAATAACTATAGAGCTCAGTGGGCCTTACCTTAAAATAGTACAGCAGACTCGATTACCCGCGCTACTGGTAGGGAGGATGGCCGCGGATAATTCAGAATCGCGGATAATCCAAAAATATACCCATTTTCCGTGCATCTCTGTGCCAAAAAACATTAATATAGGTTTAAATTATGTTTAGGTTAAGAAAATTTAGTTTGTTAATGAACAAAACTAACATTTGTAGGAAAAAATGTGTTGATCTTGTTTTATGACAAAAGTCCACAAGACTCGGCCCACAAAGTGGACAGCAGCAGACCCACAGCCAATCAACATCAATCAAACTCCGCCCACTGTTGTAAAGATATGCAACCACTCTACTGTAGGGGTGATCACGTGGATTTCGGATTAACTATAGCACATATTTGTTCTGTTTAAGCAAGTGATTTGTAATAAAGATTTCCAAGAATAACAATTTTTACTGTTTTTAGATTATTAATTTGCGCTCAAGGGAAAATCCGTGAGTTATTAATTTAGTAATAGTCCCCATCATCCACACACATTATATTTGCACGAACGCAATGCGTAGCAACAGTCATGCATTGCAGGAATTTGCACATAATTTGAGCGTGGATCTTTTGGAGCTCTGTCGTATTCACTAATCCTTTTTCTCTTATTCTTTGGTTCTTTCGGTAAAGTCACGTAGATAGAAAAAAATAAAATAAAAAATGAAATGAATAAAAAAACCCACGACATTTCGATCGCAACACAAGCGGTCGTCATCAGGAAAAGGGGGGTTAGCCTCTAAAGGCAAACCGTTTATAAAGGTTTAGAGATGGGCGTAGCCTAAGTGTGTCAGCAGCAAGGGCAGGGTAGCTAATGTTAATGTAGGAGAAAACAACTAACCGGCAGTGGGTCTCTACCAATCAAAGAGCCGCCAGGCAATAATTGCACCTTGCTCCACACTCTCACACTGCTGACGGTAGAGGTTGACAAGAAAACACAAATCAAGTCTTGACCCAAAGTGGTTGATGACATCTTTCCAATGATTGCTGAGTTTATAACCATCCTCTCGGTTGAAATTGTGTCTGTGTCTGTATATATGGATGGCTTCACGAACAAATCTTTGTTGAAAGACAGTAGGCTTGAAAAGTACCATCGTCTTCAAGAAATCAATTTCGTGTGAGCCAGCCGTATTAAATTAATGATCAGCCACTGCAGAACTATTGGTCCTCCTGTGTTTCAAATCTACCTTATTCTCACGAACACGGTCCGAGACATGTTGCTTAGTTTCCCCAATGTAACTGCTGCCACAGATACAGCTTAGTTTGTAGATGCCGGGATATTGCATGTCAGGAATCTTGTCCATCACAGATGGGATCAGAACACGAATTTTGTGTACTTATGTGTTATGTTTTCTCTTGTCAGTGTCTGTTGTTTGCGATCCAAAAGCAACTCGGCAGAGTACCAGTGGCTGATCACTCGGCAGAGTTGTTTTTGATATTTAAGTGCAGTTTTCAGAAAGCACTGCAACCTGCTCTCCACTTGGGGTGCATTCCCGAGCCCTCTCTTCGCACAGGGTTTTGATCCACAGCCCATATATATCCCATAGGGACGACACAATTTGGCCCGGCGGTGCTGCCACGTGGCACCCACGTGCGCGCCGCTCCGCCAGCAGGTACACGCCCGTGCAAAACGTGGCCTCTGATTGAGTGTACAGATGCAGAGGTCGGCAAATCCTAAGCAAATGCCGAATCTGAATTTAAATCTGGATGCCAATTCGTCACATTCCTCGCTTAAAATGTGGTTTAACGTCACGTTCCTATGGTCGATATATAACCATACCTATACTGAAGCGTAATATAAACCCACAAACCTGACACTTTTCTTGAATGTTCCCTCTATTCCTCTCTATATAATGCCAAAGTACTGTTGAGGTTTCTGCTGTTAATATATTGCTTAGTTTGTCCATTGTAGTACACTGATGCGGTAGAAAAAATCTAAGGGCATGAGTGCTGTCTCAAGTCTCATTAGTATCTGTTTAACCAGAATTTGTAAAAAAATAATGTTTTACACTGTCTTGACCCAAATATTTTAGCAATGTCTGCATAACTCACTCAAGGCATCCAGCCCCAAATCTGAGGGCATTCTTTGTTCTTTAAAAGCAATCCTTGATTTACAGACGCAACATAAGAGTGTGGACAGAGGGGTCAACCAAACCTAGTGCTTACGTGACAGATTACACGTGCACTCGAATATGGAAACAAAAAAAGTTGGCCTAATGAGATGAAGCACGCCAGGCTTTTCCCCCCCCCCCCCCGTAGGTCGTGGCATGCATTACCGTTAACGTAGATGCAGTCAGGGTGGCCCACACGCATGGCCGCACGGTTTTGAGTTCCTGACACGGCAACGGCCTCTGACGGAGGCTGCGGAGTAAAGAGCTTCACGGAGCTCGTTTTTACCAGGGCCTTAAACGGCACAACGCGCGGCCGACTTACGATGGAGCATGCACAGCTCACCAGCCCCGGCCACGTGGCTCGTATGTGTGTCCAGTAGTGTATGTTGAACTTCTTGTCGCACCGTACGTAGCCGACCCCGCTAATCGGATAGTGATAGAACACAAGCGCTCGTCAGGCACACACCTGCTGAGTGCTCTGTGATCGGATGAGATCGGGGGTTTTCCGTGTGATTTGATCTTTGGGAGCCAAAAGGGGCAGCCCTGCATTTGCCTGTTAGTGCTGGTGGAAGACTTCACTAGAGAAGTTAGTGGTTAGTTTAACACGTAGGCTTTCGCGACCAATATCATCCATAATGGAGTTTTTTTGGGTTAGATCGCGTAAATATATAAATGTGTCGTTAAAACCCGCCACCACCTGACACAGCCAACTACTAAGGGTTGTTACGTAAACAGAACATGTAAATTCGTCACTAGTACAGCACACCGGTGTGTTGGAGAGCCAAGCCACAAGTACAACAAGTACATGGACTTAAATTCGATTTAAAGCTTTCGTGACTGCAGGGATTCATCTTCTTGGTTCTTTCAGTAAAGTCACGTAGAAGGGAAATAATAAAATAATAAAAATTAAACATAATAAAATCATTCTCACGACGTTTCGGCCACAACGCAAGCAGCCGTGCTCAGGTGAAGAACAGGTCTGTCGGAAAGACAGCGTCTGAATGAACACCACCACGCTTGGCAGCGTATATTTACAGCGTACATGGACTTATATTATAAATCATAGATTTTAAAAGTATAGATTGTAAATGTTGTGGCTTGGCTCACCAACACACCGGTGTGCTGTACTAGTGACGAATTGACATGTTCTATCCTCTTTGGTTCTTTCGGTGAAGTCGCGTAGGTTCTGTTTGTGACAACCGTTACTAGTTAGCTGTGTCGGGTGGTGGCGGGTTTTAACAACACATTTATATATATTTACGCGATCTAACCCCAAAAAAACCTCTATTATGGAAGTTATTGGTTTCTTTCAGAGATTGGCAAACCACAGCTCTGGAGCTGCAATGCGGCTCTTTAAGGACTATATCTATTAAGGACCACCCTCTCGTATTCACATTACATTGCGGCTCTTGAAATAGTTTTTTTACGGAATAAAAAAAAGTCTCTTGTTATTTTGGTTGCTGACTGCTGGTCGATTCCATGCTGACCAGATGCGACCTGCCAATCAGCTAACTGTGGTGTACCCATTTATACTGCTGGGGGACATAGCATCTGGCAATTATTGATTCATATATTTAAATGACTTTAAAAAAACAAGATGAGAACATATTTAAAGTAGCGCAATTGGTTTTTCAAACTGTCAATGGACCTCATTGATTTTTCCTTTGTTTGTGTTTTTTTTCCCCACCAGATAATCTCGTGGTTGTAACTGTGGCCACAAAAGCTACTGATGGATTTAACAGATTTATGCTAAATGCAAACTACTTCAACTACACCGTCAAGGTATGCGTGTCGCTTGCTCTGACGAGAGCGCACAAGGCAATTTTGTAAAAAAGCAAGGGAAATATTTTGTATGATGGGTGATGCGAGGGAGTATGAGCCTTCCCAACTGGTCCAGTAACCGCATGAAAAAAACCCAGAAAATATCCGGGGACCGGTTTGTCCCGCGCATAGCAATGTCTAGAATACCAAACAACACTGACAAACTTAAGGGAGTTGCCGTGGGGTAACGGTTAGTAAAATGGGCTTGCAACCCACCAAGCAAGAGACAGAACTGAGTTAAAGAGAGACGGAGAAAACACGAGCGAAAGGCCTACACGGAGCCACACGCAGCTACAGAATACGTGTCCACCCGCTGCGCATGCACTCACTGAAAGCCACGTGCTGGAGGTTGTACATTCTTGACAAAGTTTGGAACGTTGAGTACAATCCGGATCATTTTGTACTTTGTGTGGTGACGGATGTATGTATATATATGCGGAGCGGTTAGCGCGCTACACTACAAACCCGGCAACCTGAGTTCGATTCCCACGCACGGCCAACACCAGTGACAATTATTTTAACCAGTCCTGGGTCTCCCATAGGTCAACTCTGCCTCAAATTAGTACCTGGTGCGGTGTGTAAGCATTGCTACTGGGGAGACAAAGGTGGTCGGGCGTGGTGTTGGCCACCACTCCCCCTCATGTGCTGTGCCAGCCTTCATAGGTGCATGCTAACAGCACTTGCCCCAACAGTATGGTAAGACTATACAGGGGATCTTTGTCTTTATTTTTTGACATATATATACATATCCATACATACAAACGTCGTTACACAGTCCAAAATCATCCAGATTTTACTCGACGTCAAAAAACGCGTAATGCACGGGCTTAAACATTTTAAAGTTCAAACATTTAAACTCAAAATGATCAACGCCAAGAACAGGGCGGTGGGAGGGCGATCCTCCTTGGACGCGAACGGAAGCCTCGGTTGCGGAGAATGTTCCGTTCCGTTTCCCCGTCGGACGCCGCCGGAGTGCGGGCTTGGGCTTGGCTTGGCTGTGCGTGTGGGGGGAGGGCAGGTGCTGGGGCTGGGCGAGGATTGGACCGGTGGGGACGTGGCGCGCTCCGTGGGGGGCGGGCAGAAGGTGCGGCTGCTGCGTCGCTACATGGAGAGCCTGGAGGAGCGGCTCGACTCGCTGCTGCTTATGTTCGTGGACAGGTAATGGGCTTTTTAGCGCTTGGCATCGCTGGCCACAGCAGCCACCATCAACATCATTGCGTCGCTGATGGTTTCTCACCATCACCTACTTTGCGATGCTTACGCCAGATGCAGTTTTGAAAAAAAAATGTTTGCCTGAGCTCGTTCGTGCTTTATCGTGGCATGTGTGTATACGCCCAGGTATTCTTGTGTGCGTTTTTACAGGCAACAAAATAGATAAAAAGACAATACGCCTCCTCATATCAATTCCTTTACGTAAAAAAATTAAATATTTTTGGTTTACACGGCCCGTCAGTCACACGGCGAGTGACGTTTATCAGCAGGATTAGTTTCATGCAAGCAAATCTCTCGACCAATTTTTACATTCACTGTCTCGGCAGCATAATCCGGATAGCCAAAAAGTAAATTTCACGATCACGGATGCGTGCAGGGTTTCTGATGTGTCGGCTTTTCATGATATCCGAGTGCCGTGATGATGCACCATCCTGTCAGACCACAAAGCGTTGGGGGAGGGTTGTTGCCGGTTTTCATCGAGAGCCAGGGCGACTGAGCCCTTCATGGCATGTGTGTATACGCCCAGGTATTCTTGTGTGCGTTTTTACAGGCAACAAAATAGATAAAAAGACAATACGCCTCCTTATATCAATTCCTTTACGTAAAAAAATTAAATATTTTTGGTTTACACGGCCCGTCAGTCACACGGCGAGTGACGTTTATCAGCAGGATTAGTTTCATGCAAGCAAATCTCTCGACCAATTTTTACATTCACTGTCTCGGCAGCATAATCCGGATAGCCAAAAAGTAAATTTCACGATCACGGATGCGTGCAGGGTTTCTGATGTGTCGGCTTCTCATGATATCCGAGTGCCGTGATGATGCACCATCCTGTCGGACCACAAAGCGTTGGGGGAGGGTTGTTGCCGGTTTTCATCGAGAGCCAGGGCGACTGAGCCCTTCATCTGAGCAGAGCTGAAGTCATCTTCTCATCCGAAGCATTTGCCAATTTTTTAAGGCAGACTGGGAGGAATCAAAGCGATGAGTTATAAAGAGGTGGACGGCTGCAATGGTGCAGGTGCTTTTCAAACCTGGGGAGTAAACAATCGGAAGCAATGCAGTCTACCTATATGCCTGAAGAGAAATGTCTTGAGACTATGTATAAATACAAATGTAATTGGTATTGGCCAAACATCCCAATGAAGAAAAATTACCTGCACATTATTAACTTTAGATTGCACACAAAGAAAAAGACCCCCGTATAGTCTTAAGAGATTGTTGGGGCAAGTGCTGTTAGCGAGTACCTATGAAGACTGGAACGGTACACGAGTGGGTTGGTGGCCAACACCACGCCCGACCGTCTTTGTCTCCCCAGTAGCGATGCTTACACACTGCACCAGGTGCTTATTTGAGGCTGAGTCGACTTAGGGGAGGCCCAGGACCGATTAAAATATTTGTCACCGGTGTTGGCCGTGAGTGGGAATCGAACTCGGGTCACCGGGGTTCATAGTGCAGCGTGCTAACCGCTACGCCACTGCTCACCCACGTAGCAGCAGCAGCATCCACCCCTACTGCATAACACTTGGCTGGACCTTCCTGAAAACGAATCTTGATACTCGGTGAGGGTTTTTCGGTAAGGTGAGAGACTCGGTGAGGCTTTTCTGTTGGAAACAATTGTAATTTAATCACGAATAAAAATAAACCATTACTCTATGAGGTAGGGTCAGGAATTAGAACTTTAACAATAAAAATAGAACCAATTTGAAATAAATATAAATGTGGTTGAGGGTTGCCACTGCATTCCAGTATCTCGTGTGTACACAGATTGCTGCATCCTACAGTCGTGTTGGCTCCCAGGAGATCTGTGTGATGCACCTTGTGTGTTTCTGCCTTGCCCCCAGCTACGACGTCATTTTTGCAAGTGGGCCGGAGGAGCTACTCAGGAAGTTCTATCTGTCGGGGAGCCGCGTGGTGTTCGGGGCCGAGGCCTTCCTGTGGCCCGATGAGAGCCTTGCTTCGGCCTACCCGGCAGTGAGGGACGGCAAGCCCTACCTCAACTCCGGAGGTATCCGAGCCAGCCGCATCACTCACCATCACTCACCCAAAAACACACAGCATCTCACCTTCACACACCCTACATACACAATCTCACTATCGTTCACCCTCATACACCATCACTCGCCCTCAAACACCACCAATCAAGCTCACATACTAAATGCTTACTTTCCTTTATGTCTAAAAGTGTTCTATGGCTTGAATGCGAGCGATGACAGCGAGTGTCTGGTTATACTCATACATTGAATAATAATAAAAATTAAGTTTATAGTCCTATAGGAAGAGTGGCACCACAGTGGTTCGAATGCCTTGCCAACACTTTGGATATCAAGCTCCGTGCTCTGTATATTCAAAGCAGCGGTGCTGCTCACCGCAGATTCTCTTGTGACCTGGCTGGGGTCACTCGATGTCTCTAGACGTCTTGATGATGCCACAGTTCACAGACAGCAGCTGACAGCAGATGTTCTCTCGCCCACGAAGGGTTTATTGGCTTTGCTAAGGAGATCCACACGATGGTTAACGAGTGGAAAGGAGGTGACGACGAGGACGACCAGCTCTTCTATACCAATTTATTCCTCAAAAAAAGGGTAAGCTTAACACCTTCCAAATGCCAACATTTTATGATGAATGTTAAAATGACTTGCTTATGAAGATGCGGGTGCTTACATGGGCCGGGTTTGTCTGCAGCAAATAGTTGAGTAAAGTTGCGTGCTGCCCTTGTCTAGTTTCTGAAAAGTGTGGCCGAGCGACGCGTGGCATCTAGTCATTGGAATGGAGCGATTAGGCAGTGCGCAGACGTCACGAGTACGCTCATGTCGCCAGTGGACCCCAGTGAACCACTGTCTGGGGGAAACGCATTCAGTAACGCACGGGTGCTTCAGTCCATTCTGATAATTAATGTGTTGACTGTTGCATCTCGTCTCCAAATTTTTTCATCTTTGAGCGTCAGGTGTGGTGTAGCGATAACACTTGTACTCTCACAGCAATGAGGGCCTGCGGGTTGATTCCCGACTGGGACCCTTTTCTGCGTGGGGTTTTTGTGTTCTCCCTGTTATTCTACATGGGGTTTTTCTTGTCTGGGTTCTCCAGGTTTCATCCCACAATTTCAAATGCATACGGTAGTCTCTTGGTTTACGATACCATCGATTGAGGATATTTAAATTAACGATCCGCCTCCCATAGGGTCCCATTGTTTCTATTAACGCTACATTTTCAATGAACGATATGTTTACGATATCACGCAGCCACCAATTTCGGCCGATCGGAGTACTCCGAAGTGGACTCGGCAAATCTCAACCAATCAGTGATGCCCTTCTATGAGCGTTTTGAGAGCAACTGGCTGCTAGCTTTTCAATGTTTGATGTTCGTTGCTTATGGAATCAGTTCTCTGTTTCCAGTGTTTTCTTTTACTTAAGTTAAATAAGATCAATAACAGTGGCCCCCAAAATAAATGTGAAGAAAGACAAGAAAGTGAGGAAAACAATTATTGTGAAAATTAAACAGAAAATGAAGGTAATATTTATTTTATTTTATGTTTTATGCGCCTTTTTAGTCGACAATCTTTTCATTATTTATCCATGTTTCTATTCATATTAATGCTTGAATATGTTCTTATAACGTCTATTTATTAACATTGCCTGTTTAAATATGAGAAACTATGTTTTATGGTGAAAATGGTCAACTTCCGTCATCTTGGAACAAATTAAGCCTTTCACGCATATTTCCTATATTCGATTAATGAGCATTACAATCAACGTTGGTTTTTGTTCATCCAATTAATATCGTTAACTCAGGGACCACCGTACAGTGTAACTCGTATTGGCCACACATCTCAGCACTGAAAAGTTCAATGCAAAATCATTTAATTGAGTTCACGCAGCAGCAGCAGCAGCTAGAACAAACTTCCCCCTCCACATTAAGCAGTCACCTTTGCTCACTAGTTTCCGCTCTTCACTAAAAACTCACTTATTGTTCCCTAGCTCACCCCACGACGACCCCTTAATCTCCCCCTCATAACCACCACCACAGTTACTGTTCCCTCTTCATATTCTCATTATATGGCTATCACTCATTCCCCATTCACTCATTCCATTCATTCATCATTTACGGTCATCAATTTCACTAAATTAACGCGTAACATATTTGCCCCCATTGCATTCTCTCATCTATTTCATTCACATTTCCACCATCACCTTCATATGTTGCACCGTTATCAATTCTTCGTAAAGCGCCTTGCTTAAGGTGCTATATACATTCCTTTAAGATAAGATAAGTACATCGCTGCCCAACTGCAAACACTTTGCAGGACCCTCCTGAAAAGAAGGTCTTGACATAGTGCAACAATAATAAACACCTATTATTATTTTTCATACTTTGATACTGCCAAAAAAGGTATACCATGATATAGCTGCTCACTCCGAGCTAGAAATGCTCTCAAGTGCATTGTCTTTCTACTGTTCGCCTTTTGGTCTGACACTGGTGAGACTAGGCCATAAAGAAGGCTGCCTCTGGTGTAGGCCAATCAGTTTCAAGGACAATGCATCTATTATAAGGGCATGTTTGTTTGCATGTTCCCCACAACTATTATGTGGGGAACGTGCAAGCAAACATGTCGCTCACCAATCTTATATTAACATGCTAATGTTTACTTGGCAGCCCTTTAATAGGTGGAAACCCACCGCCATCGCGGTCGCTGCCCATCACTTACATTAACATCAGCTGCCCCACCCATGCTGCTGACATTTGGGCTACGCCCATTTTTAAACCTTTATTAACAGTTTCCCTTTAGAAGCTAACCCCCTTTTTCTCATGACGACCGCTTGTGTTGCAATCAAAACGTCGTAGTTTTTTGTAAAAAAAAATGTAACCTATCTACTTGACTTTACCAAAAGACCCAAAGAATATTATGTGTGGTTAATGCAGTACTTGATTCCCTGCAAAAAGTCTCTATTTGGTGTTTGAACATCTTAACATTATCTTATTGCCAGAAAGTGTGAAAACCCTGTTCTAATTTTTTTATAAAGTGGAAGTGTTTTTTCTATACTCAAGTGGCACCCACACCAGAGCAGCGGGAGCCCCGGGTAAATTCTTGCTGTACAGAAAGCAGACAATCCTCAGCATACCGTTCTTGTGAATGCGTCCTCTTAAGCAAAGGTAATTTTATCGTACTCATGTGTGTGTTTTTTTTCTTTTGATTTTTCAGGGCCAGATCAACATCACGCTTGACCATCGGTGTCGGATTTTCCAAAATTTGAATGGCGCCCTCGGTAAGGGATGGTAATAGGAGCGGCCGGATTGTTAAACAGTGCTTGAAATAAAATGTGTGAACACTGTTTCACACATTTGCTTGATGATCCAGCACTCACCGATTTACTACTTTAAACCCCTGTGCAGGGGGGATTAACTGTTCTCGAACGGACAACTCGCCAATAACCTGGCTCATTGTGGAGGTCAGAAAATGTGTGCTTGCTTGCCTGAGACTGACGCTGCTGTTAAAGGAACAAAGAGCCCTTTGAATACCAGTGCTTCGTGAGGAACAGCTGTTCCTGTTATTCCAGAGACTGGTAAAGGCATGCCCATAGTTGAGTCGCATTCATGGGTGCTGTGTGTTGACTTGGCGTGTGTCGTATACACTATTGTAGAGTTGCTGTTTTATACGTGCACTTGCGAGTTATCACATTCCCGTGTCCATTCCGCTTTGTGGATAACACATCGCTCTCATTCTATTGACTCCGTTGCCCTACTTTGCTTTTACGTTATTCCTTCTGTAATTTTGGTGAACAAGGTCACTCTTGCACACGAGTCTCATCCCGGTCTCTTGAGTTTGCACCTCGTTACACAAAATCTAATTTAAACTTGAACTCCCTGTACAGACAAGAACAACAACGTAAATTTACGTGGTGCTAACCAAATGTCTCGAAGCGTCGTAAGTCGGCTACGTATGATAATTGCAAAACGTTGCCTTGCATTCCACAGCAGCGACAGCGTTCTTAATTAGTATAGGGTTACGTTCAGAGGCTGTTTCACTGATCACCGTGTTACAACAAAGTTTCAGAATTGTTGGTTGGACAGGAAGTAATTTTATGAATGGCTTATAAAGAGGTGATATTGAACATTTGCCCTGCTGGGAAAGGGTTTTAATTTATAATTTTATGAATTACAATTGGGAACAACTTAGTTCATGTGCTTATTAGTAATGTTTGAACGTTTTAATTTATATAGAGTGGCAGCAGCATAATACACGCAAATTCCTTCTCAAAACTCCGTAGAATTTGTAACGGGACAGTTTTCGCACGGAGGCGTGGGAAACCACACAAGCGGAGGAAGGCAGCCAGAACCGGCACCAGCCACCCAACAATTGCCCAAACTCTGTGGTCGTTTACTGGGCGGTTTTTGTCCAACTCCGTAAACGCACAATCCCACGGTTTGGAATTTATGCGTTAATTTAATTTCATAATTCCACTTTCCTTTATGCCAATCTCCAGGCAGTGTTGGGGCGAACGCGGAGTAGTCCCCCTAAACGTACCGTGACGCTCCGCTGGGGCTCCGCTTGGGCCGCACTGGGGCGCCGCCAGGTTACCACCAGGGCTTCGCTAGGGCTCCGCCAGGGCTCCCCTAGGGTGCCACGGCCGTGCTTGCACAGGGCCTCCCCCCCCCCCATGCACCTTCTGCCAGACGCGGCCTCCGCTTGGGATACTCAGTGATAGCTCTCGTCCTGTTCAGCCCAGGTCGTCACATACGTCGGCAAAGATGATGCAGTTGTAGAATGCAACAGAGCAATCGGGGTGATTGATGCTCCCGTGCTCACTGATTCACTGCTGTCACTCGCTCACCGGCGGTCAGTCGCCTCCTTATAACTCTTCTGTTGCAACTACCATGGGTACTGTTCCCATGAACTTCATTTGTTGAATCCTTTCACCCATATTGAGGACTCGGCCTACCAGGCACTGACATCCATTTCATCTACAACTGCTTTCAGTCCACACACTGCAGGGCACAACGCCCCACTCACCTACTCAACTAATCACTCAACCACTCACCAACTCAATCAACCGATGACTCACCCACTCGCACATTCATACACTCTCCTCACCGCAGATCATAATACTTCTCTTTCTGCTCTTCCCTCACCCTGATCCACAGTAGAATTCCATCTTATCATCTCTTTTCTCAAGTTCTTAAACTAATAACCTTGCTCAATGCCATGAACGGGTTACATTCTTACCTATTGCAACTAAGACACTGCTTGACCTTTTGGGCCTTTGGGCCTCTGCTCAGCAACCACCATGACCATCACTGCCACCGCCACCACCATCACCGGTGCCGCCACCACCATCTGTGGAAAAGAGCCTTATAGCTCATCGGATTCCTCCAGAAAATAAATATTCGGATTCTTCTGAACTATGTAAACGCACGGGGCGAGGGCGGAATGGCGTGGTTCCTGAGTGTATGCTCTCGTGTGTGCGCGCCGATAGACGAGGTGGTGATCAAGTTCGAGAAGGAGCGGGTGCGCGTGCGCAACACTGCCTACGACACCCTCCCCGTGGTGCTGCACGGCAACGGCCCCACCAAGGTGACCCACCCCTCCCCGCAGAGCCGGAACCCCACCCCACTGCCTCACCCCCCACTGTGCCCCCAGCCCCCACCACCTACCACACCCCCAACGCTCTGCAGTGCTGCATCCGAGCAGAGCTAAGAGCGCTGCCTCAGCATTCGTGGTAGTGGTGGGTCACAGGCACTTTGGATAGAGGAATCGGGGCCTTAAGGAGAGAGGTCCAATGGGGAGGGGCTTAAAGAGGAGGGGCTGGGGCCTAAAGAGGGGAGTGTGGAACCTAAAGAGAAGGGGTGGTGCCTAAATATAAGGGGGTGTGGTCTAAAGAGAAGGGGTGGAGCCTAAGGAGAAGTGGCGTGGTCGATATTGAAGGGGGTGGGGCCTACATGGAAAGGGATGGAGCCTATAGAGAAGGGGATAGGGTGTAAATGGGACGGAGAAGTGCTCCAACCCCATGACCTTCCCTTTTGATTTCAGGAAATGAAAGCATAGACAAGTAAATGCAGTAGGCAGCAAAACTTGAATTCACAGATGCTGCCATAGGCTAACGAGTTATTAATAGTCACATTCCTACAACAAGAGTTTGTGTTTCGGAAATGATGTTGAAATGTAGCAGTCTTATGATGGTGTACATTTATTGTCTGGTTATACGAAGGCCTCCCCACTCCGTTGGGCACGGGGGATGTTTTACCGCACTTCACCACAATCGTCATTGCGGGTTGGTAAATCTATATATATAAATATTCCAGGTAAGGCCCACTGAGCTATACAGCTCTTTTTCAAAAGCGACCTGGCTATCACAAATGATAGTTCAACGAAGTGGCTTATCGCGTGGTAAATTATATCAGCCAAATACTCAACACATGTTGATTCTAAATGTGGAAGGAAAAACCGGAGGACCCGAAGAAAAATTCACATTAGCACGGGGAGAGGACATACAAACTTAAAATATACAGGTGTCAGGGTGGAGATCGAACCCATGACCTGCATACCAGGCGAGGTAGTTAACATCTCGCCACCAAGACTGGTTCAGGCAATACTGAAATCCGCGGCTGTTATCTTTTAGAATTAAACTTTGGTGGCCGGGTTCATAGCACAGTGTGTGATCCGCTGTCTATGCGACTCATTAAGCAATCTGCCTGAGCCTTGGACATTAACGGTCAAAGCTGAAGATCATTGAAGTGCTCACAACTTTGGCACAAGTTGTTGCATCGTTCTCGTTGGGCTCCAGTTTCACCACTGGTGATGGATTTCATGAAGTAGTCATTCCCGTATAATTGGTGCTGTGGTTCATCACAAGTGAACGGATGTTATTTATACTGGTAGGAACGAAGTGGACCAGCCTACAATAGATTATATCGTCCGTCCGTCCGTCCGTGTACCAACATCGCCCCCTACTGCAAACACTTGGCATGACCCTACAAAAACCTTTAGACTCAGCGACGCTTTTACTGGCTAAACAAGTGAAACATTCCCTTATAATTCCGAGATAGCTTTTAATTAAAACTTTTAAATTAAAAATTAACTCGCAGTGGCCTAAAGCCTACAACTAGGCCTCTAACTCTCCCTTCGTATCGTACCCCCGCGTGTGTGAAAGGGAGTTAATGTTTAACAATGTTACATTCCCTCATGTTTTTTAATAGAAACATTTAAATTTTCAGCTTTTACATTAAAATACACTCCCTACCCCCCCCATTCATTTGTTCGTTCCTACCAGCCCACCCCACAGGGACCTGTTCACAGCGCTTGGTTTCCTACTGGTTCGTCAGCACCTGAGTAATTGTTAAAATTATTATTTTTTATTTATAATCTGCACATTTTTCGTTTGTCCCCTTCGAGAGAGTATATGCCAAATACAAAGTGGGAAGGCAGCCAGAACTCTCGCCAATAATTGCCCAAGCTCTGTGGTTCTTTATTGGAAATGTTTGTCAACTTAAATGACGATGGTGATGGCAGTGGTGGTCGAGGTGAATTTGGTGGTGATGGTTATGATGGCAATGATCGTGGTAGGGGTGATGGTGGTTGTGGTGATGTCGGTCATGATTATGGTGATGGTGGTTACAGCGGTGGTAGTGGTGGCAGTGATGGTCATGGTGGCAGTGGTGGCAGTAATGGGCGTGCACCAGCAGTGGTGGTTAGTGCCATGTGGGTTTTTATTCAGTACCAATATGCATGTGTCTGTGCACACACATGTGTTGGGAGTGTGTGTGGGTGAGTGCTCTGTGTTTCAGCACTTGCCCCAACAGTCTGTTCAGGCTATATGGGAGATCTCTTTGTCTTTGTGCTCCACTCAGACTCTTGTGCAAGTGTAACTAAATCTGGTCAATGCTTATGTTCTGTGCAGCTGCAGCTGAACTACCTGGGTAACTACATCCCCAACAGCTGGACGTACGAGCTGGGGTGTGGAGTGTGCCACCTCAACACCATCGACCTTTCTGCTCGATCTGTACGTCCACCCCACACAGATGGATACCGTGCGACAAGTGTTAAGAGTGGAGCATTCGCATGAATCACACGTGAAGTGAACAGATGAGCCAAGGTTACTTTTTATAGGATTTTGCAGCCATATTTATGAATTGTAACATTTTATTTCCCCTTGCAAAAGCGTTTATCGTGAATTACTATTGTTTGAGACCTGAAGAACATTCCTCGCAACTAAATTCAGAAATGACGTCCCAGCGAGCTGAAACAATGAGACATTGCACGTTGAACGCTTGTTCACGGGACAATTTTATTTACTGCTAGCTTATATACCCACCATTGCCCGGGCCGAAAAAATATTTCAAAACTGCTCTTAAAAATCTAACAGCAGTGCGTACTGACTGTGGTGGTACCTGCTATGATTACAGCAGTGCATACCGACAGTGGTGGTACCTGCTATCATGACAGTAGTACATGCTGACTGTATAGCAGTATGTATTGACTCTATAGCACAAAGTACTCACCTGACAGAGTGGCTTGGTGAGGCCTAGTCCCGTGCAGAGCCTCTGGCCTCGCCTAGATTGTCCAGCCGGCCGAGGTGGCACCTTGGCAGGCTGGGGCTGGGCTGCTACCCCTGAACCCCCCCCTCCCAGCCACGATGTCCCCGGCCGCTCTGCAGTAATATCTACAGCCTATAGTGGTAGCTTCTAGCGACTGTATATATTAGTAACTGCACGCATCGGGGTGGGGGGGACATCACACATTGAAGATTTAAGCTCAGCGTTTAGTGTATTTTTAAAGCATTTTTAACGTGAAAGAAAATGTCCCCCACCGAAAGCGTGCGACTTGGCATGGGCCGTCCCCCCCACCAAAGGCACGCGAGTTGGTATGGTCGTGCATGCGTCATAAATAAATAAATAAATAAATAAAGAGCTAGCGTTCAAAATTCGCACTAAATTGCTAATTAAACTTATTAAAAGTTGACGGATGTGAAAAATAAATAGTGCTTGCTCACGGCGGGGCTTATGGCGTTGTACCTGGCTATTTTTATTTATTGTAAACCCCACCGTTGGAGAGTGAAATCGTTCGCAAGCGCACGAACACACACAAAGCCACAAACCGACAGACAATTTTTTACTTTTATATATATAGAAGATGGGGGGGGGGGGGGGTTGGTTGATGCATTGAGTACCATTTTTGTGGGCAGTAAACTGATTTTCTTTTTTGAGATGCTTGTCTTAGGAATGTGCAAATTTCCACCCTTGGCTTGGTGCCCGCAAGAGAGAGCTCAGCTTTGCTCAGTTTGTCATTGGTTAGGGCCTCCTGCTGGCGCCTCTGAGGCCACAGTGCGACGAACTTCATTGGGTTGGCTTGTGGCATTTCCTCCTAGGAGTCGGACTACCCCATGGTGATGATCGGGGCCTTCATCCATCAGCCCACTCCCTTCCTCCCGGAATTCCTTGGCAGAATTGCGAAGCTGGACTACCCAATGGACAAAGTGTCCCTCTTCATCCACAACAAGGTGCGAGCTGGTTTGTAACCGAGTGCCTACAAGTTGCACCCATCGAGGTGTTAACAGCTTCTTGTTTGCTTGTGTTTAAATGCAATGTGCTTATACATAGCAGATTGCCATTTTTTCAACAAGTAATAGCACACCACACAATTACAAATAAATAACACGAAGCAGACACTTAAGTGGAGCATTGTAAGGATTACATATTTTAACTTGACACATATCTGAGCCTGTTTACATACGAGTGAAATAATCACCATGAGTCCATTTTGATGTTTCCGTAACTTAACTTTACGTTGAACGGTTTGTAAAAGTATTTTTTTTCGGAGCCAACTTTTTGCTAAAGGGCATGTATTCTATTTCATGTTGACTTTTGAGTGGGCACTGTGTCTGGGTCTATAATGGGGTAGATTGTTTTTACCTCTCTGAGGCCAATTGTCTGATATTTTGTTATTTATATTCTCCACAACGATGCTGGTGATTATTTTGTACTTGTGTACAACTTAATTTTATAGTGAATCGTTTTTAAAGTAAATTATATCCAAGCCAATTTTCTTCCAGGATTTTGCTCTGATTTCTACATGACGGTGTTTGCTCTAATTCGTTTTTTTTATTGTTGTAATTTGTTTTATGCCATTACTTTTGTGCATTTTCGTGACCCAGGTCACTCTTGCAAATGAGACTCATCCTGGTTTCTTGAGTTCTCATCACATTATAAACAAAATTTACTTGAAAGTTGACAACAGGGTCGTGTTGAATAGCTGTGACATGATGTGTGATGCTGTGCAATCCTTTGACATGTGGTGCAATGCTGTGCGATGCTGTGATATGCCGTGACATGCTGTAACGTGCTCTGAAATGCTGTGACGTGCTGTGACATGCTCTGCGATACTGTGACATGCTGTGACGTGTTCTGAGATGCTGTCACATACTGTGAGATACCCAGCACACTGGGGGTGCTTTCCATGACGCTGGCCTGCCTTGCAGGAGGTGCTGCACGAGCGCCAGATTGAGAAGTTCTTCCGGAAATATGGAGCTGTGTTTGCAAAGCTGCAAGTCGTGGGACCTGAGGAGAACCTGAGCCCCGGGGAGGCTCGCAACATGGCCATGTAAGCAAGAACGCGTGTCGGTCATTTACCACCACAGCGAGTGAAGGCTCCTATCAGCCACTCGGAATAAAAATAATTATAATTAATAATTATAATTAATAATTATTTTGTTCTTTTTCTATCTACGTGACTTTACCAAAAGACCCAAAGAGTATGATAATGATGCAATTTGTCACGCACACAATAATTCACAGACTCATGAGGCACGGAGCCAAGCTCAGTACTGCTCTGAAGCCAGATGGAAGAGGTGGGGCCTCTTAGTGACTCTTAAAAGTCGGTGTAGAGTAAATGCTGCTGCTGATCCTACAAATGTGCAGCAGTGGGTCGATGATGATGGCCGTGTTCGAGATGGTAGGGGCTGCCACGGAGAAATGTCGCCCGGCAGTGAAAAGTTCTTCTCCTTGGTGTAGAGAGGAGCAGGAGGAGGTTGTGAGTCGCGTTGCCGCTGCTGCGGGGAGTTATACTGTGAGCTGTCGTGCAGGGTGACAGGAGCGTCAAAAGTATGTTTGGCCTCTTGCAAATTGTATAAAATAACCAAAGCATATTTGATTATTCAGGTAATGATCATTTACATCCCGTTTTCAATCCCCATAAGCTGCCGACTGTTCAAGATGCTTTGCCCAAGAGCATAAGCGACATAGCGAGACGCTTATATTTTCCTGTGAAGCTCATCCAGGTAGCACCACTTGGACGTTACATGTGGTCAAGTTGCAGCCCTGAAAATACCTGTACAGGCAACTGCAGTACCTTCTATGGTGCACTCATTTTAAGACATCAGGGCCTGCCATGTTTATTCAACACACTGCCCCCAACGTCTTGTGATGACGCCAACGTTATCAACTTCACGAGTTGTTTATGCTCAAAGTCATTTCCTGCTCTAGTGAGCATTGAGTCACTGCTCAACACCTTTTTACAACCCTGAGCATGCGGTTCAAATTCCACATTCTCACGGTTGGGGTGAGCCTATCCATACCACAACCACTGTTCAGAATCAGAAAATTTATTTGTACTGGAGGAATCCGATGAGCTATAAATCTCTTTTGTACAGATGTGCAGTAGGGTGGGGTAAGAACGCTACAGCAACAAACAATACTAAACCACGACAGTGCAAAGTACAAGAAAGGAAAACAAATCTCCCAAACACATAGAAATGAAACTAAACCATCCCCATCCTACCAGCTAAAGCCCACTGAGGTATTAACTATTTTTCAGACCTGCCCACAAACAGTGTCTCAACAAAGGCTTATCATGTGGACATTTATAGCAGCAAAATAATCTAAATTATCAAAATGCATATTTCTAAATGTTAAGGGAAAAACCAGAGGACCAGGAGAAAAAATCCATGCGACCACGAGCAGAAAATGCAAACTCCAAATATACAGGCGTCAGGGTCGGAATTGAACCCCCAACCTCCTGTTGACTGCTGCACAGTGGTCTTAATTGTGTAATGCGAGCAAGAACAGGGTGGTTGCTGGCCTCCGCGCCGCTCACACGCGCCGGGGTCGTGAGAGCGTGTGGGAGGAGCCACTGCTCACCTCGCTCCAATGGGAGCGGGGTGAACGGGGGGGGCGGAGGCAGAGGCAGGATGGAAGGTGGAGTTTGGGTCACGTGGGAGAGGGGGATACAGGGAGAGAGCCGGAAGGGGAGGAGGGGAGAGAGAGTGAACCACGGAGGGAGCCAGGCAGAGGGTGGAAGGAGACGTGGCGCCATTGCCACGTGGTTGGAGAGTCATAGGCGCACACGGAGGGGCAGCGTGCGCGGGGTGCGGCCAGGCCAGGCGAGCGTGCGGGATCGCACGGAGAGAGGGAGAGCCAGCGGCGTGTGCGGAGTACCCGAAGGGCGGTGTGGCCGGGGCCAGGTGAGGAGAGAGCACACGGAGGGGCGACGGTGACGGCGTGGCGAGAGCCACACGGAGCGTGCGCGGGGCGCACAGACACGGAGACGGCGAGGGTCGGAGCGAGGACCAGCGGGTGCGAGGAAGAACCCAATAAAGGACACGGAGAGCGACATCTTGTGAAGGAGTCCTTTATTACAATTGTATCAACCCAGGGGGATGATGGGCCGAGTCAACCCCCAATCAGGATTTGAACTCGTAACCTTTGCGATTGCGAGCCACTCGCTGTTCCTCTAAGTCACCTTTGCCGGTCGTTTTCCGCTGGCCAAAAGTTACTGACTTATGGCGAGTCAAGCAGGAGCCCGTGGCTGCGCTGAGTGGGGACTTGGCGACAGCTCTGTTCTGCTGCTGGTGTCACCCCCTAACTGCTGCTGCTGCATCTCCTCCACATGCATGAAGCCCTGTCCCACTCGTTCTCTAACTGAGAGCCATCGAGCCAGAGCAACGAAGCCCAATGAGCTCCACCCAGGTGGAGCGCTGCCTGTGGGTGCCGCAGCCCGGCGGTCGACAGCCGAGTCGTCCGGAGCGGCGCACCGCCACCCCCCAGAAGCGTCGACCTCCGACGCCCGTCACGCATTGTGACCGACAGACTCGCAGTTGTCTTATCTCATCGTATCAAAACTTTGTATTTGGCGCCTTTGCCAAAGGCGCTTTACAGCGATAATAAAATTGGACGTAAGATGATAATGGTTTGAGAGTGTTAAGGAGGGGTTGGGGTAGGCCTGGCCTGTTAGCTGGGGTTCGACGGTTCCCAATCCCTCCGGACTCGCCGCCATACTATTAACACTTCATCCCTTTATTAATGCTACCCCCTTCCTCCCTGTGATGATGCTAATCCTGCATCATGCACGGGCAAAGTAACACTATTCACATACCTGCATTTACCATATCCTCTCCCTTGGATGCTGCTAATCCTGCATAATCCACGGACACAAGTAGCACTAATTACATACCTGCATTTCCCATAAATATGCTAAATTCCTCTTGATATGCAAATTATTTTGTTAAGGCCCCCCCCCTCCCAACCCAGTTTATATATATGCTCCAAGCACGTGTGCTGCCTCATTCAGACGCTGTCGCCTCGACAGACCTGGTTTCACCTGAAGACGGCTGCTTGCGTTGTGGCCGAAACGTCGTGAGAATTATTTTATTTTATTATGTTTTATTATTTTTATTATTTTATTACTTCCCTTCTACGTGACTTTACCGAAAAAACCAAGAAGATGAATTCCTGCAGTCACGAAAGCTTTAAATCGAAAAATTCAAGCTCAGACATTGTTTGCAGACCGCCATGCAGTAAAAAAAGAGACAATGGGAGTTTTGTTAAGAATTGCGGATCACTTCCCACGGCCATAGGAACCTCCCAGTGGTCTGTGAATCACAAGCTGGGAATGACTGTTACAGAGCAGTGCCTTTCAGCATGGTCCGTGCCTCCGTGTGTTGTCTTTTGTAGGGACCTGTGCCGCCAAGATAAAGCCTGCGACTTTTACATGAGCATCGACTCGGACGTTGTCCTTACAAACCAACAAACCCTCAAAATACTTATTCAGCAAAACAGGTACGAGACGCGCTGTTGTGCAACGCCTGTCTGTTGTCTATAGAAGAAATTGTATGAAAAAAGTGCCAAATTCCTGCCCCGCTCGGTAACGCTGCCCTGGTTCCTGTTCCCGTGCTCTTCAGGGGAGTCATTGCGCCAATGGTGTCACGGCATGGGAAGCTGTGGTCGAACTTCTGGGGAGCACTGAGCTTGGACGGGTTCTACGCTCGCTCGGAGGACTACATCGACATCGTGGAGGGGAAGAGAGTGTACGCACACCCATCACTCCCCACCCATCACTCCCCACCCATCACTCCGCACCCATCACTCCGCACCCATCACTCCACACCAATTACTCCCCACCC
>CM025620.2:828583-845357 GCA_014621495.2 Entosphenus tridentatus | reverse complement strand
GCACACTACACATCCTACTGCACTGCCTCCTGCACACTACACGTCCTACTGCACTGCCTCCTACACACTACACGTCCTACTGCACTGCTTGCCCTGCTGCACTCCGTGCTGCGTTTTGCACAGCCTGCTACCAATCGTGCTTCCTGCTTCACAATGCATTCTACGCCGCCGCTGCACCCTGCACACCGTGCCGCACATTGCATGCTCCGCACACCGCTTGCAACCTGGACCCTACACACTGTACTGCTGCGCTCCGCACGCCCTGCTGCACAACTCTGCTTTAGTCTGCGCTTTTGCCCTGAAGTTTAGCGCTGCGTATCTGTTGCGCAAGTAGAATTATAGGAAGTGAGATGTCCAAGATCATGAGACGGCCCGTAGCATCCCCACTTCCACTGTGTGCCCTCTGTGGTTCCCCCAGTGCCAGTCCAACATGATGTTCGTGGTCCGCTACCGGCCGGACGAGCAGCCCTCCCTGCGCCCCCATCACGACGCCTCCACCTTCACGATCAACATCGCGCTCAACAGCGTGGGGGTGGACTTCCAGGTACCCTCTCCCCTTCCCTCTCCCCTTCCCTCTCGTGTTCCTTTTGTACGTATGTTTGGTGAACTTCTTTCACACCGTACGTGGCTAATTGGAGGTTGCGGATGGAAGGACAACAAACGAAACACAAAAAGTAGTTCTAAAGAAATTAGTTTTCAATCTTCTCTGCTTCCCTCTCCTCGTACTCAACCTTCTTATGCCTGTCCACAGTGCCTCCTCTCCCTTTGTCAGTATACGTAAAGTGTGTGTGTGTTTGTTTACGTGTCGTTACGTGTTCGGTATGTATATGGGTGGGTGGCAGGGTGGCTCAGTGGTAACCACTCGTGCCACACAGCAAGAAGGCCCTGGGTTTGATTCTAGACTCCAGTGCCTTTCTGTGTGGAGTGAATGTTTCCCCCGGTTCTGCATGGGTTTACACTCCAGGTACTCTGGTTCCCCTCCCTCCTCCCATAGCTAATAAAACCACACGATGTAACTGGTATTTTGCAAACATTCCAATTATGAAAGATTTTGGATGCTCGCTCTCCGTATTGGCGCGCACAACGTGGTGCATCCCAACGCTGTTGCCAAACGCCCTCACGCTGCGATTAACGCCGCGGGCGTTTTTCTGGCTGGCTGACGCCGCGTCCCCTCCCTTGTGGCGTCTCCGCAGGGCGGGGGCTGCAACTTCTTGAGGTACAACTGCAGCGTGACGGCCCCACGCAAGGGCTGGGCCTTCCTGCACCCTGGCCGCCTGACGCACTACCACGAGGGGCTGCCCGTGCTCAACGGCACGCGCTACATCGTCGTCTCCTTTGTGGACCCCTAAGCTGGGCCCCCACGGCGAAGCCACACTCCACTTCTCCCTGTACCCCCCCCCACCCACCCGCCACCCTCTGCCGGTGCCTGCGAGCCACGCAGCGCAGCAGAACAACCCTCAAAATCCAAGCGGTGGTTTCTGTGGCATTACTGTGGACACTGGTGGCCCCATCAATTGCCGACTTTGTTTATTTAAAACGTAAAAAAAAGCTGCATATACCAAATAACGTGCTAAGCGAATTGAAGCCGGTTTTTAATGGTTCGTGAATGCCGTTCGAAACGAGCGCGTGCAGTTATGTCACAAGCTGATCTCAGACATCACAAATCAAATCTGCCAAAAGGGATTTTGCTCTGCGGCCTAGCTCCCCAAGCACTCATTTGGCCGTGGAAGGCCCCGGGAAGTCCCTGGGAATGTCCCGTGTCCCTTAGTAAGAAGTGCATCCTTAAAACTTCAACAGTGTGGGCAGCATAACCAGATTTGACTCTGTAACCTTCTTAAAACTCTTTGATATTTTTACATCCACAATACTGTTAACAGTGAACAGTATTTCCCTGCTGGGTGCCACTGTAAAGTTTATATTTGAAGGGATTTTTCCTCGTGAGAATTTCAACCGTAGTTTTGTTATACACCACGAGTAAACGCTGATGGCAGGTCCCACTCACCTGCAGAGCGCTTGCATGTTCAAGGCCAAGCAGACTTCAATGCCTTGTGAGCCGTGACCTCGATTTTCGTGGACAATTTCACGACATCGGTGTAAAAGATGTGACATGACGTAGGCCATCGCCGATTCCGTTGTTTATCCTGAAGGGAATTGCCTTGTGTAGCAGCAGCAGCCGCCGATCAGCCTCGTCATTTCTCCCCATCAGATCCAGAGCGATCTCCAGGTATCCTGGCTCCCTCTGCGTGGGACGGGCTCATTGACCACAGATTACCGCCGAACGGAATGCTCATGCTTCTGCCTCGACCGGGCAATGCAGCCGGGCTGCGTGCCGCACGCAGGGTCGGTGGGCCGCACGCGGTGCCGCTCCACATTGGCCGAAACAACGTCGAGCCATATTAGCAAGTGCCCGTCGCTAGCGGCTCTGCCCTTGCAGTCTCTTATCTCGTTCCTATTGCCTCTCAAGTGTCTCAGCTGGAGCTGCATGGGCAGCGGCTGACTGGCCTCGAGTGCTGGTTGAGGGGAAGTGGGTGGACACCATAGAAGACGCGGGGCCACGTAGCGGCAGTACGCGTCTCTTGCAGGAGCATCTCGCCTCCGTTACGTGCCAGTCGGTGCCGCACTAATCGTGACCTGTAATCCCTAACGCCGGGCAGATTGCAGAGTGTGCGCGTGCGCACGTCGGTGCAGTGCGGCACGCGGCTCACCACGCAGTGCCTGCACGGTGCGGCAGGGCGCGGGACGCCTCGCTGCACCGCCGGTGGAGGGAGAGGTGGGGTGGCGCCTCCTCCTCGTGCGACTGGGGGGTTGCCATATTCTGCCCTGGTTTGATCTGGCCAGGCCGGCAATGGGCGTCAGCATTAGGGAAGCAGCTCTCGCGTGTCCGGGTTGACGGTGGACTGCTCGGCGTTGATCGACCTCGCCTCACCCAGGAGCGTGTCCGGGTTTGATCTGTGTACAAGGTTAGGCGGCCTTAGCACGGAGTGCACACACTGCAATGCGACCTCCAGCCTCAGAACAGTTTTATATTGGTCACCCACTTTTTATGCATCATAAGACTTGTGTTTTTTTATTTTATCGGATCTGAAATAGGCATATAAATTGAGGTAATGTATTAAAATCCCATTTCAATCTAAATGTTCCTGATGTGTATAACACTGAGTGTCACTTTTGGCAAATAGATTTTAAGACTAAAGACACCTTAACATCTGCTAAGTGCCCATCATAATATTTAATCGTTTCTTTCAGCGCTTCCCATATATACACTGTATGAAGTCCTTTTGAATTGCCAGCCTTTTTGATTGGAGTTAACACTGAACTTCACGGAATCATTTTCATTTGAGTCAGGTTATATCGTTTTTAACTCCACGTGGGCTATTCAATACATATATTTTACGCCTCTTCAATCCATCTCCATCCTCGGCGATGGCAGCAGCAGTTCCGCACTTCCGCATGTCGCGCACTTGGCATAACGCTCCCAGGGGGCAATCCCACTTTGGCTGGAGCACAAGTTTCTTGCACCGCTCTCTCTCTCTTCCCCTGTCCGTGACAATTCATCGATCTAAATCGCATTGTAAGCTACGTTCTTGTGACGCAAGTACCTCCGCACCTTCGATTAGCACGGTTGGCTGCGTACACGGTGTGAAATAAGTTCAGTGTACAGACAAAGAAGTATTTTCTCAAAAAAGAGATTGTTTTTAATTGCAGTGCATAACTCGCTGATGTCTTATTGTCAAATGGTTCCCCACCTCGAGTGAATTACAGTTCAGTGTTTTGTTACCCTGCCATGTCTAATCATGCTTTTAACTTTTTTTTATGTTTTCAAATGGTGCTTTGGATGAATTTACAATAAAAACATATTTTATTCACTTTGTCGTATGAGGGACTTCATTACAGTATTGCTATGCCGATTTTTAGGAACGTCCTGACATGTATTCACCGCAGGGTATACAATGTCGCTGCTGTGTAATCTCAGCAGAGTACATTGGAGGGTAATTTCCAGTATTGGGATGTTTGGCCAATTACCAGTTACGTTTTCTTAGTTCTTTCGGTAAAGTCACGTAGAATGGAAATAATAAAATAATAAAAATAAAACAATAAAATAATTCTCACGACGTTTCGGCCACAACGCAAGCAGCCGTCCTCAGGTGAAGACCAGGTCTGTCGGGGAGACAGCATCTAAATGAAACAACACCACGCTTGGAGCGTATATTTAAGCTGGGTTGGAAGGGGGGAAGGGCGCCTTGACAAAATAATTTGCATATCAAGAGGAATTTTGCATATTTATGGGAAATGCAGGTATGTGATTACTTCTACTTGTGAAATGCTTAGGAGGTGGGCGGGGGGGGTTTCAAAGTCATTATGCCCGTGCATTATGCAGGATTAGCAGCATCAAAGGGAGGGGATAGGGGTAGCATTAATAAAGGGAAGGAATGTTAATAGTATGTAGCTGCAGTAACTAAACAACCACGTAAAAAACTAAAGTATAAACTACATAGTATCAGTATACTAAATATACTCTCCAATAAGCTGAGCTACTAACAGTAAGTGATACATTACAATTCTATGTCGCAAAAAATATAATATGCTTCCAGCTAAACTTTTTTCCCTTACATCACACGGGTCTACCCTGTACTATATGCTGCCATAGACAAACCCAACATTAAATTATATACTGTATTACTATACACCACCCTATACCTTAGAATAATACATAGTGTAATATTACACTATGTATTATCCACCCTACTGTATATCACACTGCTGTATATTCACTATACAATTACGATACTATATATGCCTTATACATTGTATTAAACATTACAATTGTATACTATTTATTATTTCTGTGTGCTGTGGGGAGAGTGTCAGTGTGGTGTATGTGCGTGTGTGTGAAGCGCGCGTATATTATCAATACGGCCGTCGTTGTGCCCGAGTGCTTGTGCCCGCGTGCGCATTTACACAGCACGTTTTACGCAGTGTGTTTACGTAGCGATGATTGCATTAATGGTGGGGCGCGCGTATATTGTCATCAATACGGCCGTCTTTATGCCTGAGTGCTTGTGCCCGCGTGCGTGTTTGCACAGCGGATTAAGGCGGACCCAACAGGAGGGGGGGAGGGGCTCGTGCATATTCATGTAATAAGAGCCTATGTCCGGCTCACGTGGTGATCGGCTCTGCCGGTCCCGCTTTACAGCCAATGGGGGGAGAGCCTGGGAGCATGGCCTCGGCGTGATCACGGGATGTCAGCTAGGGTGATTGGTTCTGCTGGTCTTGGCCTCAGCCAATGGGAAGACAAGTCAGGGGTGTGGTCCCGGGAGTTGATGGGGAATCTGGAACATTCGGCGCAGGCTATTAAGGATTGGCTGGAGTGTACCACGTGACCCAGGCGTTAAATAAGGGGAGAGATGAGAGACACGGGGTCAGACACGGAACGGAGAGAGAGAGGGGCCACGCGCGAGCGGGGCTCCGGGTGCCACGTGGCGGTGCGTCTATTGTGGGCTGTCTGCCCGCTTCCCGTTGCCTGCCAGCAACGGGGAGTGTTTGTGAACTGAAGAAGTGAAATAAAAGGACCGATTCCACAAGCCGTCTCCAAGAGGTTTTTACATTCATATGGCTATTTTAGCGCGAGCCGTGGTGAGCGAAGGTGCGCCTACGCAGACACGCGCGAGCACGCAGCCACCTCCGCATTAGTGGTGGTGTACGTGGGGAGTGTGTGTGGAATAACTTCGGGCGGTGGTGAGCCAGCCAATTAGCCATGTCCTCCAGAGAGGACGCTCGTGCGGGGAGGCTGATCACCCGACCGGCGGCAGCCCCGCGAGAAGTGGCCGAGGAGGAGGGGGGCGTCAGCCCCCACACAAGTGTCACCACTGCTCCACCTGGGACCAATGGCCTGTTTGAAACATTGACCCCCCCTGTGGGTGGGTGGCAAGCCGGACAGTGTCTCTTCCTCACTGGGTGCGGACGTACCACGGGGGGTTTGGGAAGCCGCAACACCCTGGGTGGTTTCGATGTTCAGCGCCCTGACGCGAGCCATCTCCAAGCCTTGAGAAGCTCGATTCGACAGCGGCAGCGGCGGCTCCTCTCGGAGAGCGGAAGGTGGCGTGGGGTGGAGGGGCAGAGGAGCCGTTGAGTGTGTAGGGGGGGGGGGCACCGCAGCAGTGACTCACCGCTCAGGAGGAGAGGAAAATTCGGCGGCCAAGGGACATTTGGTGGTGCCAGGTGCCCTCCCCACACTCCCCTGGCTCCTGGCCCCATTCACAGAATCCGGTGTCTTTGCCCGCATTTTGAGAAGTCATCGCTGAGTGACGCTGCAAAGGATCTCTCCCACAGGAGGCATCAGTTAGAGGGGGACCCCGGGGGACCCCCCCCCCCCCGCCCTGTTGCATGACAAGGCGACCTCGCTGCAGCCCTCACGTGTCCGTCAACGCTACGAGCGACGGATATTTCACCTCCCCATCGAGCGTGTGGTCAGAGTCGCAACTATGGGTAGGGGTGGCAGCGTGATGCGATGCATCGGGGCCCCGAATTAACAGATAAACAAGTAACAACATGTTAAAATGTTTTAGTTTAATGTATTAATTAAAAATAACCTGCGGTCTACCATGGATCAAGCCCCGTTAACGCATTGGCTATCGTGTCAATAGAGAAGCACAGAATCCTAGAGCGATGGGGAAAACGGCATGAAAGCCACACGCACAATAACTCGTGAGTAGCATTGTTACCTTTAAATCTATTTGTGTTAATACCGTCACCATGAGACTGTCTTCCTCCAAACGGTGCGACTAAATTAATATATAGAGTTATCTTGATTTGAAGCTTTCGTGACTGCAGGAATCCATACTCTTTGGTTCTTTCGGTAAAGTCACGTAGGTATAAAATAAAATAAATCACGACGTTTCAGGCGCAACACAAGCGTCCGTCATCAGGTGGGAAAGCATGATCTGCTGCTGAGGCAGACTGTTTTGAAAGGTTTGAAATTGGTGTAGCCCAAGGGTCAAAGAAGTGGGCGGGGCTAGTGATGTTAATGTGAGAACGGAGAGCGACCTCGACGAGGGCACGGCAGTGGCAATGTTAATGTGAGAGATTAGCATGTTAATGTAAGAACGAAGAGTGGTGCAATCCAAAGGCATGAGAGTGCAATCCAAAGGACATGTGAGCATGAGAGATCTAAGAGAGAGGCATAGAGAGAGAGACACACAGAGAGTCGTAAATAACAGTTGACATAGGCAGGTAGGATGGAAACATCACAGTCAGTTAAGACTTTACCTAGATTTGAAGCTTTCGTGACTGCAAGGATTCATACTCTTAGGTTTTTTCGGTAAAGTCACGTAGGTAAAAATTAAAATTTAATAAAAGTAAAATAAAAATCACGACGTTTCGGAGGCAACACAAGCTTCCGTCTTCAGGTGGAACCGTCACAGCACGATTGCTGTATCAAGTAAGACTTACCGAAAAAACCTAAGAGTAATACTTTACCTGGTTAATAATGATTGCTCAGTTTGTACCCATCTTCTCGATTGAAGTTGTGTCTGTGTTTATATATCTGGATCGCTTCATGAACACATCTCTGAAGGTAGCCAGTAGGTTTACAGAGTACCTCCGACTTTGAAAAATCTATTTCGTGTAAGCCTGCAGTGTTAAAACAATGATCAGCAACGGCAGAGGTATTGGTCCTACCGTGTTTCAAAAACATGTCCCAGCCGCCTTTGCCTCCAGAGTAGCGATCTTTTACACACCACACCAGGTAATCATTTGAGGCTGAGTCAATCTAGGGGAGGCCCAAGACTGAATCGTCACTCGGCGTCGACCGTGAGCCTGGAACACGACGAGCATTGAACATCGCTCTTAACAGGACATCATGAATCCCGCACATGTTTTCTGGATCTAAAGAGAGATTCGTAGATGAAGAAAGCCCCACGTTTGACCATCCCCCTACGCTGATTGGCTTCCCTCCGCATGAACATAATCCATCATTCGTTCTGTCGCCGATTCATTCCATCCAATTGCAGCGCGCTCAACCAATCACCTTCCACCAACGCTCTCCCACCCTGGCTCGCTTGGAATGGCTCGCGTGCAGTACCGCACGCGGTCCGCCGGGCGGCGCTCAGCCCACACAGATGTCCCGAGCTGTAAACTATTTCACCAGGTGAGGCCCCACTTACTGATCTATATCCGGGGGCTTTTTTCAGAACAGGACCTGGTCACAAATGACAGCTCAACGAAGCCTGGCCACTTATCGTGCGGAAATGTATCGCAGCCAAATGCTCGAAACGCGTGTTGTTCATTATAAATGTGGAAGGGGAAAAATACAAATTGGAGGTCCCGGAGAAGAATCCACGCAACCATGGGGAAAACTTGCAAACTCCAAATATATAGCAGGCGCCAGGGTCGGGATCGAACCCACGGCCTCCTGTGTACCAGGCGATGGAGTTAACATCTCCTGGCCACCGTGGGGCTGAACACAGAGCATCTGTCTGTCGCTCGCTAGCGCGGATAATTGTTGAGCAGCGTCACAAAAATAAAAGCAGGCAAATCCGCCTTCTTCACGCAATTTGTCCCGTAAAGTATTAGCCTACGTGTTAAATAAAAATGTGTTATACACATACGATTAGCATGGTCGACTACGTACGGTGCAAAAGAAGTTCAACATACTTTGTTGGACGTCAAATGAATACCAAGCATCGGTTCTATTAAACTTTGAAAGGGCTTAAAGGGTCCCAAACAAAAGTCGCTGCTGACCGTGATGGGGATGCCTCTTCGAGGCCATACATGCGTCATATATTTCCGAACCACAATCTGCGATACCCCTACGTGATTTAAGGCTGAGTTGCCCTAGGTGTGTACGCTCACTGGGAGAATAGCACGGCGCGCGGTGACACGGACTAAACACTCGGATCCACAAACACGAAGGAGAAATCGCAGCGATGATACACTACTCCGCTGCTCCTGACTCGGTGATCTGGGCTTGACTGCCTGAATGTGAGATTGTAGTTGTTGCTCTGCATCTACATCAGCAGCCGTACGACAACAAGAAGAAGACTGCGGGTTCCGTGCATGGCACTGGCACGAGCTGAAACGCAACGAGACGCAGCCAGAACACGTGATGCAAACCCGTGGCAAAAGCGTCGGAGCCCCAACACCCATGACACACGTGTGGTGTCTCTATCCACGAGGCACCGAGTGTCCAAAACGGTCCAGAGTGTTAGCTTGTGTTGAACCAATGTAGCTGAATTCAAGCACACACAACAACTCAACACATCCCGTAAACAACACCGTGGCCTTAATAGGAAACAAAACACATAACAGCTCTGCTGGTCCCCCCACCCCCCGCCATTTACTCCGTGTCGGCTGGTGGGATGTGTAAAACATACTGTTATATTTTGTGTGTGGGGACCACTGCTGTGTGGAGGAGTCGAATGGTCTGCTTGTGTATGTTTTTACTTGTTTATTCCGCATAACGACGCGAATCATTCGCTCGTTACGTATTCATTCGGAACTTCGCAATTATCGTAGAAGATAAACAAGGACGAACAGTCATGCACTTGCATGGCCTCTGTAACGATGCTGTTTGTGCTCGGGGGCGTTTTAGAAGCATCTAGTGCAGTGGTTCTAGTTCAGTGATTCTTCTTAACCTGGGGTGCACGCACCCCCTGGGGGTGCAAGATGCCCTTTCTGGGGGTGTGAGAGATGCCAGATTTTTTTAGAAGGTAAATAATCGAAAACACAAAGTAAACCTATGTAGTTATTAACATTAGAAATGTTTTCACGATTGAGAACCAAAGGGGTGCAGGCTGCAGTAAAGGTTAAGAACCACTGGTACACGAAAGAATGCGCCATTACCTGCTGTGCTCTGATACGGGACGTGTGCACGTGTTGCAGGAACAGCCACGTGGTTTCAGAATAGCGCGGTTGCGTCCCAGACAAACCGGGGCACGAGCGCCGTGCTCGTTGCACAAACACCCACGCGCGAGTGTCTGTGACTTCAGACGATGCTCTGCAAATTGGAGTGACCCTTCCATCACTCCACACATACTACAGATTGTGTGCGTGCATTGCTCTACGCTTCGTAAGTAACCGTCAAATATATGGTGGCCAGCATCACACCTGGCCGCCTTTGCCTCCGTAGGGTCGATGTTTACTACACACCGCACCAGGTACTCATTTGAGGCTGAGTTGACCTATGGGAGGCCCAGGACCGGTCAAGATAATCTTCACCGGTGTTGGCCGTGAGCAGGAACCGACGTCGGGTCGCCGAGTTCGTAGCGCAGCGTAGCACTAACCGCTACACTACCGCTGCCCATACATCTACAACAACAACCGCCATTCGCCACTCAGTGGTGGTGACGTCAGCCACGACGCTTGTACCAGGCTATGTGCACCTTGAGGCCATGTGAAGTGTCGAACGCGCGCTGGCAGGAGGTCACGGGGCAGACCCAGATGCCACAGGTCGACTGACTGAGACGACTGGCTGATGCACCACCTGTGCCCCCTACTGTGCCAACTTGCTGTGCTTTAGCCACCCGGCGCACTGCTCGTTGTTGTGAGCGTCGCTCCTCTGCCCTCCGTTGTTGTTGGAAGGCGACTGCCTCCAACTGCCCAGTAGCGTCTTTCACGAGCCTCCTCCACAGAGGCCAATCTTGACACCGCTGGTGCCAGTCATCGGCAAGTCCACTCAGCTCCACATCTTCCTGTACCACATCACTCCATCTGTTCTCTAGCCCGTTTAGCCCCCTCGATCCGGCCGAACAAAAGCTGTTTAGGCATGCGGAGGCTAGGCATGCGGACGACATGGCCCAGCCAACGCAGCCTTGCCTGCGGTAGGAGCTCACCGATGGGATTTTGTCCAGATCTTTCAAGGATTTGTGAGCTTCTCACACAATCCAGCCTGGTTAAACCCAAGATGGATCGTAGGCAGGCCAGCCTAAATATTTCTAACCAGCGAAGATGTTCCATTAGAGGGGTCCACGTTTCGCAAGTGTAGAGAAGGGAGGAAATGACTGTGGCCGAGAAGACCTGAAGCTTCGTGCAGAGTGAGAGACCAGGTAGCTTCCACACAGCATTACGCAACCGATGAAAATATAATGCCGCTCAACTGATTTGGAGGGAGACCTCTGCTGTTAAACTGGAGCCGGTCATGAGAACACTGCCCAGGTATGGGAAACTCTCCACTATGTCCACAACTGCCCCATAACCAATTGGGAGCTGAGGGGATGGAGTCTCCGTTGGTACAAAATACCCAAGCAGGTGCTTAGTTTTGGTGGAGCTGATGGTAAGGCCCCACCTCTTGGTGGCAAGCTCCAGGTTCAGCAGCAGCGCCTCCAACTCCTCCTCTGAGTGAGCAGCAATTACAAGATCATCGGCATACATAACATGGTTGAGCAATAGGGAGCAATCCCTTGACTGCACCCGGGCATCCATCAGCCTCCCATTGTATCTGTACCAGATGGAAATTCCTCCAGTACAGCTATTAAAGGCTTCACGAACTACGTGGTCAAAATAGATGTTAAATAATGTGAGAACCAGAGGACATCCCTGTCACACCCCAAGGTGTACAGGGAATAGCTCTGACTCCTGGCCACGTAGTTTTACCCGGGCCCGCTCACCATCATGAAGGTCCTTAATGATCGTGAGCAGAGGATCAGGGACTCTGAAAGCACGAAGAAGAACCCAGAGCCCAGGCCTACTGATGGTATCACAGGCCTTGACCAGGTCAATAAAGCAGGGATGTAGGTCTTGTTGGAATTCCCTACACCTGTGCTGTAGCAAACGGACAGAAAATATGGGATCTGTGCAGGACCGCCCTTTCTGAAACCGCATTGGGGCTCCGCAAGCCTCTCCTCAGCGTGCCGAGCAAGGCGATGTTGAATAATCCTTGCCAGGACCTTTCCCGGCACACTGAGGAGTGAGATGCCCCTATAGTTGTTACAGTATGTGCGGTCCCCCTTCTTGAAGAGGGGACCACCAGAGCATCCGTCCAATCCTGCAGAACCCGTCCAGTGGTCCGGACTGTTGTTATGATGTCATGTAGGACAGTCTGTGCGCAAACGTCACCCTCCTTCAGCATTTCGCTTAGGAGATAATCTCCCCCGGTGCCTTTTCTCGTCTCAGACTCTGGATCACCTTTAGTACTTCCTCAACAGATGCCACCTCAGCCAGCCACTCACAGGGGGTGACTTCTTCTTCCAATATTTGAGGCACCGCGGCCTCGGCAGAGTCATCCCCACTTTGTCCCACGTTGTTTTCCTGGGTGACGGACCTCACAGAAATGCTCAGCAATTCTGCAAACCTGTTCCTGGGGGTCAGAGATTGGATCACTGTTCTTTCCCCTAATGATGGTAATAGGTGTGGCGCTGCAGGTTACTTTGTTGATGGAATTAAGAAGTGACTTGTGATCGCGGGCCATTGAGGCAGACTCCATCTCCTCAGCAACCCGCGACCACCACCCATCCTTGCATCGCCTCACAGCTCTCCGAACCTCCGAGCGAAAGTCCGGGCTCTCGGCGCAGAGTGCGTCCAACTACACGTCATTGTAACTCTCCCCCCACTCTGCAGCTGCGACCATTTTGACGGGGTCTGTCCCTACCACATCGCCATCTGCTGGCGATGCGTGAGCTGGGACTGTGACTGCCTGTATGACCGTGGGTCCAAGACCAGCGTTTAAATTTTTAATAAAAGGCTGCTGATTATTCCTGATAAAAGTTTGGGCCCCTACCAACATAAGGCCACGGCTGACTTTGTTGGATGGTGTTAGAAGAACACCTCCCTCAGTGGCATCCCGATCAAGCTGCTTGCTGAGGTCGCAAAGGCTCCAGCACTTGCGCTCCAGGGGAAATTTAACCGTTTCCCGAGCGAAAGCCTGGATCATGGCGTTGGCTTTACACAGCCGAGTCGGGGAAGGCAAAAAGGCCATTCTATGGCCCGATGGTAACTCCAGGCACCCCTGGTCAACTAGGATTTTAATGGGCATTTTCCCCAGAAAATACATTCCCAACAAGCAGGGCACGTCCAACAATTGGGAAACTAATACCGTGCTAGTTATTTTAATATTGCCAATGGCCATAGTCGCCAACATTTTCCCCATAATTCCCAACGAGCTTCCGTTGGCTGCAAAGCACGAGACATCAACTGGACGGAGGTTAGCCAATTTAGCAGGTAAACAGTCAAAAATCATTTCAGATATGATGGTGATGGATGCCCCCATGTCAATTAGCATCTGCATCTCCACACCTTGCACGGTGCCAATAACGGCCGATGATGCCGCGGCCACGGCCACAATGCGTTGGCCCAACACTGACCACTGACCAGGTCGCTGTGGCCATCCGTCGGCCACCAAATTCTCAGATATCCGCCCCGCGCCCCGAGCGGACAACCTCACATGCGAACCAAGACCGACGCACAAACCGGATCAGTGGTCGGCCGAAGGAAGACGACGTCCTGGAGGGTCTCCCACACTCGGTTCGGCACCCCTTGGAGATGTGGCCCGGAAGGCCGCACTTGAAGCAAATGACGGGGGAAGATCCGGGTCCGGAGGAGGCTCCCGTCCGTCGATCTCGGTCATCCCCCTGTCCCCTCTCGGCCCTCCACCACCTGCTGGCGTCGAGCGATGCGAAGGCCTGGGAGGACTCGACCTCGTCAGTGGTGCTCCCTCCTCGGCAGAATCCGTGCACGCCGCCACCGTTGAGCGGCGCTTGATGTTGAGGTAGGCCAGAAGGCACCTCGTGACTTTTAGCGACGTCAAGTCGTCTTCGTCGGAGGCTCGTAGCACAATGTTGAGGTCCCGGGTCAGGTCGAGCATGCGATCCAGGACCAGAGCGTCCAGGCCGTCTTTGTCCATCTTTGGGTATGTGGCCTGGGCCAGCGAGATGAGCGCACTGCCAAAAACAAGAGGTGGTTCGGCCTCCTCTCATCTCCACGCAGCATACCTATGAAGCATGTTCGATGGCGAGTCAAAAATCCCCGCCATCTGTGTGAGAGCTTGTGCCAACGTCACCCGATCCTCAGCTCGAATGGAGTAGAATGCTCCCAAGGCAGCATCATCCAAAACAGTCGGGAGAGCTCGTAGCGCTTCCCCCTCCGTCCATCCCACCAGGTCGCATGTAGCAGTGAAGCGGCGGCTGAAGGCCACCCAGTCCCCCCCCAGCAGCGACGAATTCCTTCACAAATGGAAGATGCTCTTCAGAGCAGGCCCCGCCATTTGCATTTATGGCAAGACGCTTGCAATGGCGGGAACCCCGTCCCGCACACCGCGTAAAATGGCGGCCGCTTGCGCAGGCTGCATTTCCCGCACTTTTCGCATTTCCTGCACGCAGGACATAGCAGCGGCGGAGTCTTCGCCCCGCGGCTCCGATCCTCCGACTCGTTCAGCCGGCTCGTCCAGATCCATCTCCATGACGAGCACCACCACAACGGATAGTAGGTCGGCCAAGCACGGCCACACGCCCGTTTGTCTCTTCCCACTGCTGCCGGTGTGGCGAGGTCACGCTCTTGGCGCTGCTCCGCAGGCCCAAACCCCTCGCGGTCAGTCTCCAGGGCCGCCTCTCCCGGGGCTGTCTGGGGGATCACCCTCTCTTCATCTTCTTCCTCCGAAGAAGCCCTGGTAGGTTGTCGTCTTCTTGTGTACATTTTAAGCCTACGCTATCACCTAGCGATAAAGTATTTTCACTTCTGGCACCAGATGTAGTGTATGTCTCACGAGGCGAACACAGAAGCCTGGAGGCACCACGATGTATTAACAACTGAACAGGGCTATGGGTTAACAATACCCGGAGTTACTCCAGACCCCCAAAGGGGTAAAACTGAGTCCCCGACGACCGACGCTCTCAAGACTCCCAAAGCAACGCCGCACGGTCAGCTCCCTCGCCAGACAACCACCATCACTCTGCCCCCTTCCCTCTTATCCTCCCGAGCGTGGCCTCGCTCCGCCTCCGGCCACGCCCCCTCCTCAGTCTCTCGAGACGGAACCAGAGAAAGCGTCACATGTCATCTGGGGCCCCCGTTTCTGGGCCCCCTTCACTCTCCTGAGTTGGCACGTCCCCTCTCTCTCTCTCTCTGCGACAGGACCCTGCTCTGTAGGGCCTGCTTCTCCGCCAAGTCTCCCTTGGCTCCTTCGAGAGGTACGTGCACCCTCCTTTACCAATTGTAGTTGTCGTTGGCATATACATCGTAGAGACGCTATTTACATCTCTACACCTATATGAACGCATCATCACCTGGCACAGAAATCCTCTCTTATCAAGACGATCATACATTGGGCTAGAACAGTGTCAGATAGTGAAAGTCTGAGAAGAAAGATTAAACATGTTAACGAAGCGCTACGATTAAAGGGCTACAATCATGCTCAAATTAACAGAGCATCGAATGCCAAACCAAGATCGAACAGCTATACTGCTGAAAGCGATAAGGTCATTAAAAACAATGAAAATACCATATATTGCTAGAGTTATGGAAAACACATTTTAATGTAAGATTTGGCACGGTACACAAAATTCAAAAACGAATACCTTGTAATAAAGATGAATTGCCTAAGTTATCAACAGAAGGTGTGTATCGGATTAATTTATTATGCGACAGATGCTATATTGGACAGAAGGGACGTGACATTAGCGTAAGACTAAAGGAACACCAAATAAATATTAAATACTCTCAAACACAACTGTCGGCAGTTGCAGAACATGCTTGCCAACAATGACACTCAATTGATATTGATAACGTTGAAGTGTTGTATAAAACTAATAATTACTGGCCATGACTAATTTTAGAATCCATTGAAATTGAGAGAAATACAAATAATTTTAACCGCTCTGACAGCTACAGTCTTAGTGCTGTCTGGAAGTATATTAGTAAGTAATACATCTTACAACTACAATTCCTCATAGAGGAAACACATGCTAATTAACTGATTAGTAATCTACATATAATTACAATACCCTCCCTTTCCTCCGCCTCTGATCTCTTCACCTGATGGGTTCAGTGATGACGTCTTAACCAGGGGTGCACGCACCCCCTGGGGGGCGAGATGCCCTTTCAGGGGGTGAGAGACATGGCCTGATTTTTTTTTACAAGGTAAATCATCGAAAGCCAAATTAAGCACGGGCACATAAGTATACAACTGCTGTGTTTCATCAAACCTCCTATGTATTTATTAACATGAGAAAAAAACGATTACAATTGAGAACCAAGGGGGTGCAAGACTGCAGTAAAGGTTAAGAACCACTTGCTCTAGATATTTCTAAATGTGCGGCGAAACTGTAACCGAGATTAACCAAGTATTTTTTTATGCTTACGGTTAACGGAATTACGTTAAATAAACCAATTTAACAAGCAGAGTAAATTCGCACAGGTGCATATGGCCACAGTACGTGGAGATTCGTGTATAGTGCATACCCAGTCATGCAAGGGGTGCCACCACGCTCTGTGCTCGTTCTGTGTTCATGAGGATTGCGCGTGCGATGCCCGGGTTCATTACACAGCAGAGCAGGCGGCAATGCTGTCGCTGAGAGCAAAGAAGTGAGATAGGTGTACACGTGTACTGTGAGGTGTACACGTGTACTGTGAGGTGTACACGTGTACTGTGAGGTGCACACGTGTACTGTGAGGTTTACACGTGTACTGTGAGGTGTACTGTGAGGTGCACACGTGTACTGTGAGGTGCACAGGTGTACTGTGAGGTGTACTGTGAGGTGTACACGTGTACTGTGATGTGTACACCTATACTGTGAGGTGTACTGTGAGGTGCACACGTGTACTGTGAGGTGCACACGTGTACTGTGAGGTG